>OY811972.1:1105431-1286517 GCA_963681505.1 Eunapius fragilis
AATTGCGGTTTGTATTGCACATATGGCTGCACCAATCATATGGCTCTAGCAGACATTTGTAAGGTGCTTGGCTTCGTGATGCAGCGGTTACACGTTTCATCTTCACGTATATCACTTGTTGCAGAACTTATAGGGGGATGGATCTCAGGACTGTCTTTTTGTGTGCGGTCAATATGAAAGGCCAGCAGTAGCTCTTCATGAAACTCCACGCACATGTACATAACAGAGTGCCTCATTGTTGCTTGTTTAGGGAATTTAGCTTGCAACCACGTAAAAGGCGCAAATCATCCACTGAATTGATAACTGTAGATTGTTCGCGCGGCGTGTAAATTTTCATGGTTGTGTTTGCAAGCGCGTAGCACGAAGCTGAATTCATTAAACGACTTACCGATCCTTTCCCTTTTTTCTCTGCGTTTACCAGCCGATTTAATAAGAGCAATGTTTTACAGTTTGAAATCAAACACGTGGCAGCTTTAGTTTATTTGTTGAGAAGAGCTACCTCGTTGTAATTATAGTATTCGATTGCGCAAATAGTCCTATGATATTTCAGATGTTTACTCAGCATAAATTTGTTGTTCGTTTTCGCATTGGTACAAAAGGCCAACCTCCAAAGTTAAGTGTCAGTTAATGACCTTATGGCGACCATTTTGATATATAATGGCATTTGACGTCATATTACATTAATTTTCCGCGGATCAAATCAGTCCATGGGAGTGTCCTACGTTTTCGTTTAAAACTTCACATCCATACGCGCCACGTGCTCACCGTTTTCCCTGTTTAATCAATGCGCTTTGATCCCCTCGTTTCTTATTTGTGTGCTCGTTGTACCCCTCCGTTGCTGTGATCCATGAGGCAACTGTTAATATCGTGCTCGGGTGAGTGCATGATTAAACATTTATATATACGTCGCAGGGCTAGCGTGCTATGAGTGGGAAACTGTCAGTACTTAGTTTTTTATTCAAGAATAATCTTTCTCCCTTATATATAATCTACAATACTGCTTGCAGCTTGGAATGCAAACCGGTTGAAGCGGTTATTTTGCTGAAAAATAACCGGTTAAGGCGGTTATTTAATTCTCGCAATCGGTTAACCGTCGATTAACCGGTTAATCAGTGCTCCGGCACAACCGGTTTCAAGCCTTAGTAGCAAGTCATCTACAATTGGCTTTAAAAAAGGATTTATATGAATTTTGGGCTCTGAAGGCCCATGAATTACTCCCAATATCATGGTCCACTTACTCTTAAAGCGTTCCCATCTTGGAAGATTTAATACTGACATCATGATTGCTGATATCTTATATTCTAACCTTTTATAAGGTTTGAACCAATCTACATTGATGAGCAGCCTAAGTTATTTGAATTTAACAGAAATTGTACTGTAGGAGTAACAGCAGCTCTCTTTGCATTCTTTGCAATCACACAATAATAACGAGCTCCACTTTCGTTTGCTAGACATGTTCGGGGCTGCTATTAATAACTGCGCATGCGCACATGCTGGTAATAGTTCTAACGTTAAGACTGTGTGTGATTTGGCTTTGAAAACACCATCAAAAGGAGAAAATGCGATACTTCGAGAAAAGTTCAGACTGCTAGAAGAACGTATAATGCAGTTGGAGAAGATTGAGGATAGGATGGATGCTCTTGAGGATAAAATGGCGGAGCTAGCTGAAAGAGATGGTACGCTATTTTTGTGTATACAGGCTACATTGAGCCACGGCCAATCCTTAGAGCCTCGTCGTGATTCTCTCACCGTTGGAAAAGGAAAGGAGTGCAATCCAAAGAGTGTAGTGTACCATTGGTTAGTTTAAAAAAATCGTTTTTTATTTAGATGTCCATTGACGTTTTCTTCACTAAAATTGTCGCTGGAGCTCATCCTCGTCTTGTTATCGATGAAGAACTGTCATATTCATTCCTAGATAAAGTTCATATTGGCCTTACGAAAGATTCGTTAAGCATTGTGGATGAGCAGCTCAACGTCGACAATGTTTGGTCAGCATGTTAAGATCATCGTGTCACAGACCGTTCGTGAAGACGCTCAATCAGCCTCAGCTTCTTCAACACTTCCCAATGCGTTTGAGGTTTTGATGGCCTCTCATGCAGAAATAGTAGATAAGGCAACGCTACCAATAAAAATCCAGGAAAGAAACAAGAAGGACAAGTTACCTTGTTTCCTTTTTTGAGAGTAAGGGATGGGAGTGGAGCACTGGTGGTAGATCACATGGTCAAAAATTCCTAATGGAACTCCAGCAATACCTGTGGTACATAGATGGACACCACAAAACATTTGCTAGTCGTTGCCATTGTATTCCCAGTCTGTTTGAAAAGTGCTCCGGCTACAATACACCAGAGCTTACTAAGCACCGGAAGAGATCTCACTCCAACTTAAAAGCTGTTATACTGAGATTGCATGCAGGTAACCTTAAAAACTTTTTTCTGTGCCCATGGATGAAAACACAAGGGTGGGCTACTATTAGAACTGCAACTGAAGATTTAGCTGAAGCATTGGAGAGTTATGGTTTTGAACTAATGGAGAAGAATAGATCTATGCAAAAGCATAATGAGATTCAAGTGGAAGTTGCTTCAGATGATCTGTCATTTGCTGTTATAAACACAAGAGATGAGCATCCCATACTACTGAATGGAATTATTGATGAGCTGCAGAAAATAGAGTTACAAGCCCATTTTTGTTAATGACTTTGCCCCAGTTGACAAACGTAAGCGATATACGTACATTAAGAAAGTGGAGAAAGGGCTTCCAATTAGGTGCATCATGCTCACTAAATCTTTTAGATCCATCCAACTTGGAAACTATCACTATGTTTGGAAAATCCCACCACATGTCAGTTTTGAGAATGCTATGGTGGAGAACCAAAGAATTATCAGGTTAATCTTGGATCAGCTTCCTGTGTACCATACTTGAAGCATGAGAAGAGAATTCATTAATAAATTTGGTCTAATCAGTTCATTAACTAAACCATATGTCCTTCGTGAGATCTACCACTGCATACAATGTATTTACTACTGTTCAAATGTGGTGCAAATGTGTATGTAAATATTGCATATGTGACATTTTCACTATAGCAAATGAATCCTTTATATTCACTACGGTGTTGATGTCACATATACCATATTTACTACACATTTGTACCACATTTGATCAGTAGTAAATATATTGTAAATCCAAACTATCATGCAGTGACAGGGAATTGACTGGTGGAGTGCTGGATCACACACACACATGCTTACCATTTGAACTCACACCCATATAACACATAACCAGTGTACTTGTACAATATATGTAAATACCATGTACTCATTGATACTTTTACTCACATCCATAGGTGATCGCAGTGCATCACTCAACACTCATGCAGCTGAAATTGACAAACGGTTGCAAGAAGCACTTCTAATGGAAGATCCAGACCTACTTGTTGACCTCCGTGCTCTCAATTTGAAACAAAGGAACAAGTACAACGTTTTGAAGGCAGACTACGAAGGTGGATTCAAGTGGCCCGCCCGTAGAGAGAATTGGCAGCCTTCGAAGTACTCGCGAATCTGTGGCGACCATTTTGTGTCCGGTTAGTTACAAGTGTGGAAGTCACAATTGAGTGATCGTGAGGGAGTCATTTGTTTTTATTGTAGGCAAGCCTGTTGACGAACCCAGTAACATGGACTATGTCCCTACACCATTCCCCTTCAAGGATGCCAAGAGGAAGGATGCAATGGCAGTGAAAGCGCGCAAGACAAGAGCGGAGCATAGAAGAAAGATGATCGAAGCTGAAGAAAGCGAAAAGGAGAGGCGTTCTTCAGCTTTAGAGGTCATCTTGCGTGCACTCTTGGAAAAAGAAGCTTAACTTACCCTGCCATGCAAGTGCAGTGGGCGGACACGACCAAGCCAGATGACCACGCAATGATCCACGCTTCGTGGGCCTGGTCTGCAGTGCGTTGACTAGGGTTAACCTTGGCTTTTAACAAACAGCACTTTTGGTCCCCTTGGCCGAACCCCATTGCAAACACAGTCCTCACGAAGCACGATTCAAAGTAGTTGTAGGCTTCAAGTTGCTTCCAAGATAACAGCTGCTCTTGAGTATAAGTTCCCGGGCGATTGATGAAATAGCCGAAGATATGGCCATACTCTATACGCGGCCACAACGTCATATCATCGCTGGAACGATGATCGTTATCCTTCATGAAAGGGTCATCACTTAGTGTCAGCCCCACCGACTCCAGTTTTTGCTTGTAACGCTCCTTTTCGCTTGCAATCTGCCCATCCATCACAATTTACCATACGTATGTTTTGCCCTCCAAAGAATTTTCACATGACTCTCACGTGACGCGCGGTTTCACACCGAAATCATCTCTACCTACGACTATTAGCGTGTGCGCGATACGCGCCGATATCAATTATTCATTATCGATAGTGTCATAATTGTATGCAATGGTCGCACGATTTGAAGGGATTGAACGTGACGCAGCGTGTCAAAACGACAAAGAATCATGCAGACCCTCCTCTATCTCCTAAACGTAGAAAAGATGAACAACAGTGCCAGATCCAAGTAGAAAATTTGGCTAATGTGCAGTGATGCTAGTTGATAGTGGTCAGTCTGCCTTTTTGCTGTCTCTAAAAGCTTGCAGCAAGGTGCATATTCAGCTTCCTACAGATGTGTATCTGAACGATAATGGCTTGGAGTCTCTCAGTGTGACGGTAGAGAACATAATAGACGCATTTGCGGCATGGCATCCTCGAAAGATGAATTGGCTCTTTTATTGGGAGCAGCTAGTAAATGCATTGCACAATTCATTGTAATCTAATTTTTAAAAAGAGCAAATCAAATCTTTTCGAAGGGATTCAATGATCTAACGAAGTTGCAGGCGGAGTTCCGCCCCAGACTCCGATGTCAAGGGAGCTTCCAGTGCAAATGAACGGTGAGTTCAGTACTACCATAGATATTAACCAAGCGTTTGGAACATTATATCGCGGCGATTTATCGGCGCTTTGAACATGCATATAGGCTGAGCTCTTGATCTGTGGCTCCCCAGCCTCGATCTGTTTTTAGTGCAGTTTTTGCGTACTTTTTTTTTGGGAAGTGGGGGGGGGGGGGGGGTTTCTACGCAAAAAGCGTTGGCTTCTGCAGGAAACACCAGGCCAATGATGACAAGTGCTTAATGGGTCTCAACCCCTCTAACAGTTTACTCATACATGCGGTAGAGAGGCTTCAGTTTTCTGGCACAAGTCAAAGCTATAGGCACAAACCCTGCCCAAGTCGCAGGCATCTTTCAACCTGTTTTGTCACTTAAGCATCTGGTTAATAAGAGCAAATGTCAGAGCTATAATCTGGCAGGTATAGAACCAAACATGCATGTGTTGTAATTGATGTACATGTATAATACATGTACAAGTTAAAAAATAAATAAACTATTCATATGTATGTATAAATAATAGTATCATCTCAGAGAAACATTCTCTGACGAGAAAGTTGGAGGGATGTAGGGATTGAAGGCAAAGGTGGTGTAAAAAGGAAGGGAACAAGGTTTTGGTACTAAAAGGAAAATGAGACATAGACCTAAATTTAGCCCAAGTAAACGAAACCAAATCTGTGTTGTTGTCTCATTTTCCTTCCCCAAAACCTTGTTCCCTTTCTTTTTTATATTTTAACACCTTATCTAAATTGCCTTCAATTCTTGAGAATGCATGTTTTCTCTATAGTTGCGTACATAAATAAGTTGTTTTTCCTTCTTATATTCATAGCGGGGTGGGCCATGCAAATGGATATCTTTAACTACTTTCTGCTGCCGCTAGCCTTACCCTTCGCATCTAGAGCTCAACCTCCTGTAGGGAGTACTGTATTTACAGATGGCTACAGCCAGTCCATATCGGGTAAGCACCGTGTGTCGTTGTGCGTTGTGTTGTGCATGGAGAAAGAACTCGATCGGGCGCAAGGGAGAGAGCTAGCGGAAAAGAGGGTGTGTGTAATTCGACGGAGAAGGAGGAAAGGAAAGCGAATTTGAAGTAGAAAGGAGGACAGTATGAGCCTAAATGTATTAGCTAGGCATCGTACCTCTGTACTGCGGCAATCGCTGATCGATCTTGAAGTGCTGACTGCGCTCGATATCGATCACCACTGAAACACACGTTGCCCAAGCGTAACGCGCACCAGCATGTGTATATATAGCAGGTCATAGCGATGGATGCCGCGGAGTGATTTGGATGAGAAGGACCTTGTGTTCAAAACCGGTCCATTATACATGTATACGCGGTTTCATAAGCATTTCACAATGCATTTCGCTGTACATGTCCATGTCTATGTTGGACTACTACACTTCGTTATCTTTCCCTCAACGATGCAACAACCGGGTTTACGTTAGTTTCACACCCCCATGCATGCAGTGTGGGGTGTTACAACTAAGTGTGTAGAACTACGTGTGCACAACTTCGTGCCACTCTATAGGCGGCTCAAAGTGAGTGGATGAATGAGGTGGGGAGCGTCCCATGTACCAGGCCAGTCCATCGACAGGCCCGTGGAACCAGACAGGGCCGGTGAGAGGGAGGGGGTAAAAGGCAAGATATAATTGGTGCCTCGGGTCCAAAATTGTATTGTATTATGCAGAGGTGGATGCAGACAGGCATGGTTCTGGGGTTGGATATATCAACGTAAATTGTTGTTAATATCCTGTTTACCCCTGTCTGTATCTGCCTGGGCTGTTATGGCTAAATAGTAGCCCCAAAATGCTCTGTTACCCCGTGCCTCACTACGGTTCTCACTGGACCTGGAACCAGAATAGTATGCCATTGGTTCATAGGGCCCACGTCTGCATCCACTTCATGTGTACTTCATCACCACCATGGCTGCTTGCTTGTAAAGCATACTGCTGGAAAGGTTAATTCAAGTGTACATGTATGTGATTACAATTAGATGCCTTCTACAGTATAAATTCTCCCTCACCCCTATCTCCCAAACTCACCAATTTATGCTCAACCTGCTCCCATTTAAAAACACACCTGTTATAACTTGAGATGGCAGCAAGGAGAGGAATGGAGAGGGGAGAAGGAAGAGTTCTAAGGGAGAGGGGGATGAGGAGGTGAAGAGGAGATGAAGGGAGAGGGAAGAAAAGGAAGAGGGATAGGGAGAGGGGAAGAGGGGTAGGGAGAGTGGAAGAGGGGTAGGGAGAGGGGAAGAGGGGTAGGGAGAGGGGAAGAGGGGTAGGGAGAGGGGAAGAGGGGTAGGGAGAGGGGAAGAGGGGTAGGAGAGGGGAAGAGGGGTAGGAGAGGGGAAGAGGGGTAGGGAGAGGGGAAGAGGGGTAGGGAGAGGGGAAGAGGGGTAGGGAGAGGGGTAGGGAGAGGGGAAGAGGAGTAGGAGAGGGGAAGGGAAGGGAGAGGAGAAGGGAGGAGGAGAAGGGAAGAGAAGGTAGTTTTTATAACAATGGAATGCTACATGGTGGTGTGAAGTGATGCTAAATATTAGTGACTGACTTACAATAACCACAACCTTGCATAGCAATGCCAACCCTGCATAGCAACGTACTATTAGCTATATATCATGTGTGTGCATATGGATGTGTTTTCAACAGATTACATGTACCCCAAGTTCAATGGACTATCGCCACTAACATCAAAGCCATACTTCATCAACAAGCTGAACTTTGACGCCATTCCTGGAATGATAGTTGTTGGAGCAACGTAAGTTATGATTGGGTTCATTGGATGTTTTGCTGGTATGGACCCTTTCCATGATAGATAATTGCCATATAAACTAGTTGAAATCGCCATTAAAAAAAAAGACATGTAATAGAGTCCTAATAAGCTTAGGAAAACAAAGCATGCAGAACTTCGCTGTATGAGTTTAAAGTTCGTTGCAGAGCAGCAAAAATGGCAATTGCCATGGCAATTATCTGTCATGGAAATGGTCCGTAATAATATTGTGATATAAACATTACACTAAGACTGCATGGACATGCATGTTCCATACTGACAATACCATGTGACAAAGGTGAGACCAAGCCAATGATTCCTAATGTGTTCATTCAAACAGAGATTGGCTATACGTCCTAAATCAGGACCTGACTTTGGTAGGGCAATTAAGCCTACCATCAACAGCCTCCATTGCAGGATGCTCAGCTGCCGTAGGATACAATCCAGTGAGGTCCATCATTATGTTGGTCCAAAAAACCACACCTCTTTCCTCCCTCCTCCCCAGGACTATGTGTGCAGGAACCACATTCGTGTGTTCTTCTCCAATCCCACTGACCCCACCAGACTGGTGGTGTGTGGGAGTGAGGCTGCTGGGACACCATCTTGTAGGGCAGTTAGTGTAAGTTATTATAAATTCTGCTGAGTAACAGCACAAGCATGACAGCTAGAGAGGACCTGTGACATCACTCAGTACCACTGCATTCTCAAATTACACAACACTGGCCTGTCCATATAATTAGAATGCATTCTACCATGTGGTTTGGTGCAACGGATCATGTACTAAGATTTCGAGTATTTACTCATAAATAGAATTGCCCACATGTCAATTAGTCTCTAAAAGGATCCATTTCATCCCCCAATGGCCTACATATGTGTGCAAAGGTGCAATTGTTTTGTTTACTAACCTCACCCTTTCCCCATGTGTCATCTTGTTTTGTTTACTAGCCACACCCCTTCCCACATGTGTCATCTTGTACACATATATCATTGTAAACACACAGTATACTGCTTATATCTCACCACTCATGTAGGCTTGTTTGAATTAAACACACAGATATGTCAGCTCACTCATATACCATGTACATGCACACATATACACGTACCACATACACTGCACACATAAACACTTACATTTAAACATAGATGTACGCACGTGTTCACGAACATGCTTCTGTGGTGTGTAATTTATATCCAATGTAATGCTGACCTTGTTTCTTTACTGATAGTATCAGGTATCCAACTTGACCAACTTCGCAACAGTAGCAGCAGCAAGTGGTATGGTCTCCATCAGTCCTGCCTTTTATGGAAGTGGGATTGCTTATAATGGTATGTATGTTATGTATATGTACTTGTACTACTTCTGCTCCCTCTCTCTTCAGTGGCTAACCCAAGGGGTATCAACTTCTTTGCTGTCTCTACTCTCAATTTAAATGCCTCCGATGCTGGTCTATTCTTCCTCACTGTCAACTACACAAATCCTACGGACCCTAACTCACTCAAAACAGTACTGCAGCTGCGTACAAACAGCATTGCCAATTTCAAATGTATGTTCAATGACTATCATATGTTGGTCTGACCCAATGATGTCCCTTCTAGCCCCTGTGTTTGTGGACACCTATAAGGCCAACTATGCTCCCAGGACTGCTAGGCTGCCTGGTGTCTCTGATCCCATCACTCCTGATGAACACAAGTACTTCTTTGTCTTCATACAAGATATTGGCCCCACAAATGTGAGTTCTGGTCCATTGCATGCCATGTACACTGCACTAAGTGTCAGAAAGACAATTGGACTAAACTAATTACATTTAAATCTCACAGACCATCATAAGTCAAGTTGTCCGTGTCTGTCAGGTCAGTAAGCCTTATCTGAGGGACTTGAGGGGCTGTAATTAGACTGCCTCTTACCTCTTACTGCAGAATGATCCAGGGAGCAGTACTGACAATGCCCCACTCACCCTGGTGAAGGCACGTATTGACTGCAAGAGTGCCACATACTCCACCTCATACAATGCCATCAGTAAGTTCGCAATGAAAGAAAATTGCCTTCAAACCAATCTGAAAATACATGTTTATCTAATGATAGTTAATTCTATGGGACAAATCCTGACAAAGCAGATCATAATAACTTACAGGTGAATCAATTTGATCATTGACTAAGGATCCAATGTTGCCATAGAACTTCTTGCAATTAATGTGTAAGGGCCAAATGCAGTTCTTTCATGTGCACCTCTTTATGATTACATTCATCATGTAACTCACCTGGCTGTTAGCCAATTTCTCATTTCTTACTGTCACGTTTAATTGCAGCTAGTGTCTCGTATTGTAGTGATCCTTGAAATTGCATAGAGAATATATTAAAGCATTAATATAATATGTTCATTCAATGGTTTCAAGGTTACTGATATAGAGAGAAAATTTTTGAGGTGATCACTGCAAAAAACTAAATTTTACAATTAAAAAAAGAAATGTCATGCATATAGGGAGGATTTAAGGAGGATGTGAGAAGGATATGAGGGGGATATGAGGAGGATATGAGGAGGATATGAGGGGAATATGAGGGGGATATGGGGGGATGTGAGTTGGGTATGGGGCCCAATGGGAGCCAAGGAATGCCACTGTGCACATACATCTCTTATCAAAGTGAATATATATAGTCCAGCCACTACAGCACTACGTAGAGACAGTTGGGTTTGCCAGGAGCCATGAGATCAGCTAGCAGGAGCCATGAGATCAGCTAGCAGGAACCAGGAGATCTGCTAGCAGGAGCCATGAGATCAGCTAGCAGGAACCAGGAGATCTGTTAGCAGGAGCCATGAGATCAGCTAGTAGGAGCCATGAGATCTGCTAGCAGGAGCCATGCGATCTGTTAGCAGGAACCATGAGATCTGTTAGCAGGAGCCATGAGATCTGCTAGCAGGAGCCATGAGCAGGAGCCATGAGATCAGCTAGTAGGAGCCATGAGATCAGCTAGCAGGAGCCATGAGATCTGCTAGTAGGAGCCATGAGATCTGCTAGCAGGAGCCATGAGATCAGCTAGCAAGAGCCATGCGATCTGTTAGCAGGAGCCATGAGATCTGCTAGCAGGAGCCATGAGATCTGCTAGCAGGAGCCATGAGATCTGCTAGCAGGAGCCATGAGATCTGCTAGCAGGAGCCATGAGATCTGCTAGCAGGAGCCATGAGATCTGCTAGCAGGAGCCATGAGATCAGCTAGTAGGAGCCATGCGATCTGCTAGCAGGAGCCATGCGATCTGTTAGCAGGAACCATGAGATCTGTTAGCAGGAGCCATGAGATCTGCTAGCAGGAGCCATGAGCAGGAGCCATGAGATCAGCTAGTAGGAGCCATGAGATCTGCTAGCAGGAGCCATGAGATCTGCTAGCAGGAGCCATGAGATCTGCTAGCAGGAGCCATGAGCAGGAGCCATGAGATCAGCTAGCAGGAGCCATGAGATCTGGTAGCAGGAGCCATGAGATCAGCTAGCAGGAGCCATGAGATCTGCTAGTAGGAGCCATGAGATCTGCTAGCAGGAGCCATGAGATCAGCTAGCAAGAGCCATGCGATCTGTTAGCAGGAGCCATGAGATCAGCTAGCAGGAGCCATGAGATCTGCTAGCAGGAGCCATGAGATCTGCTAGCAGGAGCCATGAGATCTGCTAGCAGGAGCCATGAGATCTGCTAGCAGGAGCCATGAGATCTGCTAGCAGGAGCCATGCGATCTGTTAGCAGGAACCATGAGATCTGTTAGCAGGAGCCATGAGATCTGCTAGCAGGAGCCATGAGCAGGAGCCATGAGATCAGCTAGTAGGAGCCATGAGATCTGCTAGCAGGAGCCATGAGATCTGCTAGCAGGAGCCATGAGATCTGCTAGCAGGAGCCATGAGCAGGAGCCATGAGATCAGCTAGCAGGAGCCATGAGATCTGCTAGTAGGAGCCATGAGATCTGCTAGCAGGAGCCATGAGATCTGCTAGCAGGAGCCATGAGATCTGCTAGCAGGAGCCATGAGCAGGAGCCATGAGATCAGCTAGCAGGAGCCATGAGATCTGCTAGCAGGAGCCATGAGATCTGCTAGCAGGAGCCATGAGATCTGCTAGCAGGAGCCATGAGATCAGCTAGCAGGAGCCATGAGATCTGCTAGTAGGAGCCATGAGATCTGCTAGCAGGAGCCATGAGATCAGCTAGCAGGAGCCATGAGATCTGCTAGCAGGAGCCATGAGATCTGCTAGCAGGAGCCATGAGATCTGCTAGCAGGAGCCATGAGATCTGCTAGCAGGAGCCATGAGATCTGCTAGTAGGAGCCATGAGATCTGCTAGCAGGAGCCATGAGATCAGCTAGCAGGAACCAGGAGATCTGCTAGCAGGAGCCATGAGATCAGCTAGCAGGAGCCATGAGCAGGAGCCATGAGATCAGCTAGTAGGAGCCATGAGATCTGCTAGCAGGAGCCATGAGATCTGCTAGCAGGAGCCATGAGATCTGCTAGCAGGAGCCATGAGCAGGAGCCATGAGATCAGCTAGCAGGAGCCATGAGATCAGCTAGCAGGAGCCATGAGATCTGGTAGCAGGAGCCATGAGATCAGCTAGCAGAAGCCATGAGATCTGCTAGCAGGAGCCAGGAGATCTGCTAGCAGGAGCCATGAGATCAGCTAGCAGGAACCAGGAGATCTGCTAGCAGGAGCCATGAGATCAGCTAGCAGGAGCCATGAGATCTGCTAGCAGGAACCAGGAGATCTGCTAGCAGGAGCCATGAGATCAGCTAGCAGGAGCCATGAGATCTGTTAGCAGGAGCCATGAGATCAGCTAGTAGGAGCCATGAGATCTGCTAGCAGGAGCCATGAGATCAGCTAGTAGGAGCCATGAGATCTGCTAGCAGGAGCCATGAGATCAGCTAGCAGGAGCCATGAGATCTGCTAGCAGGAGCCATGAGATCTGTTAGCAGGAGCCATGAGATCAGCTAGTAGGAGCCATGAGATCTGCTAGCAGGAGCCATGCGATCTGTTAGCAGGAACCATGAGATCTGTTAGCAGGAGCCATGAGATCTGCTAGCAGGAGCCATGAGCAGGAGCCATGAGATCAGCTAGCAGGAGCCATGAGATCTGCTAGCAGGAGCCATGAGATCTGCTAGCAGGAGCCATGAGATCAGCTAGCAGGAGCCATGAGATCAGCTAGCAGGAGCCATGAGATCAGCTAGCGGGAGCCATGAGATCAGCTAGCAGGAGCCATGAAATCTGCTAGCAGGAGCCATGAGATCTGCTAGCAGGAGCCATGAGATCTGCTAGCAGGAGCCATGAGCAGGAGCCATGAGATCAGCTAGCAGGAGCCATGAGATCAGCTAGCAGGAGCCATGAGATCTGGTAGCAGGAGCCATGAGATCAGCTAGCAGGAGCCATGAGATCTGCTAGCAGGAACCAGGAGATCTGCTAGCAGGAGCCATGAGATCAGCTAGCAGGAACCAGGAGATCTGCTAGCAGGAGCCATGAGATCAGCTAGCAGGAACCAGGAGATCTGCTAGCAGGAGCCATGAGATCAGCTAGCAGGAGCCATGAGATCTGTTAGCAGGAGCCATGAGATCAGCTAGTAGGAGCCATGAGATCTGCTAGCAGGAGCCATGAGATCTGCTAGCAGGAGCCATGCGATCTGTTAGCAGGAACCATGAGATCTGTTAGCAGGAGCCATGAGATCTGCTAGCAGGAGCCATGAGCAGGAGCCATGAGATCAGCTAGCAGGAGCCATGAGATCTGCTAGCAGGAGCCATGAGATCTGCTAGCAGGAGCCATGAGATCAGCTAGCAGGAGCCATGAGATCAGCTAGCAGGAGCCATGAGATCAGCTAGCAGGAGCCATGAGATCAGCTAGCGGGAGCCATGAGATCAGCTAGCAGGAGCCATGAGATCAGCTAGCAGGAGCCATGAGATCTGCTAGCAGGAGCCATGAGATCTGTTAGCAGGAGCCATGAGATCAGCTAGCAAGAGCCATGAGATCTGCTAGTAGGAGCCATGAGATCTGCTAGCAGGAGCCATGAGATCAGCTAGTAGGAGCCATGAGATCTGCTAGTAGGAGCCATGAGATCAGCTAGCAGGAGCCATGAGATCTGCTAGCAGGAGCCATGAGATCTGCTAGTAGGAGCCATGAGATCTGCTAGTAGGAGCCATGAGATCAGCTAGCAGGAGCCATGAGATCTGCTAGCAGGAGCCATGAGATCTGCTAGTAGGAGCCATGAGATCTGCTAGTAGGAGCCATGAGATCAGCTAGCAGGAGCCATGAGATCAGCTAGCAGGAGCCATGAGATCAGCTAGCGGGAGCCATGAGATCAGCTAGCAGGAGCCATGAGATCAGCTAGCAGGAGCCATGAGATCAGCTAGCAGGAGCCATGAGATCAGCTAGCAGGAGCCATGAGATCAGCTAGCAGTGGAAGGTCAAGAGCAAAAAAGTATTTCACACAAGCCCTCCCCCCCCTCCTCCTTTGCTCCTTCCTCCCTCACCCAAAAAAACAAAAATAACGTGCTATCACCATAACCGTGAATGTTTGTAGGAGAACCAGAAATGTTGAAATCATTTGTCGTCATGGTTATTGATATACAAATGTTTATTTTTTCGATGGGGACGAGGGAGAGAAGGGGGGAGAGGGGTAGGGGAACTTACTTTACGGTTGTGACAGAGCTGACAGTTGCTATCAGTCTGCACAAGCTCTGGGATATACGCTACGACAACCAAATTATGCGGTGGTACCCAACTCATTCAATATCACCAGAAATAGATATCCCAACCCCCCCCCCCCCCCCGCCCACTCACTCCAACCTCTCGCATTTATACATTGCCTTCTACCAATGCTCCATAATACTAATTGTTCCTTGGGGCGAGAATACCTACAGACTCTCACTATACATACTAGAACATTAGCTATAGCTATTCTTCTTTTATAATTGTCTTGGGTACATATTGCACTACTGCTCTATGGACTTTAGAATGTCTGAGAAAATTGGGCTTCTGTGCTCATTTCTTAACTTTTCTGAGAGCTTTACTTAGTTAAATAAAAAAACAAAAAAAGGAATCATCATGTAGAAATTACCCCTCATCAGGTGGTGCAGCATTCAACCAGATGGGACGTTATTATCAGAGTGGAGATTGGGCACTGTTCATGTATGGAGCCTTCACTACCAGTGTAGGGTAAGTGTGCACTTGCTTGGATACATCAAATGAGTATGGCTGTCTTCACCACAGGGGTGTTGATATATCAGCTGTGTGTGTCTACCCAGCTAACAACAGTGTGAATGACATGACTGATGCCAATGGGAGGAATGGTGGTGTTTTTGACATCTTCAGGACTCTACTGGTGAATCCTAACACTGGTCTACAGACTACATCTGGTTATGTGGAGGTGGGCATTAATTAGGATTGCACTGATTGTGTGTAATGCAGTTATTAGAACATTGGAATTATAATTATGTGCACCAGAGTTATATGAGCTTAGGTATTGGACCCCTGATCACACTGTTCATGGCTGGACCCCTGAGCACACTGTTCATGGCTGGACCCCTGATCACACTGTTCATGGCTGGACCCCTGATCACACTGTTCATGGCTGGACCACTGATCACACTGTTCATGGCTGGACTCCTTATCACAATATTCATGGCTGGACTCCTTATCACACTGTTCATGGCTGGACCCCTTATCACACTGTTCATGGCTGGACCCCTGATCACACTGTTCATGGCTGGACCCCTGATCACACCGTTCATGGCTGGACCCCTGATCACAGTGTTCATGGCTGGACCCCTGATCACAGTGTTCATGGCTGGACCCCTGATCACACCGTTCATGGCTGGACCCCTTATCACACCGTTCATGGCTGGATCCCTGATCACACTGTTCATGGTTGGACCCCTTATCACACTGTTCATGGCTGGACCCCTTATCACACTGTTCATGGCTGGACCCCTGATCACACTGTTCATGGCTGGACCCCTGATCACACTGTTCATGGTTGGACCCCTTATCACACTGTTCATGGCTGGACCCCTTATCACACTGTTCATGGCTGGACCCCTGATCACACTGTTCATGGCTGGACCCCTGATCACACTGTTCATGGCTGGACCCCTGATCACACTGTTCATGGCTGGACCCCTTATCACACTGTTCATGGCTGGACCCCTGATCACACTGTTCATGGCTGGACCCCTGATCACACTGTTCATGGCTGGACCCCTGATCACACTGTTCATGGCTGGACCCCTGATCACATGCACACTGCTCATGGCTGCATGCAACCTCATGTCTTTTAGCACCAGCAGAATGATTGAGAAGCATGCACGATTTTATTGCATTGATTTTTTGGCTCATTTGGCTCCATACATATCACATTACTCCCCTCTACACGAGAAGGGCCTATTCACAGGACATGCATGTTGATATGGGGGTGGAGCTTGATGCTGGTGCTTTTGCTGATGTCATAGTCTGGCTATGGTGTATGCATAATTGTCACAAATGATGGTCACATTTAAAATCCCTAATAAAAGATGTTTGCACTGTGTTGTTGCTTTAGAAACATGCATGTAACTGGCGATGCTTGTAGATCTGCTGCTGTATTTATATTTCTAATTAGTGCACACCTGGTGGAAATGCAGCAAGGCCAGACTACAACTACACGGACACCGTCAATACCATCACCCAGATTGGTTCTGAACCACTGACAGTGATCAGTGGTGTTAGTGTCACCAAGATTGTACTGGACCAGACCTGTGTGGTCACAAACAACTTGACTACCAGAACCTGTGTGATGCAAGATGTGCTCTTTTTGGGAACAGGTATGTTTGGTGACACTGAGGGTGAAAAGTGTCTTTATCTCAGCTGCATGTGATAGTCACATGGTCACACACATGTACCAATAATGTGTACACTGAAGGGACCACACATGTGCCAGTAATGTGTACACTGAAGGGACCACACATGTACCGGTAATGTGTACACTGAAGGACCATAAATGTACTGGTAATGTGTACACAGAAGGGACCACACATGTACCAGTAATGTGTACACTGAAGGGACCACACATGTATCAGTAATGTGTGTACACTGAAGGGACCACACATGTACCAGTAATGTGTGTACACTGAAGGGACCACACATGTACCAGTAATGTGTACACACTGAAGGGACCACACATGTACCAGTAATGTGTACACTGAAGGGAACACACATGTACCAGTACTGTGTACACTGAAGGACCATAAATGTACCAGTATGTGTACACACTGAAGGGACCACACATGTACCAGTAATGTGTACACTGAAGGGACCACACATGTACCAGTAATGTGTACACTGAAGGGACCACACATGTACCAGTAATGTGTACACTGAAGGGACCACACATGTACCAGTAATGTGTACACTGAAGGGACCACACATGTACCAGTAATGTGTACACTGAAGGGACCACACATGTACCAGTAATGTGTACACTGAAGGGACCACACATGTACCAGTAATGTGTACACTGAAGGGACCACGCATGTACCAGTAATGTGCACACTGAAGGGACCACACATGTACCAGTAATGTGTACACTGAAGGGACCACACATGTACCAGTAATGTGTACATACTGAAGGGACCACACATGTACCAGTAATGTGTACACTGAAGGGACCACACATGTACCAGTAATGTGTACACTGAAGGGACCACACATGTACCAGTAATGTGTGAAGGATTGTTGTTTTAATTATCCCTGTAGCTACAGGTACAGTGCTGAAGGTTGCCATTGGTTACCTCAATGGAAATGCATTCTCCATCATATCAGAGGAGATCAAGGTAACCACGCCCACCTGTGAACCAATCGCACAATCTCTCCATTTGCACAGCTGAATGATGTGTACCGGGTGAGGCAACTGGAGCTGGTGGTACAGGTATGGACACTGGTGATGTCACCATCTGATGATGTCATCATCCCACCTGCCTCTCCTCATCTCCAGGGAGGAGTGAAGTACCTCTATGTGAACACAGACGCCTCCATCTACAGACTACCACTTCAGAGGTGTACTGGATACCCCAGCTGCAGGTGAGGGGGGCAGGGATTTATCTGACTTTTATTTACGATGGGTGGGTAGGTAACTGGGCATGGGTGGGTTATGTCAACCATGGAAGTTATATGTCAAATGTCGCATAGCGTAATGTATGGGTTGGGTTTACGTGTGGAAAAACACTTCGTCATTCCTAATGCACAGACTTGATCCCGACACTACTCTGCGGAAGTGGTCAGACTATTGTGGCACAATACATGTGTTCCAAAAACAGTAGGCAAACATTACGTGTACTTCGTTGTGACCGCTAATCTTTTAATAACATTTTGCGGTTTATTCGGTAATAAAAATAAAAGTATTCATAGATCTAACACACGCAGCGTATTGAAAGATCACGCCCACACCGCTGGTGAGATGCGAAAAAGCGGTACATGTACCATACAATATAATTTTTACAGGTGGGGTAAACCCCATAAGTTACGGGTGGGTAAGCCCAAAAGTCACGGGTGGGTAGCGGGTGGGTAAAGGGTGGGTCAGATAAATCCCTGGGGGGAAGGGGGGGGGGGGGTTGTGAAGGGTAAGGAGAAAGGCATTTAGTGCAAGGTGGAAGGGGAGTTATGGGTGCCTACATGCTCCACCATCATGGGCAGCATAATGTTCACTCCAATCTAAAGCTTTTAGCCACAACCCTATAACCACACCCCTATAACCACCCCCCTCTAACCACACATACCTCTCTAACCACACTCTCAAACACACCCTCAAACACACCCTCAAACACACCCTCTAACCACACCTTCTAACCACTCCCTCTAACCACACTCTTTCCACTCTAAAAATACAGTGACTGTGTGGCCTCTAGAGACCCATACTGTGTGTGGAACTCTTCTCTGTCACAGTGTGTGGTGTCTTCTATAGTACCCACCATATACAATGGTTCAGCATCAGTACCCAATGGGTGAGTTTGTACAAAGTAACTTACCACACTGAGCTAACTGTTCCATCACATGATCAGTATCTACCAGAACATCCATACAGGAGTTGATGATAGCTGCCCAGGTAGCATTAGCCTGCCATTATCAGATCATAATTTCATCTCATTTTATTCTAAACAGTATCAACTCCCGGGACAGCCTCAAACGGAACCCCTGTGACCCCTTCTCAGGTATCATGTCTGCCTCCCCCTGTGCCACTGCTAACTCCCACCATCACCCTGTAGAAGGGTCTTCAGAGCACTTTGTCCACCTCTGATACAGATATAATTTTGGCCGTATTACTTGGTTTGTCACTGGTTATTAATATTATTGCGGTGTTGGTGGTACTCGCATTATGCCTCAAGGCAAAACTGAAAAACAAAACGTAAGTGGTCATTAGGGTGGGACCAGAGCATTTAGATCTGGTCCTTCAACTGCTACATTATGATATTACAGCTAGTCATTATGATATTACAGCTAGTCATTATGATATTACAGCTGTGTCATTATGATATTACAGCTAGTCATTATGATATTACAGCTGTGTCATTATGATATTACAGCTAGTCATTATGATATTACAGCCATGTCATTATGATATTACAGCTGTGTCATTATGATACAGCTGTGTCCTTCACAGGAAAAAATCACGTTCTGGACCTTGGGTTTTATCCTATCGACCTTCCATCAAATGTATTCACTGTTGTCTTAGGCACTTTGAATATGTTGGATGGAACAGATCCCAAGATGGATAAGGTAAAACCCAAGGTCCGGAACACGATTTTTCCCCCTGTGCTTATGATACATCTGTGTCTTATAAATGGATTCTTACTTTCAATGTAGTTCATAATTATTTAGATAAATAGATAAGTTTTTATTATCTGATGGAAGAAGGAGGGGTGGGGAGGAGAGATGGGGAAGGAGTGGGGAGGAGAGATGGGGAAAGAGTGGGGAGGAGAGATGGGGAAAGAGTGGGGAGGAGAGATGGGAAGGAGTGGGGAAGAGGCCAGGAAGGAGTCATGGGGCCTTGTTGGTAATCTATTTCTGTTCCCCCCACCCTCCCCCATCCCCAGTGTACCATTTTCTGATCCTTCTACTAGCAAAGACCCTGAACTTAAAGACACCCCTATGGTTTGAGACTGAATTTACAATCATACAATGTTTTCTTTCATACTTCATCCCACACAATTTCACTATATGAAAATCGGTTTTGGTGTCTACATATTTTCATACATTTGGAATGTGTCTTGATGAGTCCTGTAGCTATCAATTTGTTCAGATAGTTGACTTGAATGTTATCCGTTACAGGGACATTGCTGTGAAAAAAAAGTGTGTGTTGCAAGCTTTTTCCACTCGATTCAAACCATGCCCCATGCAAAGCATATTTGGCATCAAGTTGAGTGAGAAATGTTCTTACATTCCACATACGACTACATGGATAACATTCAAGTCAATGACCAGATAGCTACAGGACTCCTCACAGAATTTGACAACTCATTATGAAGCTGAGCCTGCTGTGGTGACCTTACTCTTAGGCAGAGAAGCACACAATGCAAAGATGAGAGGCCAAACAGGAGAATGCGATGTGTCCTCCTCGTCATGATGACCAAGGGAACATACACAAACACCCATCAGCCACCAGCTGGGTATTAAGATAGTCTAAGGTCAGGTGGTGTTGGGTGACTTAACCTTGCAGTAAGGCAGAAAGGCCAACAAATACATCTCTAGTCTCATCAACCGATTATTACATGCAACTATGTCACCCTACGTCTGCATGGGGATAGTGAACGTGCGAGTTCTCTGCTCTTTAATTAGTGCTTATAGACAACCATGATGTAATCTAAAACTGAGTCTTCTTTTTTGGTTAGGCTTGGACCAACGTGGTGACCCCCGTATTTGAGTAGCCACCACCGTTAAGGCGCAGCCACCCAATGAAGGCGGTTCCACTGCTTCTGGTGGCGCACGTGCTGCTCCCTTGCTTCCAATGCAAGGGCACATGCGATAACCCAGACACGGAATTCCTCATTTATGAGATCTGTCCTTACGGTATAGCTGTGTCCTTATGATACAGCTGTGTCCTTATGGTACAGCTGTGTCCTTATGGTACAGCTGTGTCCTTATGGTACAGCTGTGTCCTTATGGTACAGCTGTGTCCTTATGGTACAGCTGTGTCCTTATGGTACAGCTGTGTTCTTATGGTACAGCTGTGTCCTTATGGTACAGCTGTGTCCTTATGGTACAGCTGTGTTCTTATGGTACAGCTGTGTCCTTATGGTACAGCTGTGTTCTTATGGTACAGCTGTGTCCTTATGGTACAGCTGTGTCCTTATGGTACAGCTGTGTTCTTATGGTACAGCTGTGTCCTTATGGTACAGCTGTGTCCTTATGGTACAGCTGTGTTCTTATGGTACAGCTGTGTCCTTATGGTACAGCTGTGTCCTATAAATGGATTCTTACTTTCAATGTAGTTCATAGTTATTCAGATAAATAGATAAGTTTTTATTATCTGATGGGAGAAGGAGGGGTGGGGAGGTGAGATGGGGATAGAGTGGGAAGAAGAGATGGGTAAGGAGTGGGGAGGAGAGATGGGGAAGGAGTGGGGAGGAGAGATGGGGAAGGAGTGGGGAGGAGAGATGGGGAAGGAGTGGGGAGGAGAGATGGGGAGGAGAGCTGGGGCAGGAGTGGCGAGGAGGCCAGGAAGGAGTCATGGGACCTTGTTGGTAATCTATTTCTGTTCCCCCCCCCACCCTCCCCCATCCCCAGTAAACCATTTTCTGATCCTTCTACTAGCAAAGACCCTGAACTTAAAGACATCTCTATGGTTTGAGAGCCATACGACTGAATTGACAATCGTTCTTTCAAATTTCCTATAGTTCATCCCACACAATTTCACTATATGAAAATCGGTTTTAGTGCTCAACACATTTTTGCCATATGTTTGGAATGTGTCTTGGTGGAGTCCTGTAGGTATCTATTTGTTCAGATAGTTTATCCGTTACACAGGGATGTTGCTGTACAAGGTATGTGTTGTAAGCATTTTCCGCTCGATTCAAGCCAAAACAAACCATGCCCCCATGCAAAGCATGTTTGGCATCAAGTTGAGTGAGAAACGTCCCTGCACTCCACATACGACTAGATCCAACATAATGGATAACATTCAAGTCAATGATCAGATAGCTACAGGACTCATCAAAATGTACAGAATTTGACAACTCATCCCATGTCAGTATGAAGCTGAGCCTGCCATAAAGATCTGAGTGAACACACACACACGCACACACACACACACACACACCACACACACACACACACACACACACACACACACACACACACACACACACATCAGCCACCCACAACACCAGCTGGGTATTAAGATAGTCTGGTGTTGGGCGACTTAACCTTGAATCCCAGACGAGCTGTAAGGCAGAGAGGCCAACAAATACAACCCTCATCAACCGATTATTACATGTAACTATATGTCATCCCTACGTCCGCAAAGTGGGATAGTGCTCCAGGCGGAATTCTCTGCTACTACAATATTAATGTGTCGACAATAATAAATTAGTCAGCGATGACGTAATCTAAAACCGAGGGTGAGTGTTTTTTCCCCTTCTTTTTTGGTTAGGCTTGGACTAAAGTGGTGACCCCCGTATTTGAACAGCCACCACCGTTACGGCGCAGCCACCCTATGAAGGCGATTCCACTGCTTCTGGTGGCGCTCGTGCTGTTCCCCTGCTTCCAATGCAAGGGTACCTGCGACAACCCAGACACGGAATTCCTTATTTTGGGAGGAGGTATGTCCGGCATATCAGCGGGCAAAACGCTCCACAACGGCGGCTACACGAACTTCATCATTCTCGAGGCACGCGATAAAGTGGGCGGACGACTTAAGGCTGTTGACTTTGCCGGGGTTAAGGTGGAGGTGGGCGCTAATTGGATACACGGGGTGGACCCCACCGGCACCAAATCCGAGAGGGCTAACCCCGTGTGGACCCTTGCCAACGCGTGTGGTCTGCGGATGGTGCGAGGGGAACACTCCTCCATCGCTGTCTACGACGCCCTTGGCCGGGACGTGACGCGAGACCTGCCCTGGGACGAGGCGCGGAATGCGTGGGCGAAGCTAAAGGAACTGGGAACGAGGATGCGGTTGGCCGGAGACGGGGACATGTCCCTCAGAGAAGCGCTCGACAGGGTTCACTGGAAGCCTGCCACTGCAGCTGACCACTTTGTCGATTGGTTCAATTACTCCAAGTCGGCAGGGCAACGTGTGGAAGACCAGTCGTTCTTTGCTGCCCTTGACGACACCACCTACACAGACTTTGGGTCCGACCTGTACTTCGTTACTGACCAACGCGGCTACTCCCATTTGGTGGAATGCCTAGGTCGTGACTTCCTCGACGCCAACCACCTCCGCCTCAACACCAGAGTCACATCTGTTCACCACTCAGACAAGTGCGTCTGTACCTCCACCATCACTATGAAGGAAGGTGCAGGTGGTGTGACTGGTGATGGTGGCGGTGTGGAGGAGGAGCAGTACTGTGGTAAGTACGGCGTCCTCACCTTCAGTTTGGGTGTCTTGCAGGAGGAGGGTGCCACACTCTTCCTCCCCAGCCTGCCCCCTTGGAAGAGGGAAGCCTTAGCCAGCTTGAAGTTTGGCCACTTCACTAAAGTCTTCCTGCTCTTCAACGAGACCTTCTGGGACACCTCTTACCTCTACATTGGCAGGGCGCTGCCCCCCACGAAGTGGGGGCACCCCCTCTTCCAGCCCTTGGGGCACCTCTTTGACCAGAGGCCACACCTCATCATGGCCATACTCTCTGGGGAAGACGCCATGAGGGTGGCATCCCAAGACGTGAGGACCACAGGTGAGCAGCTCACGGCTGACCTGCAGTCGCTCTACCCCGGCACCAGGGCCGCATTGTTAGACCTCCTTGTCCCCAACTGGGCCGGGGACCCACTGTACCGGGGGGCTTACAGCTTCCCGGGTGTTGGGAGTGATGGGGTCTTCTCCAGACTAGCCTCCCCAGTGGGGAACCTTTACTTCAGCGGTGAGGCCACCAGTCATAATTACTATGGTTACGTCCACGGCGCGTATGTGGCTGGGGTGGATGTGGCCAAGGTAGTGATGGGGGTCGCTTGTTCCAACGCATCCCCGTTGCCATGGGGTAAGATGTCTCCTTCAAGTCCCTCGTCTTGCCGCTTGCCTCATTCAGAATAGCATCTGGATGTTGGAAAGCCAGTGTGGTGTTGATGTCGCTTGTTTTATCTGACTAATTGGAAATTTCATGTTATATTATCAAATAGTTCCATCACATAATCATTACAACGGGCTGGAGCAACAAACAACGGGTAAGGGGAGGAGTAAAACAAGGACTGCTATCTTGGATGTTATTTGGCATCCCTCGTAAGTCCAGACCACACCCATTTAAATGGATATGGTTTGGAAGTTGCAAACAAATGTTACAATGCTTTGTTAATGTCTTCGTTAAAATGCGATTCTGAGCACTACATATATCACTCGAGACGCTTGCATATTAATTGCAGTAAGTACATGAAACGGAAGGTGAGGGTGAACTGTTGGAGATATGATACGTAAAATATAGGCACAAGCTAACAGCAGTTTGGAGGGTGGGAGCTCTCTGGCAATGGAACGAACCTGGACCATATTCAACCACCAAGAACGTCGGCCACACAACTGCTGAATATACATAACAATCCAGCACATAACGTGGCATTAAAATATCTGGACAAATAATACATATCAGTAGCTTGCACCTGAGATAACCCTTGAAAGAAGAGTTGCCCTGACAAGGCCAGGGTCACGCTCAGTCTTCAAAGGGCTATGATGGCTACAGGCTTTGGGCAGTTTTGTTGTGTGGCCAAGCAAGAGGCAAGCTGTGATAGTGCCTATATACTTTGCTTCAGTACCCCAACACCCATAGGTCTCCACAGCTATATCGGGATGCATACCCAACCCAGTTCTGTACATTGAAATCATTGTTGCATGGCCTTATAATTTCCTCTGCTGCAAAGACCTGCTGTCACACTCGCTTCTGGTAGATTACTTGAAGTGAGTGGTGATGTGACAGTATAAATGTCAAATGCAGCAGGCTATAGGCTTTCCATCATACTGCCATCAATGCTGCCATGATATCAGATGGTTGTGTGTAGCTACACTCCACCTGAGCACTTCTCCAACATGACTCTGCAAATGTACATCCCCGAAGCTTGTTATGGTAAATGACACGTCACCCCGGCCCCATGCTTACTTGTTAAAGCATGGTGATCCAGGGTATCCAAACACTGAACTGGGCAATGAGGACAAGTAGGCATTATCAAGAACACTTCCCTCGTTCAATAAGTTGTTGTGTGTAAGAGGACATTAAGAACCTCTATAGAAAAGTAGTACAGCGGTTTCTCGTGCCGGCACCATTGAGTCCGCTTTACTGCTTTGCACCTCACCAATATTACTAAACCTGGATACGAGTGCCTGAAGCGGGACCTGGCAGGGGGATAGGGTGGGGGGGGAGGAGGAGGGGGGTTTGAAATGGTTATCCACAACTATCGAAGTAGGTATTATAGACACCCCCCCCCCCCCCCCCAAATCAATTAATCCGCAATAGACTCTAGTACGTTTCTCAATAAAAAGGGGCTGGAACTGGATAATCATCACGGACGCACGGTCGTGCTATATAAACAATTCAGCTAACATTTAGGCATCTACAGTGGTGGATCAGGATGTAATGAAAGGCGGGGTTGGAGGGGTGGGGACACCAAAGTGGGAAGGGGGTGGTGCGAAAGTTTTTGGAGATAATGAATTATGCATGCATTATAAATGCACTCTTCGCTGCCATTCCCGACATTTGCGTAAGTAGAATTTGGTTAATGCCGATGTTGTAATAGACTAAATGCAACCCCCCTCCCCCTCCCCCTTCCCCTCGCCAGTGTTCTAAAACAGAGCTGGCGGAAGGTATAAAATTCAACTCGGCAAAACTCTCCTGCATGTGTTTTTTGCAGCTTTGAAGATAGCAACACTATATCCAACCTCCATATAACGCTTGACCGCTATAAAGCTAGCGGCAACACTATTTATCTCCACTTAGCACTTGACCGCTATAAAGATCTAGCAGCACATCGTCTATAGACCTTCTGCAACTCGCGTCCTACGTAATTGTTTATTGCTAGTCACGTACTTACGTCATATGTATGTTGCTATAAATATACCCCTCGTGGGTGCGAGATAAGCAATAACCGGACGGGAACGAACGACGGAGGAAACAATATGCTCACGTGTAGTTATTTATAGCAACTGTATACATAAATAGCACAACATACATATGACGTAAGTACGTGACCAGCAATAAACAATTGCGTAATGCGAGTTGCAGAAGGTCTATAATGCGTCACAGGATTACATCATGTATTGAATTTGTGTGACGTACTAAGGGCCTGGGCACGAGACTCGACCCGTCCCAACGAGCCACACATCTATCTTCTATTCCAGGCGAATGCTAGTATATAATCTTGGAACCAGGGGGTGCATACTTATAAGAAGTATGGGAACCAGGGGGCGCATACTAAGGAAGTCTGGGAACCAGGGGTGCATACTAAGGAAGTCTGGGAACCAGGGGGTGCATACTAAGGAAGTCTGGGAACCAGGGGGTGCATACTAAGGAAGTCTGGGAACCAGGGGGTGCATACTAAGGAAGTCTGGGAACCAGGGGGGTGGGGGGGGGGGGGGGGGGGGGGGGGGCATACTATAAGGCAGTGCATACTAAGGAAGTCTGGGAACCAGGAGGTACATACAAAGGAAGTCTGGGAACCAGGGAGTGCATACTAAGGAAGTCTGGGAACATACTAAGGAAGTCTGCGAACCAGGGGGTGCATACTAATCATAAAAGGAAGTCTGGGAACCAGATGGAGGTGTGGTGCACTCCTCTGCATTCTTCTGGTCTCCTGCGTTGCCCCTCGACACTCTGAATGCACTCTGGGATCTAATGAATCTCATTTCAATTGAATGCTTCACCTGTGATGTACGTGTAAATGCTGTGCTGTTCGACTATATCGTTCCCAGACCATACCATCCGCTGGTGGCTATGGCTAACCGTGGATGCGCCCTGCTGCTCTTGCTTGCAATAGCACTCTCCAATGCGCAGCCTCCCGTGGCTGAAACGGTCTTCGCGCTAAACAACCGCCAGGCCTACTCAAGTAAGTGTTCACTTGAAAAGGAAGGGGGCGTTGACCTAGGGACTAGGGGCGATGCACCCACACATAATAGCAACACGTTGCGTCGGTCGTTTTAAAGCCAGTCATTCAGCTGCAACCATCTAACATTCACGCCAACTTCTGTTTCCGAATTAAGTATATACTATTAACTGTACAGACTTCAGGTTTCACAGGTTTTTATTGTTTGTTTTTTGTTTAAAAAGCCTTTATAGCGTCATAACTCGCTTCACGGTATCGTCTGCTAACATACTGTCCGTGCAGCCATGCAAAGCGCCTATCTGTGACGTCAGCGCAGGCCTTCTCAACTATTGTATACGTACGCGCCGTGACAGACGTAGCCCGGTTCTATGGACTTTTCCTAGAAAAAAAAGGAGAAATAAATGTAAGTAGAAAAACATTTATCCCTACATGCATGTAGCTGTGCCTCATACACCTAACACGTGAATACAGATATTGCGCGCAGTGTTTCTAGACATGCTTGGACCATTTAACCTCTCAGTATCAGTATAACTTATCCCATACAGGTGTAGTATTACTGAAAAGGTGAGACAACCCTAGAGAAAGCTATAGGATTCAACAAAACAAACACGTCATGCGATATGATGTCTCTATAGCTCACATTACCACGACCGTAAATGCATTTTGTGCTGTACGACTCTCCACTTCGATTCGCCGCGGCTATTTATAACCGCAGACTATCTCTGACATCCAATTAGTTTTTGCTTCTCTGGTTTTTGCTTGCGTTCGAACAGACATGTATCTACGGGGTATTTGTATGTTGCGCGGTGTGAACTGCACGCGCATGTACCAGGATGGGTGTACTTGTAATATGCTGGAATGGTTATAGAGGCGCGTATGATGTAATGCTGCCCCTGTAATGAAATGAGTGCTTGGCGGCCCATAGTTATAGTACTACAATAGCATTGAAGCATGCCCTGTGTTCATACCATGCTCTAACACACTCAGGCTATGGATACCCCAAATATATTGGACTCAACGGAGCACTGCAACCCTATTTCATCAACCAGCTGAACTTCGACTCCATTCCAGGCAAAATAGTTGTAGGAGCAGCGTAAGGACATGCATATACACACACACACATACACAAACATACGCGCATGCGCACATGCCCAGATTTACACATTCACGCATACATAGAGGCACACATGCATATATCATATATACACATGTGTATAGACACATACACACATATGCAATTAACAAAAGTCGATGGAGAGTGTCTCGATGAAGCTTTCACGTGTCACCTCTAGCAATGATGGGGTAGTTTTCCTTCCTAGTCATGGCAATATCTAGCCAACCATGGTGTGCTGTGAGCTCTGGAGGTGTTTTATGTTTTACCTATCTCTTGCAACAGGGAGTGGCTGTATGTACTGAACCCAGACTTGACAATGGATAGCCAGTTGAACCTACCAACAGCCTCCATTGCAGGATGTTCAGCTACCATTGGATACAATCCAGTGAGATTTCTCATTATGTTGGTCGAATAAACCACACCTCTTTCCTCCCTCCTCCCCAGGACTATGTGTGCAGGAACCACATCCGTGTGTTCTCCTCCAGTCCCACTGACCCCACCAGAATGGTGGTGTGTGGGAGTGAGGCTGCTGGGACGCCATCTTGTAGGGCAGTTAATGTAAGTTATTAAGAATTCTGCTGAGTAACAGACAGTGAGAGAGGACCTGTGACATCACTCAGTACCACTACATTACACAACACTGGCCTGCCCATATAATTAGAATGCATTCTACTATGTGGCGGTTTGGTTGCCACGGATCATGTATTGAGATTTTGAGTCTTTACTCATGAATAGAATAGCCCACATGTCAATTGAACTATTAGCCTCTAAAACGATCCATTTCATCCCCCTCATGGCCTACATATGCGTGGAAAGTGGCAACTGTTACTAAAAGTTCTTGGCCAAGGTTCCTGCCCAAGATTTGCCCAAGATCTGTGCAAAGTGATAACATTTTGGCGGCCAATTTCTAGCCAAGGTCTAAGACCTAAGATATGATGGCCTCTTTGCCCAAGAACTTTTTGCTGGGTTAACTAACCACACACCCCATGTGTCATCTTGTACACACACATCATTCTAAACACAATGCTACCTATTACACACACATCTCATCACTCATGTTGGCTTGTTTGTTTGAATTAAACACACAGATATGTCAGTACACTCATATTCCACGTACATGCACACATATACGTGCACCACATACACTGCACACATAAACACTTACATTTTAACATAGATGTATGCACGTGTGCACGAACATGCTTCTGTGGTGTGTAGGTTATATCCAATGTAATGCTGACCTTGTTTCTTTACTGATAGTATCAGGTATCCAACTTGACCAACTTCACAACAGTAGCAGCAGCAAGTGGTATGGTCTCCATCAGTCCTGCCTTTTATGGAAGTGGGATTGCCTATAACGGTATGTAATGTATGTATGTATGTATGTATGTATGTATGTATGTATGTATGTATGTATGTATGTATGTATGTATGTATGTATGTATGTATGTATGTATGTATGTATGTATGTATGTATGTATGTATGTATGTATGTATGTATGTATGTATGTATGTATGTATGTATGTATGTATGTATGTATGTATGTATGTATGTATGTATGTATGTATGTATGTATGTATGTATGTATGTATGTATGTATGTATGTATGTATGTATGTATGTATGTATGTATGTATGTATGTATGTATGTATGTATGTATGTATGTATGTATGTATGTATGTATGTATGTATGTATGTATGTATGTATGTATGTATGTATGTATGTATGTATGTATGTATGTATGTATGTATGTATGTATGTATGTATGTATGTATGTATGTATGTATGTATGTATGTATGTATGTATGTATGTATGTATGTATGTATGTATGTATGTATGTATGTATGTATGTATGTATGTATGTATGTATGTATGTATGTATGTATGTATGTATGTATGTATGTATGTATGTATGTATGTATGTATGTATGTATGTATGTATGTATGTATGTATGTATGTATGTATGTATGTATGTATGTATGTATGTATGTATGTATGTATGTATGTATGTATGTATGTATGTATGTATGTATGTATGTATGTATGTATGTATGTATGTATGTATGTATGTATGTATGTATGTATGTATGTATGTATGTATGTATGTATGTATGTATGTATGTATGTATGTGTGTGTGTGTGTGTGTGTGTGTGTGTGTGTGTGTGTATGTATGTATGTATGTATGTATGTATGTGTGTATGTATGTGTGTGTATTTGTGTGTGTGTGTGTGTGTGTGTGTGTGTGTATGTGTGTGTGTGTGTGTATCTATAAGACCCTTGTACTGGACTATACTACTTCTGCTCCCTCTCTCCAGTGACTAACCCAAGGGGTATCAACTTCTTTGCTGTCTCTACTCTCAATTTGAATGCCTCTGATGCTGGTCTATTCTTCCTCACTGTCAACTACACAAATCCTACGGACCCTAACTCACTCAAAACAGTACTGCAGCTGCGTACAAACAACATTGCCAATTTCAAATGTACGTTCAATGACTATCATATGTTGGTCTGACCCAATGATGTCCCTTCCAGCCCCTGTGTTTGTGGACACCTATAAGGCCAACTATGCTCGCAGGACTGCTATACTGCCTGGTGTCTCTGATCCCATCACTTCTGATGAACACAAGTACTTCTTTGTCTTCATACAAGATATTGGCCCCACAAATGTGAGCTCTGGTCCATTGCATGCCATGTACACTGCACTAAGTGTCAGAAAGACAATTGGACTAAATTAATTACATTTAAATCTCACAGGCCATCATAAGTCAAGTTGTCCGTGTCTGTCAGGTCAGTAAGCCTTATCTGAGGTACTTGAGGGGCTGTAATTAGACTGCCTCTTACCTCTTACTGCAGAATGATCCAGGGAGCAGTACTGACAATGCCCCACTCACCCTGGTGAAGGCACGTATTGACTGCAAGAGTACCACATACTCCACCTCATACAATGCCATCAGTAAGTTGTATAGGAGGACATGTTGTTGTTTGTAACACTCATGAGCGCAGTTCTGTAGACTTTGCACAGCTGTTCAAACTTTTACTTTTCAAATAGAATTGCTAGCCTAAACATATCCTGTCCCCAGACTTCTCAGAACATGTTATTAGGTTGGATTAGTGTAGCCTGACTACTGTACATGGGTACCGTCATGGAATTTGACCAGGGCCAGTCTGCATGGAACCAGGGCCAGCCTTGCATGGAACCAGGGCCAGCCTTGCATCCAATGATGCACTAAGTACCAGGGTACTTTGGGACAATGAAAAGCCTCTGTGTCAGTGTATATTGTTCCACCTATCAACAGCTGGTGCAGCGTTCAATCAGATGGGACGTTATTATCAGAATGGAGATTGGGCACTGTTCATGTATGGAGCCTTCACTACCAGTGTAGGGTAAGTAAATCATATGCACAAAGGTTATCATACAAGACTTTGTATTCACGTTGCCACATTTGAAACACATTTGAGTAAATCCAATTTCTCCCCAAATAATGCACAGTGGTACTCCCATATCAGCCGTGTGTGTCTACCCAGCTAACAACAGTGTGAATGACATGACTGATGCCAATGGGAGGAATGGTGGTGTTTTTGACATCTTCAGGACTCTACTGGTGAATCCTAACACTGGTCTACAGACTACATCAGGTTATGTGGAGGTGAGCATAACTTAGAGTTACATTAGTTATAGTGTAGAGGGAAAATGTACTTATTATTCGATTTGCAAGTCATTAATATACATTTCCCAGCAAAAAAAATCTTAGCCACTTTTTGGGCGAGGAAATAGAGATCATGCTGTGATGGGGGAGGGGGGGGGGGGGGCAGGGGGGCAGCATGAGTTCTTTAACATATAAAATATCAATTTTCAACACTACGTGGTGTCTACCGATCTCAATTAGTGCACACCAGGTGGAAATGCAGCAAGGCCAGACTACACCTACACAGACACTGTCAATACCATCACACAGATTGGTTCTGAACCGCTGACAGTGATCAGTGGTGTTAGTGTCACCAAGATTGTACTGGACCAGACCTGTGTGGTCACAAACAACATGACTACCAGAACCTGTGTGATGCAAGATGTGCTCTTTTTGGGAACAGGTACAAATTAGCAGTACAGATGTATGCAATTCACTTATTTTAATTGATATAGCCACAGGCACAGTGCTGAAGGTTGCCATTGGTTACCTCAGTGGAAGTGCATTTTCTGTCGTGTCAGAGAATATCAATGTAAGACAACCTGCTGGTGTGTGTGGAGTCCTTTATAACATAATTATGTATAAGGGCATATCTATAATTATGCCCTATTTTGATACCCATTATACCACACCATTGACACCATTGTTGACACCAACCATGGCACCAACACTGTTGACACCATACTATTAACACCATTGTTGACACAAACCATGGCACAAATACTGTGACACCATACTATTTGCACCAATACTGTTGACACCATGCTATGGCACCAATACTGTTGACACCGTGCTATGGCACCAATACTGTTGACACCATACCATGGCACCAATACTGTTGACACCATACTATTTGCACCAATACTGTTGACACCATGCTATGGCACCAATACTGTTGACACCATACTATTTGCACCAATACTGTTGACACCATACTATTTGCACCAATACTGTTGACACCATACTATGGCACCAATACTGTTGACACCATGCTATGGCACCAATACTGTTGACACCATACTATGGCACCAATACTGTTGACACCATACTATGGCACCAATACTGTTGACACCATACTATGGCACCAATACTGTTGACACCATGCTATGGCACCAATACTGTTGACACCATACCATGGCACCAATACTGTTGACACCATACAATGGCACCAATACCGTTGACACCATACTATGGCACCAATACTGTTGACACCATACTATGGCACCAATACTGTTGACACCGTACTATGGCACCAATACTGTTGACACCATACTATGGCACCAATACTGTTGACACCATACTATGGCACCAATACTGTTGACACCAACCATGGCACCAACACTGTTGACACCATACTGTTAACACCATTGTTGACACCGCACTATGGCACCAATACTGTTGACACCATTGTATAAAATGAAATTCATTGATCGTGATGATGTCACGTTGGGATTAGGTTGGTACATTTTGGGGGAAGGATTTCAAACTTAAAGTTATGCATTGTCACATGCATGATGCATTTGATGCAATCTATTAATAACCACATGTTTCCATGCCATTGCATGCAGCTGGATGATACCAACAGTGTCAGACAGATGTCTCTACAGCAGCAGGTAACTGTGGGTGGGCCTCTATTAGAGCGTTTAGAAGCCGTGTCCCCTGCCCTCCCCATGATTCCTCCCACCCACCCATGGCCACTCCCTCCCACCCATGGCCACTCCCACCCACCCATGGTCCCTCCCACCCATGGCCACTCCCACCCATGGCCCCTCCCATCCATGGCCACTCCCACCTCTTTATTATTTCATTCCAACCTCCCCTCATCTCTAGGGAGGAGTGAAGTACCTCTATGTGAACACTGACACCTCCATCTACAGACTACCACTTCAGAGGTGTACTAGATACCTCAGCTGCAGGTGAGGGGGTGGGGTCAGACAACACCCAGTGTCATTATTACCTTCACTCCACAGGACCTGTGTGGCCTCTAGAGACCCATACTGTGTGTGGAACTCTTCTCTGTCCCAGTGTGTGGTGTCTTCTATAGTACCCACCATGTCCAATAGTTCAGCATCAGTACCCAATGGGTGAGTTTGTACAAAGTAACTTACCACACTGAGCTAACTGTTCCATCACATGATTAGTATCTACCAGAACATCCATACAGGAGTTGTTAACAGTTGCCTAGGTTACTGCTCTGAGTACCATAAGGTCATCATCACATTACACTTATTCTCTCCATGCAGCTCTTCCATTGAACATCTCCAGTTCCATCTTGTATCCCTTACAACCTGCCTTTGTTGGATCCAGTGTGTCTCTTCAGTGCATCCCCAGTGATGGACAAAATGGAGCCACCATCACCAGCTACCAATGGGTTAAAGATGGAATGGTCCTCACTGATGGAGGGAGGGTGACAGGGACCACCAAGTCCACCCTCTCCATTGCCAGCGTAACACTGCTGGACCAGGGAATGTACCAGTGCAATGCTACCAATGTTGATGGTGTCAGTAGTGGTCTGTCCAACACTGTGCAAGTATCAGTCAGTGGTATGTAGAGACATGCCTTAATTATTTGTACTAATCATCAAATCCTCCATCTTTTTAGATGTCATGGTAACCATTCAACCTCTGAACCAGACCAATGTATGGCCTGGCCGTACAGCCAACTTCAGCATTACTGCAGCCGGAGCTGGTTCATTCTCATACCAATGGCAGTATGGGAATGGGACCAACCTACTACCAGGGGAAAGATACCCGAACACCAACACATCCACCTTGGTCATCTCCCCTGTGGTGGGAGGGGACAACAACAGTGTGTATGTGTGTAGAGTGACCAGTCCATCTGGGAACACCACAACTACCCAACCAGCTTATCTGACACTTGGTCAGTTTATTAAAACTTATTAGTGGTTGCTGTTCTCATTTTTACTTTTTCACATGGTTCTTATCCTTCCTTTATCATACACACACACACACATACACACACCACAGCACCTGCTCCCATCATAACACAACATCCTATGGCTAATCTCTCTGTGATGTTTGGCAAGAACACATCACTCTCTTGTTCTGCCAATGGACTAGGACCCCTCACTGTAAAGTGGACTACACCCCCAGGACTCACTCCTCCCCAGCCCAAACAATGTGGAGGCTATGACATCACAGACACATTGGTTCTCAGCTCAGTTAACACTTCATACCGAGGAACATACATGTGTGTGGTCACTGACAGCAGAGGGACAGTGGTCTTTTCTCAACCTTCCACTTTGGGAGTGCTAGGTAACAATTTTGCAGATAGTTACATTATATAATTTTTTGCGTTACCTTATCTTCCTGGGAGGAGTGTGGGGAGGTGGGGCTGAATTTTTAAATTCATGATCATATTGGACTCAGAAATCTGATATGAATTTATTCCCCCCCTCTCCCTCCTCAATATCTGCCTCTCTAAAACCTAAGTTGCGGGTCTCTCAATCGGAAGGTTCATGAAATAGTTAGCCTCTCTTCTAACAATAACTCTACACTACACTCAACCCTGGGTGACAAGGTTGTGCTAAAAGATTGGCACAGACTCTGTACTGGTCAAATAGAAGTCACTAAGTGATTTATGTAATGACAACATCCTGATTAATTAATAGCCAAATTCAATGTGTAAAAGCTAATATGTGGAATATTAGCATATCCAACTGGAAACGCCCATCATTTCTGTTATTAAAGAGACTAGTTTAGTACATTAAGAGAAGCCATTTTATTTTATAAATTTAACCATCCCTAATATCTACAATTGCCCTCATAGAACAACTTGTACTGGGGCCACTTTGACCCTAAGAGCATTGGGCTCTCAGGGGTATAGAGCATAAGGCACACGTACTTGCACACATTTTACAACCATTAATAATTTCAATGTGTTTGTGGATATAAAAGCATGCTGTATGGAATATGTGAGATTTGAAGTGGGATCAGTAAAGCATATTTGAGTGGAAACACTTACCCTTTTGTTAAGTGGAGTTCGAAAGTACTTGATAAAAGAGGCCCAGTAATGTACACGCCTCCCTACCACCTCTAGAGCGTGGCTAAGGTATGAAGAAGGTTTTGGGATATATTTACACTGAATTTTGTGACAACTGATGTTGATCTAATTACATTTTTAGTTCCAGTCCCAACACCCAATGCTATTGCTATGGCAACGTTGTCCCTTGGAACCTTCACATGTACCCCAAATGATGGTCTTGGAGGAGCCACCATCACCAGCTACCAGTGGATTAAGGATGGAGTGGCTCTCTCCAATGGAGGGAGGGTATCAGGGGCCACCCAAACCACCCTCTCAGTCAGCAACGTGATGCCTCAGGACCAGGGACTGTACCAGTGTAATGTTACCAATGTTGACGGTGTCAGTAGCCTCTCTGCGCCCACCAGTCTGCTGGTCATAGGTGAGAATCGCGTTGTGTTCATGTGTGAACACGTTTCAGCTCACCTGCATACACATTTGGAAGTCATACCACATCCCTTCCCCTTCTTCATGGGCCTGTCTCACTGTCCCCCCCCCCCTCCTCCCTCTCTCTTTCATCCACTGTCCTTTTCTTCCTCTGTCTCTCTGCCCCTCCCTCATCTTCATTCTCCCCTGGCTTTCTCTCTCCTATCTTTACACTTGAGCACATCTCATCCAACACCTCTGTGCACGTTCACAGTTCCTCCTCCACTCATCACGGAGTCACCTACCAACGTAACCGGAACATTTAAAAGCACTGCAGTTGTTGCGTGCACTGCTGTGGGTCTGGGGACCCTCTCCATAACGTGGAACACGACATCATTGGTTCCCCTCCCTCCATCCGTGGTCCAGTCCTCCCTGTACACAGCTTTCGGCACCCTGTCCCTTGGTCCCCTGTCTACGGCCCATCGTGGAGAGTACTGGTGCACTGTGGCCGATTCCTGGGGAGGAGGGGCCACATCCAACAGGGCCACCCTCAGTGTCACGGGTGAGCTCACTTTGTATCTCTGATACGTTCCCTTTGCCCCCCGGGGTAGAAAGGGGGGGTGAGGGTAGGGGGCATGATAGAGGGTGGGGGGGAGGGGGGGGGGGGCTTGCTTGCAGTCACATGTAGGATGGGCCACCCACTCATAGGAGGGGAGGGGCTCACTTGCAGTCATATGCAGGATGGGCCACCCACTCATGGAAGGGGAGGGGCTCACTTGCAGTCACATGCAGGATGGGCCACCCACTCATGGGAGGGGAGGGGCTCACTTGCAGTCATATGCAGGATGGGCCACCCACTCATGGGAGGGGAGGGGCTCACTTGCAGTCACATGCAGGATGGGCCACCCACTCATGGGAGGGGAGGGGCTCGTTAAAGGTTTGTGCACAAGACCACCCATCAGAGGGGTTCACTTTCCATTGAACCTCACAACCAACAAAACACATTCTCCTATTTTTGTCCAGTCCCCAGACCATCCACTCCCGTGGCATCTTGCCTACTTTACAGCATGGGTAGCTTTGAGCTCCAATGCAACTCCACGGACAACTTCAATGGAGACACCATTGCGGTCTACCGATGGTATCTCAACGGCCAATTGGTGGGGGGCGTGTCAGATGGCACCCTCAACGTCTCCAACGTCACCAACGGCGACATGTACCAGTGTGAGGTCATCAATATTGACGGGGTTGGTTTGAACTCTAGCGAGATCACTCTTGGAACAGATGGTGAGGGGGGGGGGAGGGGGTCGTTCCCTACAAAGTGTTAATTGAGATAAATCCCCACACCCCACACACCCCACACACCCCACTAGGTTCACCGTGCATGGTGCAAGGTTCAACCACTTCAATCGTAATGAGCTCAATGGGGGTATCCCCACTTCCGACCAGCACGCAAGGGGAATCCCCACTTCCGACCAGCACGCAAGGGGAATCCCCGCTGCAAACGAACCCAACAGGAGTCTCAACAGAGGTAGTGCTTCAACCAACACCTTCCACAACAGATGTCTCCCCTGTGCCCACCACCGCGCCAACCAGCTCCCCTGCGGCAGGGACAGAGCCAGAGCCAACTGTCCCAACAGGTGGGGAGACCACCGCCAAGCCAATAGCAGTAGCACTCTCAGCGCAGGCTACGTATGGAATATTTGCTGCCCTGGGTGCAGTGATCGTTCTGCTGCTGCTGGTGTCGCTACTGACATGCCTTGTCAGGAGGAGAGACAAGAAACCTACTGACAACGGGTGAGGCTGTCCTTAAACACGTAGCCTGAATGCTTGAGGGAAAGGAGTAATTTTGATATGAGTATAATGGGGAGAGTGGCTTTGGTCATTTTGAGGATTTGATGTGTGTTTGTGTGTGTGTGTATGTGATCAAAGACGAGCAATGTAATTACCATACACCATTCCGTCACCCCTAGATTGCCCTCATTTCTAGATCTAGATGTACAATCACCCCCCCACCACACACACACACACACAAACACACACGCTCATCTAGGGTGATGGTATGTCTAGAGGTGAGGGTATGTTTAGAGGTTAGGGTATATTTAGGGGTGAGGGTATATCTTGGGTCATGCAATGTCTCTATGGAGTCCTAACCTGTCTTCTTGGTTCATGCATTATCTAGGAAGAAAGTGCAAGATGTCAGTTACAATATGACCAACCTCCTGGCTATTGAGATGATGGACGATACAGATGGAGCAGCAAGTAAAAAGGTGGACTCACCTTCATCAAAGGTAGACTCACCTTCATCAAAGGTGGATTTGGGTGTGGCTCTTCACGAAAATGTCAATGTTACTGTACCCGATGCTGGAGGCAACCCCACTCTTCCTGCTGAACCCGTTGATAACACAGGGCATGACAATGGTAAAAGTGAATCCAAATTAGAAACTAGTACTGAAATTGATGTGACCACTAAGTTATGAGATGAAATGTCTAAAATTCTCTTCGTGTTTTGATTTATGACTAGGAATTAAATGTTGTGCTACCTTGCATTCATTTTTGTATTATTGATTTTTATTTCATGTTGTACTGGTCGTCTGTTTCATAGATGTCCCTCGTTCAGTTGTCAATTGATCTGTGGATGCTAAGAGTGCACTTACATCATTCCTACACACAGTGCCAGATTTACGGGGGTGGGGAGGGGGGGGGGGGCCACTGCTCTTTGAGGGGTCCCCACCACACTCATAAATATATTAATATCTTATGGTTATGTGATAAGCGCTAATTAAACAAATTGAGATATACGCATGGAGCCGGAGCCTGTTTCAGTACATGATGGGTTAGTGGATGGATGGGAGAGGAGTGTGGTCCACCAAGGTTAATTACCCAGGGCCCACGACTGTCTAAATTCGGCACTGCTTACTAACTAACTTAAATCATGAAGTAAGCCGTTTCTTCAAGACCCATTGGAGACCTGAAATGATGGCAACTACCATGATACCATACAGTGTTATTGAGGGACCATCAACCATCACTATGGGCACCTCCATTACCATCACCATAACTGTGGGCACCTCCATTTCCATCACCATCACTGTGGGCACCTCCATCACCATCACTGTGGGCACCTCCATTACCATCACCATCACTGTGGGCACCTCCATTACCATCACCATCACTGTGGGCACCTCCATTACCATCACCATCACTGTGGGCACCTCCATTACCATCACCATCACTGTGGGCACCTCATTACCATCACCATCACTGTGGGCACCTCCATCACCATCACTGTGGGCACCTCCATCACCATCACTGTGGGCACCTCCATTACCATCACCATCACTGTGGGCACCTCCATTACCATCACCATCACTGTGGGCACCTCCATTACCATCACCATCACTGTGGGCACCTCCATTGCCATCACCATCACTGTGGGCACCTCCATTGCCATCACCATCACTGTGGGCACCTCCATTACCATCACCACTGTGATCACATCACTAAGACTAACATGGTCACTATCCACATCACCACCAACTGTCTCTGTGAGAAAGTTAGTGGTGTATAGGAATGAAAGGCTATGGTGGTGTAAAAAGCAAGAAAACAAGGTTAACTGACTGGGAAGGAAACATGACACTGTGATATTAGCACTAACAACTATGTGCTAATGTAAGTCCGTTTCATGTTTCCTTCCCAGTCAGTTAACCTTGTTTACTTGCCACCATAGCCTTTCATTCTTATACAAGTAAATAAACATTCTCTAACGAGAGAGTTGTTGGTATATAGGATTGACCAATGGTGGTGTAAAAAGCACGGAAACAAGGTTAAATGACTGGGAATTTTTACTGGAAAATTGAAATGGGCCTATATTTAGTATATTTAGCACATTACTCAGGCTGCGCTGTTATATTGTGAGTGTGCTAAATATAGGCCTATTACAATTTTAAATTTTCTGTCACCCTCGTTTCTGTGCTTTTTACACCACCATTGGTCAATCCTATATACCAACAACTCTCTCGTTAGAATGTTTTTATTTACTTGTTTCATAAGTTTTTTTTCACCCTGTCAGCAGTATTGTAGTGAATAATCAAATGTATGCAATAATTCATATTTTTAATAATAATAATAATTATTATTATAAGAATTAGTAGAATGTATGATGATGTGTCCACACCCCCATGCCCTCTTCTTCTTCGGGGACGTCCTCCTCCCCGGCCTCCTCGCCATGCTTGTTCTGGCCAGGCGGGCCAGGGTGGCAGTGGCCATGCAGGCCAGGGAGGAAGCACTGGTGGTGGTGGTGGGGGCAGCGCTGGTGGTGCCAGCGGGGGCAGTACTGGTGGGGGTGGCGGTGGGGGCATCACTGCTGGTGGTGGTGGTGGGTGCTGCTGTTGGTGCGGGGGCGGGGGGGGGCGGGGCAGCAGGGCTTCTGGTAGCGGGGTGAAGGGGAGAGGAGTTGGAGGATGAATTAATGTATTCATCCTCTTCCTCCTTCGACCCCTCATTATAAAAAAACTTCTGAGGTCTTCAGCTGCCATCTACATGTACGTGACAGAGAATATGATTTCAGCGGGTGCATGAGTGACCTTTATACCTGCAAAGCCTTAACACGTGTGCAGACTGTGCTATAATTCTATTGGTCCAATTCCATCTTATTAACGGCATGTGCTAAAATTTTATTGGTCAAATTTGAAAATGCTCCAATCTAAACATGGAGGTGTAGCAGCCTACACAGATAGTGTGGGAACTCAGGAAGTGAACTACATGGCAGCATGTAGATTGATAAGGATATGTTCTCACGTGAGGTAATATCTGTGGACAGGGTCTGCAGCGTTATGAGTGTGGGCAGAAGGTCTGATTTTTTCACTACATAAATGTGAGAGTAGAAGTACCTTATGGTGGCTATAACAAGTTGATGTGCAACAGTACAAGACTGATCATGATAAGGTCTCATGTGGTGGCAAGAAAGTCTGCTACACTTAGATTCATACAGTTGCAACACACATACATGTAGTACATGTACAACATACATAGTACATGGCTTGTCTAGACAAGGGTTAAGATAAGGAAGCCTTCAAATAAGGAAGCCTTTTTATACATCACATTACACTATACTGCCACAAAGTTGAGTCCCCATGCATGCTTTACATGTGAAGTGAATGGTTTTGTGCAGATCCGTGCTGTACATAGTCGGGCGGGCCCTATACCCCTGCGGTACCGCGTCCTCTCGGCAGCACATTTAGCCAATCGGACAGCGGGGTCATTCCAATACCGACTCCTTTTAGATGCTTTAATGGCAGCTGAATTGTCCTCGTATTGCCGCCTTTTAGCAGCACGGTTTTCCTCGAGGTTCTCTTCATATCGCCGCCTTTTAGCAGCACGGTTCTCCTCGAGGTCCTCTTCATATCGCCGCCTTTTAGCAACACGGTTCTCATCGAGGTCCTCTTCATATCGCCGCCTTTGAGCAGCACGGTTCTCCTCGAGTAGGGTTTGCATCCGTCGGTATATTAACTGTCCGGACTCCGAAATCCGATAATTTTTTCCCGGATTCCAGTATCCGTATTATCCGGTTTTTATCCGGATTTCATAACAATGATGCACACCATGTGCTCTTAAATTTCTAATGCACGGCATATAACTTATATCAGTCAATTTATATGCCATGCATTAAGAATATAATACTCAAAGGTATGCATGCACCACCAATAAGCACAAGTATCAATTGATCAATATAATTGAAGCGAGAGAAAGAATTGAAAGTGGATATAACAATATCAATTCCAGCATTATGCAGCATGGGCATGACCTTACATGTATTATAAACTAAATTTTTATTTCCATTGTTGATTATTAGCCAGAAATGTCAAAGCATCAGCCATTTGGGGCTTCATGTGTGCTCTTTCCTTGGCCATCTGGGGCTTCATGCATGTGTGCTCTTTCTTTGGCACACACTCTTCCAAGCTTTGAAAAAAACTCTTTCAGTTGGTGCACTGGAAGCTGGAACAGCTAACACCAAACGAGCAACTTTTGCCAACTCTGGAAATTGTTTTCTCTCATCCCTCCACCAATCAAGTGGATTGCGGGCTGTGTACCAATAGGAATGTTCCCTGGTTAAAGCACTGGTGTTTGATGTACTGCAGGTACTTTTTCTGGGTCATCTTGCTGACTGGCAGACATAAAACTGGTAAAATCTTCATCTTCACATGGTACTTTTTTTGCCTTTTTAGAAGAACAAGGCTGGGCAAGTTCTGGCTCCAGATTTGTTTGTGAATTTAAGCAATGGTTCTTGTAATACTTCTTAATGGTTTTCTCAGCTAAAGCTAAGCATGCCTTACGATTACTTATGTGAACAAATGGTTCAAATGATTTAAAGCGCAAGTCTAAATATATTGCCGCAAACAATAAACAGTGACTTAGGGCATCCAAGTTGTCTGTATCCATGTACAATTCCACATAACGGTGCTGAACATAATTCTTGAAAATCATCTTTGCTACATTGATGCACACCGCATCTGATGGAACTGGGTCAAGAACCTTGTTCAGCAGATAGCTTACCTTTGGCATTGCTGTTGATAGTGTTACATAGTGTTCACCTTCTAAAGAGAATAACTGTTTGGTGATCGGTGTGAGGTAGCATTCTATCTGACCCAAAAGAGTTTGACACAACGATTAAGAGACATAGTGTCAGGTCTCCAAGTTCCACTATCCTGTAGCATGTCACAAGCAGGTTTGACCTCAAAGTATCTTTGAATCATTTTACAAGAATACCCCCATTGCCATTTCACATCTAACACTAGCTTTTCAGCTGCAGGTCGGTCAGGATGGAGTCTGCTTTTAAGCTCCAACTTGCGAACCATCAATGCAAGGTCTTGTGTTAGTATGTTGCTTTTCTTGACATGACTAATTGCTGCACTCAAAGCAGCTACAGGCTCCTTAACCCCTTTTGTGTCAAGGGAATGACCTACACCTTTATCGTCTGACTTTGTCCATGACAGTTGGACCATCTGCTGTCAAACTAAATGCTTCAACACCAAATGACTGCAATATATTTCTTAGAAATGTCACCACTGTGTCTGCATCCTCATGCACAACTTCATCTGTCTCGTCCAAAAGTACTTCTAATGCAGATGCTGCAAGTGTGACGGATCTCATCCTAAACTCTTCAGTAATCCAGTGAGCTGTTACACCAAAGAAACCTTTCTGGTCTAATCTTGACCAACAATCAATGGTTTTTGATACCAAAGACTGGCCTTGGATGTTCATTGGACATTCCAATTTCATACTTTTCATTACAGCCTGTTTCATTTCAGCTAGTGTACTCTGTTTGCAATTGAGCATTTATCATGGCCTGACTGGGTAAGGAGAATCTCGGATCCATGGCTGCACAAAACTCCTTAAATCCAGAACCCTGTGACAGATGAACTGGCCGCATATCTTTACTAATGAATTTGCATAAAGCTGAAAACTTAGTTTTCCATGTTGTTGAGTCTCTGTCATAAGGTTTTTGAAACAGAGTGTCACATTTTTGTTTAATAGATGCTGTCTCAGTCTGTCTAACGAGTCCACGTTGCAAATTAATGCCATGCTTTGCACTTAAATGGTTGATCGTGCCAGCAGAAGTGAGGTTTAATTTTGCCCTGCACTGCTCACCCTTTTCACTAGTGACACAACAATATGTGATACGTTTCGCAACTTTCTCCGTTTCATCCACAACAGGTTCCGTAAAGTATGCCCAATACGCTGACCGGCCTGACCCGCTACCTTCCACTCCTCTTGGCTTTAGGACTGTACTTTTAGAAGAATGGAGAAGCCTTAGGTCTTCAGCAGTAACACTTTTAGACATTGAGGGTTCCCCATCTACTAATTCACTAGCGGAAACACCATCCTTCCCAACTTGAGACCTCCCATGAACCATTATCTTCCTTTTTACCTAAGCGAACTGGCAACCACTGTGTTTTAGCTTCTTCTCCTTCAATTACTTCCTCCCACTTCGACAGCATCAAATCCCCTGTTTTCAAGCTCTTCTAAATCTTTCCACTTGCTTCTGTCGCCATACTAGTAGACTCCATCGCCATTCCAGCTACAAAGTTTAAGGTTTAATGTAATGTCTAAGTGCCTTATTCACAGCCTTAAGTGTGCCTATAGAGGTTGAAGTGCATGCACTCAACACTATCGGAACCTACGCGAGTAGGTTCCATATAGGAATCCTGCCGTATCATGAATGTCATTAAAAAACGTCACTCGCGTCTAGCGGGACAGCCAAGAGTCGGGTCACTTCGCTCTTAGTGGCAATCGAGCAATATCAAAAAGGACAACAATTCTGCGTTATATCTGTGTCATAAGACGGTGTACTTTTAGAGAACAAAGATACTCGTCCCCATCGTCCGTACCCAGTCCCACCTAAAATTTCTCCTCCGTCGTCGTCTTCTTCTTCTTCTTCTTCTTCCTTCGGGATAGCATAACTCACGACAGGAACGTTTGTAAAGCACGCCATGTGTACCAATCGCTTCAGGATGTGTCCGCATGTTATCTTCCTGTTAGACGCCTAACCGATCGAGCAATTAGCTGAAGCTAGTTGTACCTTATTTGGTGTTGATCTACAAATAGCACATTACATCAGCTATCACAATGTTCATGACGCACCAGTAAAATATAACCAGCGATATCAAATTCGATGGTTTTACCTTGCAATCTCAAGGACAATTCTGATTCCAACTGGAGCATTTAAAAGTGGAAATAAGCTGCCAGATCTGCCAAACGTGCGTATGTCAAGCGCGGTACCGAAAGGAACAACATAACGACCACCCAAAGGTACGTTACTACATCGCTAAAATGGAAGGAATAGCTTAGTTACAACGGTAGATACTGCGTCTCTCCGTTTTATAGTAATATGCTCTGTTTGAAATGTGTGTATAACGCCAAAGTTGCTTACGTCAATTTGGTCATGTATTGTGGTGCATGGTTTACGTGAGATCAGTTTACGTAGAGTACATTTATCCTAAGTATTATATGGCTTCGCTTTTAACCTTTATCAATCCTTTGCTCCTCAATGGAGATAGTCTGGGGACCAGTGTAATATTTGGTACACGCCTAACCCTAGAAACTCTCAAATAGAATAAAAAATAGAATAAAAAAACTTTAACTTTGAATATCGTGAAAACCACGTTTCTTTAAGACATCCAGTGCACAGATATTGTATGCAGCATCACACTACAAATAGAATCCCAAACACAAATGGTAAGAGCGGAAGCTGTAGCGGAGCTAAGGCAGTGCGATTACGGGGATACGTAGATGGTAAAAATTTGTAGCTTTTATTCTACGCAATAGAATAAAATAGAGGTGTACGCTAGTATAATTTATGCTTTTAAAGTGTAAGTGGCTTAACTGAAATGAGATTATAGTCAATTTATAGAAATAGCTGTTCAGCATTGGGTAATAATCACACAGTATGTAGAATAACACGCTCAGCTATTATCCCTAGAAACCTGCAAATAGAATAAAAAATAGAATAAAAATTTTCTAGGGCTAACAACAGAATTGCAGGTTCTAAAATAAACCTGTCATGATCGCGCAAGTTGACGTTTATGCTACCTGATTCTATGCGTTTCAAGAACTACATACAATACCAAATCCACCAGAAAAAATTTAGGAAACAAGTAATAAAAACATTCTCTACACGAGAAGTTTGGTGGTATATAGGAATCAAAGGTGATGGTGGTGTAAAAAGCAAAGGAACAAGGCTTCTGATTGAAAAGGAAAAATGAAATAGACCTATATTAGCACGCAAATTTAAACGTGACAACATGCTGCTAATATAGGTCTATTTCATTTTTCCTTTTCAATCAGAAGCCTTGTTCCCTTGCTTTTTACACCACCATCACCTTTGATTCCTATATACCACCAACCTTCTCGTGTAGAGAATGTTTTTATTACTTGTAAGAAATTAAGGATTAAACAAAATAATCAAAACGTCAGCCAATTCGAGCCGACCCAATCGGATTCCATTACGCAAAATATCCGTGTAAATCCGGATAGGACTAGGCCGGATACCGGATACCGGATTGATGCATGAATAAAAAAGCGGAATCCGTAATATCCGTCAATTAATTACTATCCGGATGCAAACCCTACATTTGACTTGCCACTCCATCAGCCTCACGGCTAGCTCTCTGTTTGTTTCCCCATCCTTTCGCCTTGCCGACCGAAATCGCCTCCTGTATTCTTCCTCGTTAATCCCATACCGGATGAGAATTGCCGCTTTAATTTTCTCGTAATTCCCACTATCTGAAGGAGAAACAGCAGCGAAGGCCAATTGGGCCTTGCCCGTTAACTGGGAAGTCAAATAGTGCGGCCACCTGTCCTCCGAAATGTTGTGGGCTGCCATTATCCTTTCGAACGTGACTAAATATGCCTCTACATCGTCCTTTTCGTTCAACGGAACTAGCTTCACTGTAATCTCGGAACCTCGACTGTGCTGTTTTGCCGTTCCCTCCACCAGTTTCACTAGGTTGTCCATGTAAGCCTGCATCTGGTCCAGTCTCTTCTGGCTTTCTCGTTCCCTCGCTTCTCTTTCTGCGTCTCTTCTTTGCCTCTCTGCCTCCAACTCTTTTTCTCTCTTCAGGCTTTCTCGTTCTCTGGCTTCTCTTTCTTCGTCTCTTCTTCGCCTCTCTGCCTCAAACTCTTTTTCTCTCTTCTGGCTTTCTCGTTCTCTCGCTTCTCTTTCTTCGTCTCTTCTTCGCCTCTCTGCCTCAAACTCTTTTTCGCGACGTTCTCTCTCTTCTGCTATTTCCACTTCCCGCTTCGTCCGGTCCTCTATCAGCATTTGCAGTAACTCCTGCACCTTCAGTTCAGCCATTGTATCCTTTGCGTCCTTTGTGTCGTCCTCCTTGTAGCAAAGACCTGAGCGTGTTTTTGACATGAAACGTGGCTAGGCCAGGGTACTTGAATCTTCCTGGCGTTCAATTACCGGCACCGCTGCCACCATATGTGACGGAATGCACGTATATAAGACTCAAATGGCTGAAAGAATGTCACACGGTGGAGGATGTCATGAACGCTGTGGGTAAAGAGCAGTTTCTCAACACACTGCCGACAGATAAGAAGTTGTGGGTACTCGAGCGAAAGCCGGAAACATGTGTACAGGCAGGCGAGTTGGCAGACGAGTACGAGCAGGCAAGGCGGCCTGAAACGGAGACGTTGGCTAGCTCTACGCCTAAGCCAAACCGAGTAAGTTCCCGTGAATGTCAGTATTGTGGAAAGTCAGGTCATGCCGAAGAAGACTGCTATAAGAGGAAGAGAGAAGAAAGTCAACGAGGTAGAGGGGCATACTATAAGGCAGTGCATACTAAGGAAGTCTGGGAACCAGGGGGTACATACAAAGGAAGTCTGGGAACCAGGGGGTGCATACTAAGGAAGTCTGGGAACCAGGGAGTGCATACTAAGGAAGTCTGGGAACATACTAAGGAAGTCTGCGAACCAGGGGGTGCATACTAATCATATAAGGAAGTCTGGGAACCAGATGGAGGTGTGGTGCACTCCTCTGCATTCTCTGGTCGCCCCTCGACACTCTGAATGCACTCCGGGATCTAATGAATCTCATTTCAATTGAATGCTGTTCGACTATATCGTTCCCAGACCATACCATCTGCTGGTGGCTATGGCTAACCGTGGATGCGCCCTGCTGCTCTTGCTTGCAATAGCACTCTCCAATGCGCAGCCTCCCGTGGCTGAAACGGTCTTCGCGCTAAACAACCGCCAGGCCTACTCAAGTAAGTGTTCACTTGAAAAGGAAGGGGGCGTTGGCCTAGGGACTAGGGGCGATGCACACAATAGCAATAGCAACACACAATAGCAACACGTTGCGTCGGTCGTTTTAAAGCCAGTCATTCAGCTGCAACCATCTAACATTCACGCCAACTTCTGTTTCCGAATTAAGTATATACTATTAACTGTACAGACTTCAGGTTTCACAGGTTTTTTTTGGTTTGTTTTTTGTTTAAAAAGCCTTTATAGCGTCATAACTCGCTTCACGGTATCGTCTGCTAACATACTGTCCGTGCAGCCATGCAAAGCGCCTATCTGTGACGTCAGCGCAGGCCTTCTCAACTATTGTATACGTACGCGCCGTGACAGACGTAGCCCGGTTCTATGGACTTTTCCTAGAAAAAAAGCAGAAATAAATGTAAGTAGAAAAACATTTATCCCTACATGCATGTAGCTGTGCCTCATACACCTAACACGTGAATACAGATATTGCGCGCAGTGTTTCTAGACATGCTTGGACCATTTAACCTCTCAGTATCAGTATAACTTATCCCATACAGGTGTAGTATTACTGAAAAGGTGAGACAACCCTAGAGAAAGCTATAGGATTCAACAAAACAAACACGTCATGCGATATGATGTCTCTATAGCTCACATTACCACGACCGTAAATGCATTTTGTACTGTACGACTCTCCACTTCGATTCGCCGCGGCTATTTATAACCGCAGACTATCTCCGACATCCAATTAGTTTTTGCTTGCGTTCGAACAGACATGTATCTACGGGGTATTTGTATGTTGCGCGGTGTGAACTGCACGCGCATGTACCAGGATGGGTGTACTTGTAATATGCTGGTATGGTCATAGAGGCGCGTATGATGTAATGCTGCCCCTGTAATGAAATGAGTGCTTGGCGGCCCATAGTTATAGTACTACAATAGCATTGAAGCATGCCCTGTGTTCATACCATGCTCTAACACACTCAGGCTATGGATACCCCAAATATATTGGACTCAACGGAGCACTGCAACCCTATTTCATCAACCAGCTGAACTTCGACTCCATTCCAGGCAAAATAGTTGTAGGAGCAGCGTAAGGACATGCATATACACACACACACATACACAAACATACGCGCATGCGCACATGCCCAGATTTACACATTCACGCATACATAGAGGCACACATGCATATATCATATATACACATGTATATACACACATACACACATATGCAATTAACAAAAGTCGATGGAGAGTGTCTCGATGAAGCTTTCACGTGTCACCTCTAGCAATGATGGGGTAGTTTTCCTTCCTAGTCATGGCAATATCTAGCCAACCATGGTGTGCTGTGAGCTCTGGAGGTGTTTTATGTTTTACCTTTCTTTTGCAACAGGGAGTGGCTGTATGTACTGAACCTAGACTTGACAATGAATAGCCAGTTGAACCTACCAACAGCCTCCATTGCAGGATGTTCAGCTACCATTGGATACAATCCAGTGAGATTTCTCATTATATTGGTCGAATAAACCACACCTCTTTCCTCCCTCCTCCCCAGGACTATGTGTGCAGGAACCACATCCGTGTGTTCTCCTCCAGTCCCACTGACCCCACCAGAATGGTGGTGTGTGGGAGTGAGGCTGCTGGGACGCCATCTTGTAGGACAGTTGTTGTAAGTTATTAAGAATTCTGCTGAGTAACAGACAGTGAGAGAGGACCTGTGACATCACTCAGTACCACTACATTACACAACACTGGCCTGCCCATATAATTAGAATGCATTCTACTATGTGGCGGTTTGGTTGCCACGGATCATGTATTGAGATTTTGAGTCTTTACTCATCAATAGAATAGCCCACATGTCAATTGAACTATTAGCCTCTAAAACGATCCATTTCATCCCCCTCATGGCCTACATATGCGTGGAAAGTGGCAACTGTTACTAAAAGTTCTTGGCCAAGGTTCCTGCCCAAGATTTGCCCAAGATCTGTGCAAAGTGATAACATTTTGGCGGCCAATTTCTAGCCAAGGTCTAAGACCTAAGATATGATGGCCTCTTTGCCCAAGAACTTTTTGCTGGGTTTACTAACCACACACCCCATGTGTCATCTTGTACACACACATCATTCTAAGCACAATACTACATATTACACACACATCTCATCACTCATGTTGGCTTGTTTGTTTGAATTAAACACACAGATATGTCAGTACACTCATATTCCACGTACATGCACACATATACGTGCACCACATACACTGCACACATAAACACTTACATTTTAACATAGATGTATGCATGTGTGCACCAACATGCTTCTGTGGTGTGTAGGTTATATCCAATGTAATGCTGACCTTGTTTCTTTACTGATAGTATCAGGTATCCAACTTGACCAACTTCACAACAGTAGCAGCAGCAAGTGGTATGGTCTCCATCAGTCCTGCCTTTTATGGAAGTGGGATTGCCTATAACGGTATGTAATGTAATGTATGTATGTATGTATGTATGTATGTATGTATGTATGTATGTATGTATGTATGTATGTATGTATGTATGTATGTATGTATGTATGTATGTATGTATGTATGTATGTATGTATGTATGTATGTATGTATGTATGTATGTATGTACGTATGTAAGTATGTACGTATGTACGTATGTACGTATGTACGTATGTACGTATGTACGTATGTACGTATGTACGTATGTACGTATGTACGTATGTACGTATGTACGTATGTACGTATGTACGTATGTACGTATGTACGTATGTACGTATGTACGTATGTACGTATTTGTTGGAAGACGAAATACGTGTTTTGTGCGGAGAGGTCTGCTTGAACACTGGTTAGTTTGTGCTCATACTACACGTAAACGTGATTTCTGGTAGTGGGCTTTATTTGGAACAGTCATTCTGCTTCCTCTCCTACTTGCAAACCGTTTTGTTACTTCACACCAATGTCTCAATGTTGTCGCTGCAATAGCAGTGGTCGTTGTGTTAACTGTAAATGTGTCAAAGCTGGCCTTTGCTGTAAAAATTGTTTGCCCTCGAAACATGGTTTGTGTCAGAACCAAACATCCTCGCTGTCGCTGTCATCTTCACATTCTAACGCAGTCGCCGTCGTTACTAAAAACATGGATGCAGTTTCATCACCAGTTTCATCACCTGTTTTACAAGCCTCATCCTCTGTGTCTGACCAAACACCCTTGTACCAATCTACAATTTCACCCTTGAATTTATTCGCCCTTCCACCTTTCGTTGTTTCATCTCCTCCTAACTTTATTTGGAGTGATGTTGTTGATGGTGCTGATTTCATCCATTCTGTAACTGCTGCTTATGCAGAAATTGTTCACTGGAAACATAACTTATTTCTCCCCCCATCTGCTGTTTTGTCACTTCCTACTCCAAAACTGCCAAGTCACCCTGTCATTTTTGATTCATTGGATGGGGCTTCAATCCGGGCGGCTGCCCTACACACAAATGGATCAGCTGGTCCATCTGGTCTTGATGCTCTTTGTTGGAGACGCTTGTGTACTTCTTTTCAGCATGCCTCCAATGATCTTTGCAATAGCCTAGCCTTGGTTGCACGAAAAATATGTACAACTTATGTTGACCCTCAAGGTATTGCAGCATTCACTGCCAACCGTCTTATTGCTCTTGATAAATGTCCAGGTGTGCGCCCCATTGGTGTTGGTGAGACAGTCAGAAGAATTATTAGCAAGGCAGTCCTTTCTGTAATCAAGTCTGATGTACTAGAGGCTGCTGGCTCTCTTCAGCTCTGTGCTGGACATGAAGCCGGATGCGAAGCTGCAATACATTCAATGTGTCGCATCTTTCATGATACATTGACTGAGGCTGTCCTGCTGGTTGATGCTAAGAATGCTTTCAACTCTCTCAACCGTAAAGTTGCTCTCTTGAATATCCACCAACTGTGTCCATCACTTGCCACTATACTTACAAACACATACAGAGAAAATGCTTCTCTCTTCATAGATGGGGATACTCTTTTCTCTCAGGAAGGAACAACCCAGGGAGACCCTCTTGCCATGGCCATGTATGCTGTTGCAACTGTTCCTTTGATTGAAAAATTGCAGAACACAAATACCAAACAGGTTTGGTATGCTGACGATGCTACAGCAGGTGGCACACTACTGCATCTTAAGGCCTGGTGGACCATGTTGTCATCTTCTGGTCCCTCCTATGGGTATTTTGTCAACCCTGGGAAAACATGGTTGATTGTTAAACCACAACATGAGCATGTCTGATGATGCAAAAGAACTATTCTCTGGCACAGGAATTGGTATGACATCTGAAGGGAAGCGCCATCTTGGTGCAGCACTTGGGAGTTGTTCTTTTCTAGAGAGCTACATCAACGACAAATTGAAAGTGTGAACATCTACCATTCTTAACTTATCCTTGATTGCGAAGACTCAACCTCATGCTGCCTATTGTGTCTTTGTTCATGGTGTGTCTGGGCTTTGGACTTTCTTCCTTCGCACCATACCTGACATATCCTCATTACTCCAGCCACTTGAGGATGCAGTCAGGCTCCATTTCATACCCTCCATTACAGGACGTGACAGCATCACTGTTACTGAGAGGGACATTTTCGCTCTTCCAGCACGCCTTGGGGGCCTTGCCATACCTAACCCCATTGTATCAGCTCCTTTTGTATATTCCTCATCTGTAAAAATCACAGCCCCTCTTGTCTCCTGTATAATTTCACAGTGCATGGACCTTCCTCACTCCACCCTTGTTGACCAAAAACAGGCCAAGGCAACAATTCACTCACTTAGACAACAACTACACTCCTCTGAAATTGTGCGACTCAAAGCTACCTTGGCTCCTGCCCATGTACGATCTATGGCTCTAAACAGTGAACAGGGTGCCTCATCATGGCTGTCAGTTCTGCCTATCAGTGATCATGGTTTTGCACTCCACAAGGGTGCATTCCATGATGCCATGTGTCTTCATTACAATTGGCAACCATCAAACCTACCAAACCACTGTGTCTGCGGCAGTTCTTTCACCACAGATCATGCACTCACCTGCCCGACAGGTGGTTTTCCATCTGTGTGCCACAATGATCTGAGGGATTTTACAGCTAATCTGCTGACTGAGGTATGTCCCAATGTGTGTGTAGAACCACCATTGCAAGCTCTAACTGGAGAGCTGATGTCACATCAAACTTCGAATTCTGAAGACGGTGCTCGTCTTGACATCAGCGCACAAGGTTTTTGGGGTGATCGTCATCAACCCGTTTTTTTTGATGTACGTGTTTTCCATCCAAATGCTCCCTCTTACCGAAACATGCAGCTACCATCAGCTTACCGCCTTCATGAACGCCAAAAGCAGAGGTCTTATGACCAACGTATAAGGGAAGTTGAACATGGCTCATTCACTCCTCTAGTATTTAGCACATCAGGAGGAATGGGAAAGTGTGCTTCAGTTACATATAAGAGAATTGCCACCCTTCTATCTACAAAGAGAGAACAAACATATGGCGCTACAATTGCATGGATAAGATGCTGCATTAGTTTTTCCCTCTTGCGCTCTGCCATTATGTGCCTTAGAGGTGCCAGATCTTCACAAGGACGACCATTCACACACAGTGCCATTGACTTGGCTGTTTCCGAAGCCAAGGTTCCCACATTTGTGTAACTTATTACCTGTATTGTGTTGTTTATTTATATTTGTTTTTGTTATTAAACGTATGTACGTATGTACGTATGTACGTATGTGCTATCTTCAGCAGTCTCATACGGGGTGTGTGGTACAACTCCAATCTCTCAGTACGAACCAAACTTACCATGTATGAAGCCACCGTCCTCCCAGCTTTGCTATATGGTGCTGAAACATGGACTGCAAAGGCTCATGATCTACATCGTCTTGACTCCTTTCATATGGCTTGCCTCCGTCAGGCACTGAGGATAAGCCCCTTACAGCACATTCCTGATACTACCATACGTGCAATGTCTGGGTCTCACCGTGCTTCATCGCTGGTTAGGCTGGCAAGGCTTCGTTGGTTAGGTCATGTTTGGAGAATGGAAGACTTCAGGATACCAAAGATGATTTTGTTCAGTGAATTAATCAGAGGCAAACGTCCTCAACATCGGCCTTTTTTACGTTGGAGAGACTGTGTACGTCATGACCTCCAACACTTTGGACTGCCAGCTATATGGCATACCCTAGCTGCTCAGCGGCACTTGTGGCGCATGGAAATCTTACGAGGGTGCTCTGATTATGACAGAGCACTTGACAACAGAGCTCAGTTGCTTCGTGCATGTCATAAGGGTGAAGCCTCACCTAGCTACTGCTCTGCATGCAATCAATACTTTACATCTGAACGCTATCTTCTCAGTCATAATACCCAAAAACATGGCAAAGCTGCACAAGATAACAGAGTCCAATCCCACAGCGCCCAAACAGATTTGAGCACAACCTTTTCATGTTCTGTCTGCAACTTTACATCCTCTTCTACAAAAGGCATCAAGATACATATACGTCGCAAACATCCAGACCATCCATCTATTACTGCCAACATTACAGAAATTGTATGTCTTGTCTCAGGATGCTCTTTTAGATCAGAGTCAACCAAGGGTGTTAAAATCCATCTACGCAAGTCGCACAAATGGTCCAAAGAGTTAGTGGACGCTAGTTTTTGCCCATCTGTATAGGGCACCTGACTTTGGTACTCTTCCCCCAAACGTATTGTATTGTCATGTACAGTGCGATGGTTTATTATTATTTTATTATTATGTACGTATGTACGTATGTACGTATGTACGTATGTACGTATGTACGTATGTACGTATGTACGTATGTACGTATGTACGTATGTACGTATGTACGTATGTACGTATGTACGTATGTACGTATGTACGTATGTACGTATGTACGTATGTACGTATGTACGTATGTACGTATGTACGTATGTACGTATGTATGCATGTACGCATGTATGCATGTATGTATAAGACCCTTGTACTGGACTATACTACTTCTGTTCACTCTCTTCAGTGGCTAACCCAAGGGGTATCAACTTCTTTGCTGTCTCTATTCTCAATTTGAATGCCTCCAATTCTGGTCTATTCTTCCTCACTGTCAACTACACAAATCCTACGGACCCTAACTCACTCAAAACAGTACTGCAGCTGCGCACAAACAACATTGCCAATTTCAAATGTATGTTCAATGACTATCATATGTTGGTCTGACCCAATGATGTCCCTTCCAGCCCCTGTGTTTGTGGACACCTATAAGGCCAACTATGCTCCCAGGACTGCTAGGCTGCCTGGTGTCTCTGATCCCATCACTCCTGATGAACACAAGTACTTCTTTGTCTTCATACAAGATATTGGCCCCACAAATGTGAGCTCTTGTCCATTGCATGCCATGTACACTGCACTAAGTGTCAGAAAGACAATTGGACTAAATTAATTACATTAAAATCTCACAGGCCATCATAAGTCAAGTTGTCCGTGTCTGTCAGGTCAGTAAGCCTTATCTGAGGGCCTTGAGGGGCTGTAATTAGACTGCCTCTTACCACTTACTGCAGAATGATCCAGGGAACAGTATTGACAATGCCCCACTCACCCTGGTGAAGGCACGTATTGACTGCAAGAGTACCACATACTCCACCTCATACAATGCCATCAGTAAGTTGTATAGGTTGTTGTTTGTAACACTCATGAGCGCAGTTCTGTAGACTTTGCACAGCTGTTCAAACTTTTACTTTTCAAATAGAATTGCTAGCCTAAACATATCCTGTCCCCAGACTTCTCAGAACATATAATTAGGTTGGATTAGTGTAGCCTGACTACTGTACATGGGTACCGTCATGGAATTTGACCAGGGCCAGTCTGCATGGAACCAGGGCCAGCCTTGCATGGAACCAGGGCCAGCCTTGCATCCAATGATGCACTAAGTACCAGGGTACTTTGGGACAATGAAAAGCCTATGTGTCAGTGTATATTGTTCCACCTATCAACAGCTGGTGCAGCGTTCAACCAGATGGGACGTTATTATCAGAATGGAGATTGGGCACTGTTCATGTATGGAGCCTTCACTACCAGTGTAGGGTAAGTAAATCATATGCACAAAGGTTATCACACAAGACTTTGTATTCACGTTGCCACATTTGAAACACATTTGAGTAAATCCAATTTCTCCCCAAATAATGCACAGTGGTACTCCCATATCAGCCGTGTGTGTCTACCCAGCTAACAACAGTGTGAATGACATGACTGATGCCAATGGGAGGAACGGTGGTGTTTTTGACATCTTCAGGACTCTACTGCAGAATCCTAACACTGGTCAACAGACTACATCAGGTTATGTGGAGGTGGGCATAACTTAGAGTTACATTAGTTATAGTGTAGAGGGAAAATGTACTTATTATTCGATTTGCAAGTCATTAATATACATTTCCCAGCAAAAAAAATCTTAGCCACTTTTTGGGCGAGGAAATAGAGATCATGCTGTGACGGGGGGGGGGGGGGGCAGCATGAGTTCTTTAACATATAAAATATCAATTTTCAACACTACGTGGTGTCTACCGATCTCAATTAGTGCACACCAGGTGGAAATGCAGCAAGGCCAGACTACACCTACACGGACACCGTCAATACCATCACAAAGATTGGTTCTGAACCACTGACAGTGATCAGTGGTGTTAGTGTCACCAAGATTGTACTGGACCAGACCTGTGTGGTCACAAACAACATGACTACCAGAACCTGTGTGATGCAAGATGTGCTCTTTTTGGGAACAGGTACAAATTAGCAGCACAGATGTATGCAATTCACTTATTTTAATTGATATAGCCACAGGCACAGTGCTGAAGGTTGCCATTGGTCACCTCAGTGGAAGTGCATTTTCTGTTGTGTCAGAGAATATCAATGTAAGACAACCTGCTGGTGTGTGTGGAGTCCTTTATAACATAATTATGTATTAGGGCATATCTATAATTATGCCCTATTTTGATACCCATTATACCACACCATTGACACCATTGTTGACACCAACCATGGCACCAACACTGTTGACACCATACTATTAACACCATTGTTGACACCAACCATGGCACCAACACTGTTGACACCATACTATTAACACCATTGTTGACACAAACCATGGCACCAATACTGTTGACACCATACTATTAACACCATTGTTGACACAAACCATGGCACCAATACTGTTGACACCATACTATTTGCACCAATACTGTTGACACCATACTATTTGCACCAATACTGTTGACACCATACTATGGTACCAATACTGTTGACACCATACTATGGCACCAACACTGTTGACACCGCACTATGGCACCAATACTGTTGACACCATGCTATGGCACCAACACTGTTGACACCATACTATGGCACCAATACTGTTGACACCATACTATGGCACCAATACTGTTGACACCAACCATGGCACCAATACTGTTGACACCATGCTATGGCACCAATACTGTTGACACCGTACTATGGCACCAATATTGTTGACACCATACTATGGCACCAATACTGTTGACACCAACCATGGCACCAATACTGTTGACACCATGCTATGGCACCAATACTGTTGACACCATACTATGGCACCAACACTGTTGACACCATACTATGGCACCAATACTGTTGACACCATTGTATAAAATGAAATTCATTGATCGTGATGATGTCACGTTGGGATTAGGTTGGTACATTTTGGGGGAAGGAGTTCAAACCTTAAAGTTATGCATTGTCACATGCATGATGCATTTGATGCAATCTATTAATAACCACATGTTTCCATGCCATTGCATGCAGCTGGATGATACCAACAGTGTCAGACAGATGTCTCTACAGCAGCAGGTAACTGTGGGTGGGCCTCTATTAGAGCGTTTAGAAGCCGTGTCCCCTGCCCTCCCCATGATTCACCCATGGCCACTCCCTCCCACCCATGGCCACTCCCACCCACCCATGGCCCCTCCCACCCATGGCCACTCCCACCCATGGCCCTTCCCATCCATGGCCACTCCCACCTCTTTATTATTTCATTCCAACCTCCCCTCATCTCCAGGGAGGAGTGAAGTACCTCTATGTGAACACTGACACCTCCATCTACAGACTACCACTTCAGAGGTGTACTAGATACCTCAGCTGCAGGTGAGGGGGTGGGGTCAGACAACACCTAGTGGCATTATTACCTTCACTCCACAGGACCTGTGTGGCCTCTAGAGACCCATACTGTGTGTGGAGCTCTTCTCTGTCCCAGTGTGTGGTGTTTTCTATAGTACCCACCATGTCCAATAGTTCAGCATCAGTACCCAATGGGTGAGTTTGTACAAAGTAACTTACCACACTGAGCTAACTGTTCCATCTTATGATCAGTATCTACCAGAACATCCATACAGGAGTTGATAACAGCTGCCCAGGTTACTGCTCTGAGTACCATAAGGCCATCATCACACTACACTTATTCCCTCTTCCAGATGTCATGGTAACCATTCAACCTCTGAACCAGACCAATGTATTGCCTGGCCGTACAGCCAACTTCAGCATTACTGCAGCCGGAGCTGGTTCATTCTCATACCAATGGCAGTACGGGAATGGGACTAACCTACTACCAGGGGGAAGATACCAGGGCACCACAACACCCACCTTGGTCATCTCCCCTGTGGTGGGAGGGGACAACAGCAGTGTGTATGTGTGTAGAGTGACCAGTCCATCTGGGAACACCACATCTACCCAACCAGCTTATCTGACACTTGGTGAGCTGAGTTAAATCATTAGGCACACAGCGTGTGAAGGGTATTGTCAATGTCACATCACATTGATGAGGTGGTTGTCATATCATAGTCATTGATAAAGTGGTAGTCATTAATAAGGTAGGTCATCATATCTTAGTCATTGATAAAGTGGTAGTCATTGTAGAAGCAATTAAAATAACGTGGTAGTTTTAGTGGTAATGGTTGACAAAAACATTAGAATGCATGGAGTTTCAAGAAACGATGAAGCAAGAGCTCAGAGAAGGATGGAGATGCACCCCATCAGTGTTTAGGGATGTGACAATGGAGCCATCAATGTATTTTCAACCCTGTCCAAAATAAGGTAGCCACCCCACCTTTAAATGAGGCTATGTCAGCCAACTTCACCACTCTTAAGGCTGAGGGCAATTGGCCAGATGTGTCCAACTCTTCTGCAGTGCTTTGTATGCATACTTACTGTGTTAGGCTCAATAACCTGTATTCCTGATCATAAATGGAGTCAAAAGTTAAATAGCTAATAATTCTTGCCTAAAATGGACTCTAGTAAACAAGTGCACATGCAGATGCAGCAGTAATTATGCTCAATTACTCAATAAGTATTCCAATCTGTGGATTATTTGCACACTGCTATGTAGGGCAGGGGTTTGAGGAGTGGGCGTGCGCACATGGTGATAGATATGTGGAGCAAGCATGTACCATGATTTTTAAACGTTGGTAAATGGACCGTGTTTTCCATGTAGGTGCCCCTCTCATGCATTTACAGGTGGCAGCCTAAGTGACTTGTCATCTCCACACAGCACCTGCTCCCATCATAACACAACATCCTATGGCTAATCTCTCTGTGATGTTTGGCCAGAATGCATCACTCTCTTGTTCTGCCAATGGACTATGACCCCTCACTGTAAAGTGGACCACACCCCCAGGACTCACTCCTCCCCAGCCCAAACAATATGGAGGCTATGACATTACAGACACATTGGTTCTCAGCTCAATTAACACTTCATACCGAGGAACATACATGTGTGTGGTCACTGACAGCAGAGGGGCAGTGGTCTTTTCTCTACCTTCCACTTTGGGATTGCTAGGTAACAATTTTGCAGATAGTTACATTATATAATTTTTTGCGTTACCTTATCTTCCTGGGAGGAGTGTGGGGAGGTGGGGCTGAATTTTTAAATTCATGATCAATTTTGACCATATTGGACTCATGAATTTAATCCCCCCCTCTCCCTCCTCAATATCTGCCTCTCTAAAACCTAAGTTGCAGGTCTCTCAATCGGAAGGTTCATGAAATAGTTAGCCTCTCTTCTAACAATAACTCTACACTACACTCAACCCTGGTTGACAAGGTTGTGCTAAAAGATTGGCACAGACTCTGTACTGGTCAAATAGAAGTCACTAAGTGATTTATGTAATGACAACATCCTGATTAATTAATAGCCAAATTCAATGTGTAAAAGCTATACAGAATAATATGTGGAATATTAGCATATCCAACTGGAAACGCCCACCATTTCTGTGATTAAAGAGACTACTTTAGTACATTAAGAGAAGCCATTTTATTTTATAAATTTAACCATCCCTAATATCTACAATTGCCCTCATAGAACAACTTGTACTGGGGCCACTTTGACCCTAAGAGCATTGGGCTCTCAGGGGTATAGAGCATAAGGCACACGTACTTGCACACATTTTACAACCATTAATAATTTCAATGTGTTTGTGGATATAAAAGCATGCTGTATGGAATATGTGAGATTTGAAGTGGGATCAGTAAAGCATATTTGAGTGGAAACACCTACCCTTTTGTTAAGTGGAGTCCGAAAGTACTTGATGAAAGAGGCCCAGTAATGTACACGCCTCCCTACCACCTCTAGAGCGTGGCTAAGGTATGAAGGTTTTGGGGTATATTTACACTGAATTTTGTGACAACTGATGTTGATCTAATTACATTTTTAGTTCCAGTCCCAACACCCAATGCTATTGCTATGGCAACGTTGTCCCTTGGAACCTTCACATGTACCCCAAATGATGGTCTTGGAGGAGCCACCATCACCAGCTACCAGTGGATTAAGGATGGAGTGGCTCTCTCCAATGGAGGGAGGGTATCAGGGGCCACCCAAACCACCCTCTCAGTCAGCAACGTGATGCCTCAGGACCAGGGACTGTACCAGTGTAATGTTACCAATGTTGACGGTGTCAGTAGCCTCTCTGCGCCCACCAGTCTGCTGGTCATAGGTGAGAATCGCGTTGTGTTCATGTGTGAACACGTTTCAGCTCACCTGCATACACATTTGGAAGTCATACCACATCCCTTCCCATTCTTCATGGGCCTGTCTCACTGTCCCCCCCCCCCCCCCCCTTCTCCCTCTCTCTTTCATCCACTGTCCTTTTCTTCCTCTGTCTCTCTGCCCCTCCCTCATCTTCATTCTCCCCTGGCTTTCTCTCTCCTATCTTTACACTTGAGCACATCTCATCCAACACCTCTGTGCACGTTCACAGTTCCTCCTCCACTCATCACAGAGTCACCTACCAACGTAACCGGAACATTTAAAAGCACTGCAGTTGTTGCGTGCACTGCTGTGGGTCTGGGGACCCTCTCCATAACATGGAACACGACATCATTGGTTCCTTTCCCTCCATCCGTGGTCCAGTCCTCCCTGTACACAGCCCTCAGCACCCTGTCCCTTGGTCCCCTGTCTACGGCCCATCGTGGAGAGTATTGGTGCACTGTGGCCGATTCCTGGGGAGGAGGGGCCACATCCAACAGGGCCACCCTCAGTGTCACGGGTGAGCTCACTTTGTATCTCTGATACGTTCCCTTTGCCCCTCGGGGTAGAAAGGGGGGGGGGGGAGGGGTAGGGGGCATGATAGAGGGTGGGGGGGGGGGGGCTTACTTGCAGTCACATGCAGGATGGGCCACCCACTCATTGGAGGGGAGGGGCTCACTTGCAGTCACATGCAGGATGGGCCACCCACTCATGGGAGGGGAGGGGCTCACTTGCAGTCACATGCAGGATGGGCCACCCACTCATGGGAGGGGAGGGGCTCGTTCAAGGTTTGTGCACAAGACCACCCATCAGAGGGGTTCACTTTCCATTGTACCTCACAACCAACAAAACATATTCTCCTATTTTTGTCCAGTCCCCAGACCATCCACTCCCGTGGCATCTTGCCTACTTTACAGCATGGGTAGCTTTGAGCTCCAATGCAACTCCACGGACAACTTCAATGGAGACACCATTGCGGTCTACCGATGGTATCTCAACGGCCGATTGGTGGGGGGCGTGTCAGATGGCACCCTCAACGTCTCCAACGTCACCAACGGCGACATGTACCAGTGTGAGGTCATCAATATTGACGGGGTTGGTTTGAACTCTAGCGAGATCACTCTTGGAACAGATGGTGAGGGGGGGGGGGAGGGGGTCGTTCCCTACAAAGTGTTAATTGAGATAAATCCCCACACCCCACACACCCTACACATCCCACTAGGTTCACCGTGCATGGTGCAAGGTTCAACCACTTCAATCGTAATGAGCTCAATGGGGGTATCCCCACTTCCGACCAGCACGCAAGGGGAATCCCCGCTGCAAACGAACCCAACAGGGGTCTCAACAGAGGTAGTGCTTCAACCAACACCTTCCACAACAGATGTCTCCCCTGTGCCCACCACCGCGTCAACCAGCTCCCCTGCGGCAGGGACAGAGCCAGAGCCAACCGTCCCAACAGGTGGGGAGACCACCGCCAAGCCAATAGCAGTAGCACTCTCAGCGCAGGCTACGTACGGAATATTTGCTGCCCTGGGTGAAGTGATCGTTCTGCTGCTGCTGGTTTCTCTACTGACATGCCTTGTCAGGAGGAGAGACAAGAAACCTACTGACAACGGGTGAGGCTGTCCTTAAACACATAGCCTGAATGCTTGAGGGAAAGGAGTAATTTTGATATGAGTATAATGGGGAGAGTGGCTTTGGTCATTTTGAGGATTTGATGTGTGTTTGTGTGTGTGTGTGTGATCAAAGACGAGCTATGTAATTACCATACCCCATTCCGTCACCCCTAGATTGCCCTCATTTCTAGATCTAGATGTACAATCACCCCCCCCCACCACACACACACACACACACAAACACACACGCTCATCTAGGGTGATGGTATGTCTAGAGGTGAGGGTATGTTTAGAGGTTAGGGTATATTTAGGGGTGAGGGTATATCTTGGGTCTTGCAATGTCTCTATGGAGTCCTAACCTGTCTTCTTGGTTCATGCATTATCTAGGAAGAAAGTGCAAGATGTCAGTTACAATATGACCAACTTCCTGGCTATTGAGATAATGGACGATACAGATGGAGCAGCAAGTAAAAAGGTGGACTCACCTTCATCAAAGGTAGACTCACCTTCATCAAAGGTGGATTTGGGTGTGACTCTTCACGAAAATGTCAACGTTACTGTACCCGATGCTGGAGGCAACCCCACTCTTCCTGCTGAACCTGTTGATAACACAGAGCATGACAATGGTAAAAGTGAATCCAAATTAGAAACTAGTACTGAAATTGATATGACCACTAAGTTATGAAATGAAAATGTCTAAGATTCTCTTCGTGTTTTTATTTATGACTAGGAATTAAATGTTGTGCTTCCGTACATTCATTTGTGTATTATTATTATTGATTTTTATTTCATGTTGTACTGGTCGCCTGTTTCATAGATGTCCCTCGTTCAGTTGTCAATTGATCTGTGGATGCTAAGAGTGCACTTACATCATTCCTACACACAGTGCCAGATTTACGGGGGTGGGGAGGCGGGGGGGGGGGGGGGGGCACTGCTCTTTGAGGGGCCCCCACCACACTCATAAATATATTAATATCTTATGGTTATGTGATAAGCGCTAATTAAACAAATTGAGATATATGCATGGAGCCGGAGCCTGTTTCAGTACATGATGGGTTAGTGGATGGATGGGAGAGGAGTGTGGTCCACCAAGGTTAATTACCCAGGGCCCACGACTGTCTAAATTCGGCACTGCTTACTAACTAACTTAAATCATGAATTAAGCCGTTTCTTCAAGACCCATTGGAGACCTGAAATGATGGCAACTACCATGATACCATACAGTGTTATTGAGGGACCATCAACCATCACTATGGGCACCTCCATTACCATCACCATTACTGTGGGCACCTCCATTACCATCACCATCACTGTGGGCACCTCCATTACCATCACCAGCACTGTGGGCACCTCCATTACCATCACCATTACCATCACCATCACTGTGGGCACCTCCATTACCATCACCATCACTGTGGGCACCTCCATTACCATCACCATCACTGTGGGCACCTCATTACCATCACCATCACTGTGGGCACCTCCATTTCCATCACCATCACTGTGGGCACCTCCATTACCATCACCATCACTGTGGGCACCTCCATTACCATCACCATCACTGTGGGCACCTCCATTACCATCACCATCACTGTGGGCACCTCCATTACCATCACCATCACTGTGGGCACCTCCATTGCCATCACCATCACTGTGGGCACCTCCATTACCATCACCACTGTGATCACATCACTAAGACTAACATGGTCACTATCCACATCACCACCAACTGTCTCTATGAGAAAGTTGGTGGTGTATAGGAATGAAAGGCTATGGTGGTGTAAAAAGCAAGAAAACAAAGTTAACTGACTGGGAAGGAAACATTACACTGTGATGTTAGCACTAACAACTATGTGCTAATGTAAGTCCGTTTCATGTTTCCTTCCCAGTCAGTTAACCTTGTTTTCTTGCCACCATAGCCTTTCATTCTTATACAAGTAAATAAACATTCTCTAACGAGAGAGTTGTTGGTATATAGGATTGACCAATGGTGGTGTAAAAAGCACGGAAACAAGGTTAAATGACTGGGAATTTTTACTGGAAAATTGAAATGGGCCTATATTTAGTATATTTAGCACATTACTCAGGCTGCGCTGTTATATTGTGAGTGTGCTAAATATAGGCCTATTACAATTTTAAAATTTCTGTCACCCTCGTTTCTGTGCTTTTTACACCACCATTGGTCAATCCTATATACCAACAACTCTCTCGTTAGAATGTTTTTTTTTACTTGTTTCATAAGTTTTTTTTCACCCTGTCAGCAGTATTGTAGTGAATAATCAAATGTATGCAATAATTCATATTTTTAACAATAATAATAATTATTATTATAAGAATTAGTAGAATGTATGATGATGTGTCCACACCCCCATGCCCTCTTCTTCTTCGGGGACGTCCTCCTCCCCGGCCTCCTCGCCATGCTTGTTCTGGCCAGGCGGGCCAGGGTGGCAGTGGCCATGCAGGCCAGGGAGGAAGCACTGCTGGTGGTGGTGGGGGCAGCGCTGGTGGTGCCAGCGGGGGCAGTACTGGTGGTGGTGGTGGTGGTGGGGGCAGCGCTGGTGGTGGGGGGGCAGCAGGGCTTCTGGTAGTGGGGTGAAGGGGAGAGGAGTTGGAGGATGAAGTAATGTATTCATCCTCTTCCTCCTTCGACCCCTCATTATAAAAAAACTTCTGAGGTCTTCAGCTGCCATCTACATGTACGTGACAGAGAGTATGATTTCAGCGGATGCATGAGTGACCTTTATACCTGCAAAGCCTTAACACGTGTGCAGACTGTGCTATAATTCTATTGGTCCAATTCCATCTTATTAACGACATGTGCTAAGACATGTGCTAAAATTTTATTGGTCAAATTTGAAAATGCTCCAATCTAAACATGGAGGTGTAGCAGCCTACACAGATAGTGTGGGAACTCAGGAAGTGAACTACATGGCAGCATGTAGATTGATAAGGATATGTTCTCACGTGAGGTAATATCTGTGGACAGGGTCTGCAGCGTTATGAGTGTGGGCAGAAGGTCTGATTTTTTCACTACATAAATGTGAGAGTAGAAGTACCTTATGGTGGCTATAACAAGTTGATGTGCAACAGTACAAGACTGATCATGATAAGGTCTCATGTGGTGGCAAGAAAGTCTGCTACACTTAGATTCATACAGTTGCAACACACATACATGTAGTACATGTACAACATACATAGTACATGGCTTGTCTAGACAAGGGTTAAGATAAGGAAGCCTTCAAATAAGGAAGCCTTTTTATACATCACATTACACTATACTGCCACAAAGTTGAGTCCCCATGCATGCTTTACATGTGAAGTGAATGGTTTTGTGCAGATCCGTGCTGTACATAGTCGGGCGGGCCCTATACCCCTGCGGTACCGCGTCCTCTCGGCAGCACATTTAGCCAATCGGACAGCGGGGTCATTCCAATACCGACTCCTTTTAGATGCTTTAATGGCAGCTGAATTGTCCTCGTATTGCCGCTATTTAGCAGCACGGTTTTCCTCGAGGTTCTCTTCATATCGCCGCCTTTTAGCAGCACGGTTCTCCTCGAGGTCCTCTTCATATCGCCGCCTTTTAGCAACACGGTTCTCATCGAGGTCCTCTTCATATCGCCGCCTTTGAGCAGCACGGTTCTCCTCGACTGATTTGACTTGCCACTCCATCAGCCTCACGGCTAGCTCTCTGTTTGTTTCCCCATCCTTTCGCCTCGCCGACCGAAATCGCCTCCTGTATTCTTCCTCGTTAATCCCATACCGGATGAGAATTGCCGCTTTAATTTTCTCGTAATTCCCACTATCTGAAGGAGAAACAGCAGCGAAGGCCAATTGGGCCTTGCCCGTTAACTGGGAAGTCAAATAGTGCGACCACCTGTCCTCCGAAATGTTGTGGGCTGCCATTATCCTTTCGAACGTGACTAAATATGCCTCTACATCGTCCTTTTCGTTCAACGGAACTAGCTTCACTGTAATCTCGGAACCTCGACTGTGCTGTTTTGCCGTTCCCTCCACCAGTTTCACTAGGTTGTCCATGTAAGCCTGCATCTGGTCCAGTCTCTTCTGGCTTTCTCGTTCCCTCGCTTCTCTTTCTGCGTCTCTTCTTCGCCTCTCTGCCTCAAACATCTTTTACTCTCTTCTGGCTTTCTCGTTCTCTGGCTTCTCTTTCTTCGTCTCTTCTTCGCCTCTCTGCCTCAAACTCTTTTACTCTCTTCTGGCTTTCTCGTTCTCTCGCTTCTCTTTCTTCGTCTCTTCTTCGCCTCTCTGCCTCAAACTCTTTTTCGCGACGTTCTCTCTCTTCTGCTATTTAATTCCACTTCCCGCTTCGTCCGGTCCTCTATCAGCATTTGCAGTAACTCCTGCACCTTCAGTTCAGCCATTGTATCCTTTGCGTCCTTTGTGTCGTCCTCCTTGTAGCAAAGACCTGAGCGTGTTTTTGACATGAAACGTGGCTAGGCCAGGGTTCTTGAATCTTCCTGGCGTTCAATTACCGGCACCGCTGCCACCATATGTGACGGAATGCACGTATATAAGACTCAAATGGCTGAAAGAATGTCACACGGTCGAGGATGTCATGAACGCTGTGGGTAAAGAGCTGTTTCTCAACACACTGCCGACAGATAAGAAGTTGTGGGTACTCGAGCGAAAGCCAGAAACATGTGTACAGGCAGGCGAGTTGGCAGACGAGTACGAGCAGGCAAGGCGGCCTGAAACGCGGAGACGTTGGCTAGCTCTACGCCTAAGCCAAACCGAGTAAGTTCCCGTGAATGTCAGTATTGTGGAAAGTCAGGTCATGCCGAAGAAGACTGCTATAAGAGGAAGAGAGAAGAAAGTCAACGAAGTAGAGGGGCATACTATAAGGCAGTGCATACAAAGGAAGTCTGGGAACCAGGGGGTGCATACTAAGGAAGTCTGGGAACCAGGGGGTGCATACTAAGGAAGTCTGGGAACCAGGGGGTGCATACTAAGGAAGTCTGGGAACCAGGGGGTGCATAGTAAGGAAGTCTGGGAACCAGGGGGTGCATACTAAGGAAGTCTGGGAACCAGGGGGTGCATACTAAGGAAGTCTGGGAACCAGGGGGTGCATACTAAGGAAGTCTGGGAACCAGGGGGTACAGGTAACATACTAAGGAAGTCTGGGAACATACTAAGGAAGTCTGCGAACCAGGGGGTGCATACTAATCATATAAAGAAGTCTGGGAACCAGATGGAGGTGTGGTGCACTCCTCTGCATTCTTCTGGTCGCCCCTCGACACTCTGAATGCACTCCGGGATCTAATGAATCTCATTTCAATTGAATGCTGTTCGACTATATCGTTCCCAGACCATACCATCTGCTGGTGGCTATGGCTAACCGTGGATGCGCCCTGCTGCTCTTGCTTGCAATAGCACTCTCCAATGCGCAGCCTCCCGTGGCTGAAACGGTCTTCGCGCTAAACAACCGCCAGGCCTACTCAAGTAAGTGTTCACTTGAAAAGGAAGGGGGCGTTGGCCTAGGGACTAGGGGCGATGCACCCACACATAATAGCAACACGTTGCGTCGGTCGTTTTAAAGCCAGTCATTCAGCTGCAACCATCTAACATTCACGCCAACTTCTGTTTCCGAATTAAGTATATACTATTAACTGTACAGACTTCAGGTTTCACAGGTTTTTTTTGGTTTGTTTTTTGTTTAAAAAGCCTTTATAGCGTCATAACTCGCTTCACGGTATCGTCTGCTAACATACTGTCCGTGCAGCCATGCAAAGCGCCTATCTGTGACGTCAGCGCAGGCCTTCTCAACTATTGTATACGTACGCGCCGTGACAGACGTAGCCCGGTTCTATGGACTTTTCCTAGAAAAAAGCAGAAATAAATGCAAGTAGAAAAACATTTATCCCTACATGCATGTAGCTGTGCCTCATACACCTAACACGTGAATACAGATATTGCGCGCAGTGTTTCTAGACATGCTTGGACCATTTAACCTCTCAGTATCAGTATAACTTATCCCATACAGCTGTAGTATTACTGAAAAGGTGAGACAACCCTAGAGAAAGCTATAGGATTCAACAAAACAAACACGTCATGCGATATGATGTCTCTATAGCTCACATTACCACGACCGTAAATGCATTTTGTACTGTACGACTCTCCACTTCGATTCGCCGCGGTTATTTATAACCGCAGACTATCTCCGACATCCAATTAGTTTTTGCTTGCGTTCGAACAGACATGTATCTACGGGGTATTTGTATGTTGCGCGGTGTGAACTGCATGTACCAGGATGGGTGTACTTGTAATATGCTGGTATGGTCATAGAGGCGCGTATGATGTAATGCTGCCCCTGTAATGAAATGAGTGCTTGGCGGCCCATAGTTATAGTACTACAATAGCATTGAAGCATGCCCTGTGTTCATACCATGCTCTAACACACTCAGGCTATGGATACCCCAAATATATTGGACTCAACGGAGCACTGCAACCCTATTTCATCAACCAGCTGAACTTCGACTCCATTCCAGGCAAAATAGTTGTAGGAGCAGCGTAAGGACATGCATATACACACACACACATACACAAACATACGCGCATGCGCACATGCCCAGATTTACACATTCACGCATACATAGAGGCACACATGCATATATCATATATACACATGTATATACACACATACACACATATGCAATTAACAAAAGTCGATGGAGAGTGTCTCGATGAAGCTTTCACGTGTCACCCCTAGCAATGATGGGGTAGTTTTCCTTCCTAGTCATGGCAATATCTAGCCAACCATGGTGTGCTGTGAGCTCTGGAGGTGTTTTATGTTTTACCTATCTCTTGCAACAGGGAGTGGCTGTATGTACTGAACCTAGACTTGACAATGAATAGCCAGTTGAACCTACCAACAGCCTCCATTGCAGGATGTTCAGCTACCATTGGATACAATCCAGTGAGATTTCTCATTATGTTGGTCGAACAAACCACACCTCTTTCCTCCCTCCTCCCCAGGACTATGTGTGCAGGAACCACATCCGTGTGTTCTCCTCCAGTCCCACTGACCCCACCAGACTGGTGGTGTGTGGGAGTGAGGCTGCTGGGACGCCATCTTGTAGGACAGTTGTTGTAAGTTATTAAGAATTCTGCTGAGTAACAGACAGTGAGAGAGGACCTGTGACATCACTCAGTACCACTACATTACACAACACTGGCCTGCCCATATAATTAGAATGCATTCTACTATGTGGCGGTTTGGTTGCCACGGATCATGTATTGAGATTTTGAGTCTTTACTCATCAATAGAATAGCCCACATGTCAATTGAACTATTAGCCTCTAAAACGATCCATTTCATCCCCCTCATGGCCTACATATGCGTGGAAAGTGGCAACTGTTACTAAAAGTTCTTGGCCAAGGTTCCTGCCCAAGATTTGCCCAAGATCTGTGCAAAGTGATAACATTTTGGCGGCCAATTTCTAGCCAAGGTCTAAGACCTAAGATATGATGGCCTCTTTGCCCAAGAACTTTTTGCTGGGTTTACTAACCACACATCCCATGTGTCATCTTGTACACACACATCATTCTAAGCACAATACTACATATTACACACACATCTCATCACTCATGTTGGCTTGTTTGTTTGAATTAAACACACAGATATGTCAGTACACTCATATTCCACGTACATGCACACATATACGTGCACCACATACACTGCACACATAAACACTTACATTTTAACATAGATGTATGCACGTGTGCACGAACATGCTTCTGTGGATTGTAAGTTATATCCAATGTAATGCTGACCTTGTTTCTTTACTGATAGTATCAGGTATCCAACTTGACCAACTTCGCAACAGTAGCAGCAGCAAGTGGTATGGTCTCCATCAGTCCTGCCTTTTATGGAAGTGGGATTGCCTATAACGGTATGTAATGTAATGTATGTATGTATGTATGTATGTATGTATGTATGTATGTATGTATGTATGTATGTATGTATGTATGTATGTATGTATGTATGTATGTATGTATGTATGTATGTATGTATGTATGTATGTATGTATGTACGTATGTACGTATGTATGTATGTACGTATGTATGTATGTACGTATGTACGTATGTACGTATGTACGTATGTACGTATGTACGTATGTACGTATGTACGTATGTACGTATGTACGCATGTACGTATGTACGTATGTACGTATGTACGTATGTACGTATGTACGTATGTACGTATGTACGTATGTACGCATGTACGTATGTACGTATGTACGTATTTGTTGGAAGACGAAATACGTGTTTTGTGCAGAGAGGTCTGCTTGAACACTGGTTAGTTTGTGCTCATACTACACGTAAACGTGATTTCTGGTAGTGGGCTTTATTTGGAACAGTCATTCTGCTTCCTCTCCTATTTGCAAACCGTTTTGTTACTTCACACCAATGTCTCAATGTTGTCGCTGCAATAGCAGTGGTCGTTGTGTTAACTGTAAATGTGTCAAAGCTGGCCTTTGCTGTAAAAATTGTTTGCCCTCGAAACATGGTTTGTGTCAGAACCAAACATCCTCGCTGTCGCTGTCATCTTCACATTCTAACGCAGTCGCCGTCGTTACTAAAAACATGGATGCAGTTTCATCACCAGTTTCATCACCTGTTTTACAAGCCTCATCCTCTGTGTCTGACCAAACACCCTTGTACCAATCTACAATTTCACCCTTGAATTTATTCGCCCTTCCACCTTTCGTTGTTTCATCTCCTCCTAACTTTATTTGGAGTGATGTTGTTGATGGTGCTGATTTCATCCATTCTGTAACTGCTGCTTATGCAGAAATTGTTCACTGGAAACATAACTTATTTCTCCCCCCATCTGCTGTTTTGTCACTTCCTACTCCAAAACTGCCAAGTCATCCTGTCATTTTTGATTCATTGGATGGGGCTTCAATCCGGGCGGCTGCCCTACACACAAATGGATCAGCTGGTCCATCTGGTCTTGATGCTCTTTGTTGGAGACGCTTGTGTACTTCTTTTCAGCATGCCTCCAATGATCTTTGCAATAGCCTAGCCTTGGTTGCACGAAAAATATGTACAACTTATGTTGACCCTCAAGGTATTGCAGCATTCACTGCCAACCGTCTTATTGCTCTTGATAAATGTCCAGGTGTGCGCCCCATTGGTGTTGGTGAGACAGTCAGAAGAATTATTAGCAAGGCAGTCCTTTCTGTAATCAAGTCTGATGTACTAGAGGCTGCTGGCTCTCTTCAGCTCTGTGCTGGACATGAAGCCGGATGCGAAGCTGCAATACATTCAATGTGTCGCATCTTTCATGATACATTGACTGAGGCTGTCCTGCTGGTTGATGCTAACAATGCTTTCAACTCTCTCAACCGTAAAGTTGCTCTCTTGAATATCCACCAACTGTGTCCATCACTTGCCACTATACTTACAAACACATACAGAGAAAATGCTTCTCTCGTCATAGATGGGGATACTCTTTTCTCTCAGGAAGGAACAACCCAGGGAGACCCTCTTGCCATGGCCATGTATGCTGTTGCAACTGTTCCTTTGATTGAAAAATTGCAGAACACAAATACCAAACAGGTTTGGTATGCTGACGATGCTACAGCAGGTGGCACACTACTGCATCTTAAGGCCTGGTGGACCATGTTGTCATCTTCTGGTCCCTCCTATGGGTATTTTGTCAACCCTGGGAAAACATGGTTGATTGTTAAACCACAACATGAGCATGATGCAAAAGAACTATTCTCTGGCACAGGAATTGGTATAACATCTGAAGGGAAGCGCCATCTTGGTGCAGCACTTGGGAGTCGTTCTTTTCTAGAGAGCTACATCAACGACAAATTGAAAGTGTGAACATCTACCATTCTTAACTTATCCTTGATTGCGAAGACTCAACCTCATGCTGCCTATTGTGTCTTTGTTCATGGTGTGTCTGGGCTTTGGACTTTCTTCCTTCGCACCATACCTGACATATCCTCATTACTGCAGCCACTTGAGGATGCAGTCAGGCTCCATTTCATACCCTCCATTACAGGACGTGACAGCATCACTGTTGCTGAGAGGGACATTTTCGCTCTTCCAGCACGCCTTGGGGGCCTTGCCATACCTAACCCCATTGTATCAGCTCCTTTTGAATATTCCTCATCTGTAAAAATCACAGCCCCTCTTGTCTCCTGTATAATGTCACAGTGCATGGACCTTCCTCACTCCACCCTTGTTGACCAAAAACAGGCCAAGGCAACAATTCACTCACTTAGACAACAACTACACTCCTCTGAAATTGTGCGACTCAAAGCTACCTTGGCTCCTGCCCATGTACGATCTATGGCTCTAAACAGTGAACAGGGTGCCTCATCATGGCTGTCAGTTCTGCCTATCAGTGATCATGGTTTTGCACTCCACAAGGGTGCATTCCATGATGCCATGTGTCTTCATTACAATTGGCAACCATCAAACCTACCAAGCCACTGTGTCTGCGGCAGTTCTTTCACCACAGATCATGCACTCACCTGCCCGACAGGTGGTTTTCCATCTGTGCGCCACAATGATCTGAGGGATTTTACAGCTAATCTGCTGACTGAGGTATGTCCCAATGTGTGTGTAGAACCACCATTGCAAGCTCTAACTGGAGAGCTGATGTCACATCAAACTTCGAATTCTGAAGACGGTGCTCGTCTTGACATCAGCGCACAAGGTTTTTGGGGTGATCGTCATCAACGCGTTTTTTTTTATGTACGTGTTTTCCATCCAAATGCTCCCTCTTACCGAAACATGCAGCTACCATCAGCTTACTGCTTTCATGAACGCCAAAAGCAGAGGTCTTATGACCAACGTATAAGGGAAGTTGAACATGGCTCATTCACTCCTCTAGTATTTAGCACATCAGGAGGAATGGGAAAGTGTGCTTCAGTTACATATAAGAGAATTGCCACCCTTCTATCTACAAAGAGAGAACAAACATATGGCGCTACAATTGCATGGATAAGATGCTGCATTAGTTTTTCCCTCTTGCGCTCTGCCATTATGTGCCTTAGAGGTGCCAGATCTTCACAAGGACGACCATTCACACACAGTGCCATTGACTTGGCTGTTTCCGAAGCCAAGGTTCCCACATTTGTGTAACTTATTACCTGTATTGTGTTGTTTATTTATATTTATTTTTGTTATTAAACGTATGTACGTATGTACGTATGTACGTATGTACGTATGTACGTATGTACGTATGTACGTATGTACGTATGTACGTATGTACGTATGTACGTATGTACGTATGTACGTATGTATGCATGTACGCATGTATGCATGTATGTATAAGACCCTTGTACTGGACTATACTACTTCTGTTCACTCTCTTCAGTGGCTAACCCAAGGGGTATCAACTTCTTTGCTGTCTCTATTCTCAATTTGAATGCCTCCAATTCTGGTCTATTCTTCCTCACTGTCAACTACACAAATCCTATGGACCCTAACTCACTCAAAACAGTACTGCAGCTGCGCACAAACAACATTGCCAATTTCAAATGTATGTTCAATGACTATCATATGTTGGTCTGACCCAATGATGTCCCTTCCAGCCCCTGTGTTTGTGGACACCTATAAGGCCAACTATGCTCCCAGGACTGCTAGGCTGCCTGGTGTCTCTGATCCCATCACTCCTGATGAACACAAGTACTTCTTTGTCTTCATACAAGATATTGGCCCCACAAATGTGAGCTCTTGTCCATTGCATGCCATGTACACTGCACTAAGTGTCAGAAAGACAATTGGACTAAATTAATTACATTTAAATCTCACAGGCCATCATAAGTCAAGTTGTCCGTGTCTGTCAGGTCAGTAAGCCTTATCTGAGGGCCTTGAGGGGCTGTAATTAGACTGCCTCTTACCACTTACTGCAGAATGATCCAGGGAACAGTATTGACAATGCCCCACTCACCCTGGTGAAGGCACGTATTGACTGCAAGAGTACCACATACTCCACCTCATACAATGCCATCAGTAAGTTGTATAGGTTGTTGTTTGTAACACTCATGAGCGCAGTTCTGTAGACTTTGCACAGCTGTTCAAACTTTTACTTTTCAAATAGAATTGCTAGCCTAAACATATCTTGTCCCCAGACTTCTCAGAACATATTATTAGGTTGGATTAGTGTAGCCTGACTACTGTACATGGGTACCGTCATGGAATTTGACCAGGGCCAGTCTGCATGGAACCAGGGCCAGCCTTGCATGGAACCAGGGCCAGCCTTGCATCCAATGATGCACTAAGTACCAGGGTACTTTGGGACAATGAAAAGCCTATGTGTCAGTGTTTATTGTTCCACCTATCAACAGCTGGTGCAGCGTTCAACCAGATGGGACGTTATTATCAGAATGGAGATTGGGCACTGTTCATGTATGGAGCCTTCACTACCAGTGTAGGGTAAGTAAATCATATGCACAAAGGTTATCACACAAGACTTTGTATTCACGTTGCCACATTTGAAACACATTTGAGTAAATCCAATTTCTCCCCAAATAATGCACAGTGGTACTCCCATATCAGCCGTGTGTGTCTACCCAGCTAACAACAGTGTGAATGACATGACTGATGCCAATGGGAGGAACGGTGGTGTTTTTGACATCTTCAGGACTCTACTGCAGAATCCTAACACTGGTCAACAGACTACATCAGGTTATGTGGAGGTGGGCATAACTTAGAGTTACATTAGTTATAGTGTAGAGGGAAAATGTACTTATTATTCGATTTGCAAGTCATTAATATACATTTCCCAGCAAAAAAAATCTTAGCCACTTTTTGGGCGAGGAAATAGAGATCATGCTGTGACGGGGGGGGGGGGGGGGGCAGCATGAGTTCTTTAACATATAAAATATCAATTTTCAACACTACGTGGTGTCTACCCATCTCAATTAGTGCACACCTGGTGGAAATGCAGCAAGACCAGACTACACCTACACGGACACCGTCAATACCATCACGCAGATTGGTTCTGAACCACTGACAGTGATCAGTGGTGTTAGTGTCACCAAGATTGTACTGGACCAGACCTGTGTGGTCACAAACAACATGACTACCAGAACCTGTGTGATGCAAGATGTGCTCTTTTTGGGAACAGGTACAAATTAGCAGCACAGATGTATGCAATTCACTTATTTTAATTGATATAGCCACAGGCACAGTGCTGAAGGTTGCCATTGGTTACCTCAGTGGAAGTGCATTTTCTGTTGTGTCAGAGAATATCAATGTAAGACAACCTGCTGGTGTGTGTGGAGTCCTTTATTACATAATTATGTATTAGGGCATATCTATAATTATGCCCTATTTTGATACCCATTATACCACACCATTGACACCATTGTTGACACCAACCATGGCACCAACACTGTTGACACCATACTATTAACACCATTGTTGACACCAACCATGGCACCAACACTGTTGACACCATACTATTGACACCAATACTGTTGACACAAACCATGGCACCAATACTGTTGACACCATACTATTTGCACCAATACTGTTGACACCATACTATTTGCACCAATACTGTTGACACCATACTATGGTACCAATACTGTTGACACCATACTATTAACACCATTGTTGACACAAACCATGGCACCAATACTGTTGACACCATACTATTAACACCATTGTTGACACAAACCATGGCACCAATACTGTTGACACCATACTATTTGCACCAATACTGTTGACACCATACTATTTGCACCAATACTGTTGACACCATACTATGGTACCAATACTGTTGACACCATACTATGGCACCAACACTGTTGACACCATACTATGGTACCAATACTGTTGACACCATGCTATGGCACCAATACTGTTGACACCATACTATTAACACCATTGTTGACACCATACTATGGCACCAATACTGTTGACACCATACTATGGCACCAATACTGTTGACACCATGCTATGGCACCAATACTGTTGACACCGTACTATGGCACCAATACTGTTGACACCATACTATGGCACCAACACTGTTGACACCATACTATGGCACCAATACTGTTGACACCATTGTATAAAATGAAATTCATTGATCGTGATGATGTCACGTTGGGATTAGGTTGGTACATTTTGGGGGAAGGATTTCAAACCTTAAAGTTATGCATTGTCACATGCATGATGCAATCTATTAATAACCACATGTTTCCATGCCATTGCATGCAGCTGGATGATACCAACAGTGTCAGACAGATGTCTCTACAGCAGCAGGTAACTGTGGATGGGCCTCTATTAGAGCGTTTAGAAGCCGTGTCCCCTGCCCTCCCCATGATTCCTCCCACCCACCCATGGCCACTCCCACCCACCCATGGCCCCTCCCATCCATGGCCACTCCCACCTCTTTATTATTTCATTCCAACCTCCCCTCATCACCAGGGAGGAGTGAAGTACCTCTATGTGAACACTGACACCTCCATCTACAGACTACCACTTCAGAGGTGTACTAGATACCTCAGCTGCAGGTGAGGGGGTGGGGTCAGACAACACCTAGTGGCATTATTACCTTCACTCCACAGGACCTGTGTGGCCTCTAGAGACTCATACTGTGTGTGGAGCTCTTCTTTGTCCCAGTGTGTGGTGCTTTCTATAGTACCCACCATGTCCAATGGTTCAGCATCAGTACCCAATGGGTGAGTTTGTACAAAGTAACTTACCACACTGAGCTAACTGTTCCATCACATGATCAGTATCTACCAGAACATCCATACAGGAGTTGATAACAGTTGCCCAGGTTACTGCTCTGAGTACCATAAGGTCATCATCACACTACACTTATTCCCTCTTCCAGATGTCATGGTAACCATTCAGCCTCTGAACCAGACCAATGTATTGCCTGGCCGTACAGCCAACTTCACCATTACTGCAGCCGGAGCTGGTTCAATCTCATACCAATGGCAGTATGGGAATGGGACCAACCTACTACCAGGGGGAAGATACCAGGGCACCACCACACCCACCTTGGTCATCACCCCTGTGGTGGTAGAGGATGACAGCAGTGTGTATGTGTGTAGAGTGACCAGTCCATCTGGGAACACCACAACTACCCAACCAGCTTATCTGACACTTGGTGAGCTGAATTAAATAATTAGGCACACAGCGTGTGAAGGGTATTGTCAGGAGTGGGCGTGCGCACTGGTGATAGATATGTGGAGCAGGCATGTACCATGATTTTTAAACGTTGGTAAATGGACCGTGTTTTCCATGTAGGTGCCCCTCTCATGCATTTACAGGTGGCAGCCTAAGTGACTTGTCATCTCCACACAGCACCTGCTCCCATCATAACACAACATCCTATGGCTAATCTCTCTGTGATGTTTGGCCAGAATGCATCACTCTCTTGTTCTGCCAATGGACTAGGACCCCTCACTGTAAAGTGGACCACACCCCCAGGACTCACTCCTCCCCAGCCCAAACAATATGGAGGCTATGACATCACAGACACATTGGTTCTCAGCTCAGTTAACACTTCATACCGAGGAACATACATGTGTGTGGTCACTGACAGCAGAGGGACAGTGGTCTTTTCTCTACCTTCCACTTTGGGAGTGCTAGGTAACAATTTTGCAGATAGTTACATTATATAATTTTTTGCGTTACCTTATCTTCCTGGGAGGAGTGTGGGGAGGTGGGGCTGAATTTTTAAATTCATGATCAATTTTGACCATATTGGACTCAGAAATCTGATATGAATTTAATCCCCCCCTCTCCCTCCTCAATATCTGCCTCTCTAAAACCTAAGTTGCGGGTCTCTCAATCGGAAGGTTCATGAAATAGTTAGCCTCTCTTCTAACAATAACTCTACACTACACTCAACCCTGGTTGACAAGGTTGTGCTAAAAGATTGGCACAGACTCTGTACTGGTCAAATAGAAGTCACTAAGTGATTTATGTAATGACAACATCCTGATTAATTAATAGCCAAATTCAATGAGTAAAAGCTATACAGAATAATATGTGGAATATTAGCATATCCTACTGGAAACGCCCACCATTTCTGTTATTAAAGAGACTACTTTAATACATTAAGAGAAGCCATTTTATTTTATAAATTTAACCATCCCTAATATCTACATTTGCCCTCATAGAACAACTTGTAGAGGGGCCACTTTGACCCTAAGAGCATTGGGCTCTCAGGGGTATAGAGCATAAGGCACACGTACTTGCACACATTTTACAACCATTAATAATTTCAATGTGTTTGTGGATATAAAAGCATGCTGTATGGAATATGTGAGATTTGAAGTGTGATCAGTAAAGCATATTTGAGTGGAAACACCTACCCTTTTGTTAAGTGGAGTTCGAAAGTACTTGATAAAAGAGGCCCAGTAATGTACACGCCTCCCTATCACCTCTAGAGCGTGGCTAAGGTATGAAGGTTTTGGGGTATATTTACACTGAATTTTGTGACAACTGATGTTGATCTAATTACATTTTTAGTTCCAGTCCCAACACCCAATGCTATTGCTATGGCAACGTTGTCCCTTGGAACCTTCACATGTACCCCAAATGATGGTCTTGGAGGAGCCACCATCACCAGCTACCAGTGGATTAAGGATGGAGTGGCTCTCTCCAATGGAGGGAGGGTATCAGGGGCCACCCAAACCACCCTCTCAGTCAGCAATGTGATGCCTCAGGACCAGGGACTGTACCAGTGTAATGTTACCAATGTTGACAATGTCAGTAGCCTCTCTGCGCCCACCAGTCTGCTGGTCATAGGTGAGAATCGCGTTGTGTTCATGTGTGAATACGTTTCAGCTCACCTGCATACACATTTGGAAGTCATACCACATCCCTTCCCCTTCTTCATGGGCCTGTCTCACTGTCCCCCCCCCCCCCCCCCCCCCCCCCATCCTCCCTCTCTCTTTCATCCACTGTCCTTTTCTTCCTCTGTCTCTCTGCCCCTCCCTCATCTTCATTCTCTCCTGGCTTTCTCTCTCCTATCTTTGCACTTGAGCACATCTCATCCAACACCTCTGTGCACGTTCACAGTTCCTCCTCCACTCATCACGGAGTCACCTACCAACGTAACCGGAACATTTAAAAGCACTGCAGTTGTTGCGTGCACTGCTGTGGGTCTGGGGACCCTCTCCATAACGTGGAACACGACATCATTGGTTCCCCTCCCTCCACCTGTGGTCCAGTCCTCCCTGTACACAGCTTTCGGCACCCTGTCACTTGGTCCCCTGTCTACGGCCCATCGTGGAGAGTACTGGTGCACTGTGGCCGATTCCTGGGGAGGAGGGGCCACATCCAACAGGGCCACCCTCAGTGTCACGGGTGAGCTCACTTTGTATTTCTGATACGTTCCCTTTGCCGCCCGGGGTAGAAAGGGGGGGGGGGGGGGGGTGAGGGTAGGGGGCATGATAGTGGGTGGGGGGGGAGGGGGGGGGGGGGGGGGCTTGCTTGCAGTCATATGCAGGATGGGCCACCCACTCATGGGAGGGGAGGGGCTCACTTGCAGTCACATGCAGGATGGGCCACCCACTCATGGGAGGGGAGGGGCTCGTTCAAGGTTTGTGCACAAGACCACCCATCAGAGGGGTTCACTTTCCATTGTACCTCACAACCAACAAAACATATTCTCCTATTTTTGTCCAGTCCCCAGACCATCCACTCCCGTGGCATCTTGCCTACTTTACAGCATGGGTAGCTTTGAGCTCCAATGCAACTCCACGGACAACTTCAATGGAGACACCATTGCGGTCTACCGATGGTATCTCAACGGCCAATTGGTGGAGGGCGTGTCAGATGGCACGCTCAACGTCTCCAACGTCACCAACGGCGACATGTACCAGTGTGAGGTCATCAATATTGACGGGGTTGGTTTGAACTCTAGCGGAATCACTCTTGGAACAGATGGTGAGGGGGGGGGGAGGGGGTCGTTCCCTACAAAGTGTTAATTGAGATAAATCCCCACACCCCACACACCCCACACACCCCACTAGGTTCACCGTGCATGGTGCAAGGTTCAACCACTTCAATCGTAATGAGCTCAATGGGGGTATCCCCACTTCCGACCAGCACGCAAGGGGAATCCCCGCTGCAAACGAACCCAACAGGGGTCTCAACAGAGGTAGTGCTTCAACCAACACCTTCCACAACAGATGTCTCCCCCGCGCCCACCAACGCGCCAACCAGCTCCACTGCGGCAGGGACAGAGCCAGAGCCAACCGTCCCAACAGGTGGGGAGACCACCGCCAAGCCAATAGCAGTAGCACTCTCAGCGCAGGCTACGTACGGAATATTTGCTGCCCTGGGTGCAGTGATCGTTCTGCTGCTGCTGGTGTCGCTACTGACATGCCTTGTCAGGAGGAGAGACAAGAAACCTACTGACAACGGGTGAGGCTGTCCTTAAACACGTAGCCTGAATGCTTGAGGGAAAGGAGTAATTTTGATATGAGTATAATGGGGAGAGTGGCTTTGGTCATTTTGAGGATTTGATGTGTGTTTGTGTGTGTGTGTGTGTTATCAAAGACGAGCTATGTAATTACCATCCCCATTCCGTCACCCCTAGATTGCCCTCATTTCTAGATCTAGATGTACAATCACTCCCCCCCCACCACACACACACACACAAACACACACACACACACACACAAACACACACTCATCTAGGGTGAGGGTATGTTTAGAGGTTAGGGTATTTTTAGGGGTGAGGGCATATCTTGGGTCATTCAATGTCTCTATGGAGTCCTAACCTGTCTTCTTGGTTCATGTGTTATCTAGGAAGGAAGTGAAAGATGTCAGTTACAATATGACCAACCTCCTGGCTATTGAGATGATGGAAGATACAGATGGAGCAGCAAGTAATAAGGTGGACTCACCTTCATCAAAGGTAGACTCACCTTCATCAAAGGTGGATTTGGGTGTGGCTCTTCACGAAAATGTCAACGTTACTGTACCCGATGCTGGAGGCAACCCCACTCTTCCTGCTGAACCTGTTGATAACACAGAGCATGACAATGGTAAAAGTGAATCCAAATTAGAAACTAGTACTGAAATTGATGTGACCACTAAGTTATGAGATGAAATGTCTAAAATTCTCTTCGTGTTTTGATTTATGACTAGGAATTAAATGTTGTGCTACCTTGCATTCATTTTTGTATTATTGATTTTTATTTCATGTTGTACTGGTCATCTGTTTCATAGATGTCCCTCGTTCAGTTGTCAATTGATCTGTGCATGCTACGAGTGTTCTTACACCATTCCTACACACAGTGCCAGATTTATGGGGGGGAGGGGGGGGGGGGGGGGGGGGGGGGCTGTCCAGGGCCCACTGCTCTTTGAGGAGCCCCCACCACACTCATAATTATATTAATATCTTATGGTTATGTGATAAGCGTTAATTAAACAAATTGAGATTTAATGTATGGAGCCGGAGCCTGTTTCAGTACATGATGGGTTAAATAGTTGTTGTGGAGGGATGGGAGAGGGGTGTGGTCCACCAAAGTTAATTGCCCAGGGCCCAGGACTGTCTAAATCCAACACTGCTACAAACTAACTTAGATCATGAAGTAAGCCATTCCTTCAAGACCCATTGGATGGCAACTACCATGATACCATACTGTGTTATTGAGGGACCATCAACCATCACTGTGGGCACCTCCATTACCATCACCATCACTGTGAGCACCTCCATTACCATCACCATCACTGTGGGCACCTCCATTGCCATCACCATCACTGTGGGCACCTCCATCACCATTGCCATCACTGTGGGCACCTCCATTACCATCACCATCACTGTGAGCACCTCCATTACCATCACCATCACTGTGGGCACCTCCATCACCATTGCCATCACTGTGGGCACCTCCATTACTATCACCATCACTGTGGGCACCTCCATTACCATCACCATCACTGTGGGCACCTCCATTACCATCACCATCACTGTGGGCACCTCCATTATCATCACCATCACTGTGGGCACCTCCATCACCATTGCCATCACTGTGGGCACCTCCATTACCATCACCATCACTGTGAGCACCTCCATTACCATCACCATCACTGTGGGCACCTCCATCACCATTGCCATCACTGTGGGCACCTCCATTACCATCACCATCACTGTGGGCACCTCCATTACCATCACCATCACTGTGATCACATCACTAAGACTAACATGGTCACTATCCACATCCATTGGCGTACCCAAGGGGGGGTCGATGGGTTCGAACGACCCCCCCCCCCCCCCCCCTAAGCGAGGTCACCTTCACCATTGGATTTTTTTAAAAATCGCGTACTAGTATTATACATAAAACACGCTAAGTACGATTGCGCTCACGCTGTACTTGTACCACATAGCGATCAGAGAGATGCATCAGGGTCATTGTTGTCCAGTGAAGCGTATGCCTATGACTTATCTGCGCATCACCTACACCACCAGTTATTCCAATCATAACTACATCCATTGAATGTAACAGCAGAAATTGATGAGTTCAAGAATGATCGATGTTGGACTATTATTAATTGGTCAACAGCCACCATACGTAATAACTTTAGGCCAAAAGTATCATTTGCTTCAGCATCATTATGTACCTTGTATAGATCATACTTTTCCTGAGGAATACATGGGAGGATGTAAGCGACGTTTTAACCAAAATCGATAAGGAAGAGGTTAAGGCCGACATACACGGGTCGACTTCCTGCCGATTTATCGCCTGCAACTCAAATGAATATGCGTTAAAACTTTAGTTTATTGAATTTTCACCCGTATTCATTTGAGTTGCAAGCGATAAATGGGCAGGAAGTCGACCCGTGTATGCCGGCCTTTGATTGTCAATAATGTTTGCATATATGCACCCAAGACGACTCGAAAGGGACAATATATAGTACTACATTCATATTGTTCTAACAATCATGTCATCTTTTTTAAAATCAAATGTATTCAGCTATCATTTCATGATATAGATTGATCATTTCATGTATCAGAAACTTGATTTGATTCCTCATGTTGAATGTCTGCATGATTCGTGAATGCATGCACGAGCAAATTCTATTCAGGTATAACAATCCTGCATGTCCCAATATTGTCATTAGTTAATGCAAGTGTTACAGTATTTAGATTGGTTATCATGATGGAGAGGAAAGTGGTTGTAGTAATTATCGGTCTCCCTTAGTTATGCAACTTGCTTTTTAGCACCAATGGATATTTATTATCCTGAATAGCATCATACAAAGCATCGATGTACAAAATGGAAATAACATGTCATTAAGGTCACCAATTTAAAAAAAATTCGACCCCCCCTTTCCTGAAGGCTGCGTATGCCCATGCAGTCATCACCACCAACTGTCTCTAGGAGAAAGTTGGTGGTATATAGGGATGAAATATAGTGGTGTAAAAAGCAAGAAAACAAGGTTAACTGACTGGGAAGGAAACATGACACTGTGATATTAGCACTAACAACTATGTGCTAATGTAAGTCCGTTTCATGTTTCCTTCCCAGTCAGTTAACCTTGTTTACTTGCCACCATAGCCTGTCATTCTTATACAAGTAAATAAACATTCTCTAACGAGAGAGTTGTTGGTATATAGGATTGACCAATGGTGGTGTAAAAAGCACGGGAACAAGGTTAAATGACTGGGAATTTTTACTGGAAAATTGAAAGCGCTGTTATATTGTGAGTGTGCTAAATATAGGCCTATTACAATTTTCCAGTAAAATTTCTGTCACCCTTGTTTCTGTGCTTTTTACACCACCATTGGTCAATCCTATATCCCAACAACTCTCTCGTTAGAGAATGTTTTTATTTACTTGTTTCATAAGTTTTTTTTCACCCTGTCAGCAGAATTGTAGTGAATAATCAAATGTATGCAATAATTCATATATTTAATAATAATAATTATTATTATAAGAATTAGTAGAATGTATGATGATGTGTCCACACCCCCATGCCCTCTACTTCTTCGGGGACGTCCTCCTCCCCGGCCTCCTCGCCATGTTTGTTCTGGCCAGGCGGGCCAGGGTGGCAGTGGCCATGCAGGCCAGGGAGGAAGCACTGCTGGTGGTGGTGGGGGCAGCACTGGTGGTGCCAGCGGGGGCAGTACTGGTGGTGGTGGTGGTGGTGGCGGGGGCATCGCTGCTGGTGGTGGTGGTGGGTGCTGTTGGTGCGGGGGGGGGGCAGGGGCAGCAGGGCTTCTGGTAGCGGGGTGAAGGGGAGAGGAGTTGGAGGATGAATGAATGTATTCATCCTCTTCCTCCTTCGACCCCTCATTATTAAAAACTCCTGAGGTCTTCAGCTGCCATCTACAAGTACGTGACAGAGAATATGATTTCAGCGGGTGCATGAGTGACCTTTATACCTGCAAAGCCTTAACACGTGTGCAGACTGTGCTATAATTCTATTGGTCCAATTCCATCTTATTAACGGCATGTGCTAAAATTTTATTGGTCAAATTTGAAAATGCTCCAATCTAAACATGGAGGTGTAGCAGCCTACACAGATAGTGTGGGAACTCAGAAAGTGAACTACATGGCAGCATGTAGATTGATAAGGATATGTTCTCAGGTGAGGTAATATCTGTGGACAGGGTCTGCAGCGTTATGAGTGTGGGCAGAAGGTCTGATTTTTTCACTACATAAATGTGAGAGTAGAAGTACCTTATGGTGGCTATAACAAGTTGATGTGCAACAGTACAAGACTGATCATGATAAGGTCTCATGTGGTGGCAAGAAAGTCTGCTACACTTATATTCATACAGTTGCAACACACATACATGTAGTACATGTACATGGCTAGACAAGGGTTAAGATAAGGAAGCCTTTTTATACATCACATTACACTGCCACAAAGTTGAGTCCCCATGCATGCTTTACATGTGAAGTGAATGGTTTTGTGCAGATCCTTGCTGTACATAGTCGGGCGGGCCCTATACCCCTGCGGTACCGCGTCCTCTCGGCAGCACATTTAGCCAATCGGACAGCGGGGTCATTCCAATACCGACTCCTTTTAGATGCTTTAATGGCAGCTGAATTGTCCTCGTATTGCCGCCTTTTAGCAGCACGGTTTTCCTCGAGGTTCTCTTCATATCGCCGCCTTTTAGCAGCACGGTTCTCCTCGAGGTCCTCTTCATATCGCCGCCTTTTAGCAACACGGTTCTCATCGAGGTCCTCTTCATATCGCCGCCTTTGAGCAGCACGGTTCTCCTCGAGGTCCTCTTCATATCGCCGCCTTTTAGCAACATGGTTCTCCTCGAGGTCCTCTTCATATCGCCACCTTTTAGCAGATCGCTTAATTCAATATCGGCCTTGTAGCTGTCGCGTACAGAGGCCTTCTTTTCGGGATCGGCCTTGTAGCTGTCGCGTGCATAGGCCTTCTTTTCGGGATCGGCCTTGCAGCTGTCGCGTACAGAGGCCTTCTTCTTTTCGGGATTGGCCTTGTAGAGCGCTCGGGCTTTAGCTTTGTTCTCGTCTTGCTTTGGAGGTATTCCGCTCGTTGCTTAGATTGTGACGGATGCTGTCACCAAAGAACAATTTAATTGAATACGCATGCGCGGTTAGATATATAAATTGCGTGTAATACTTCGTTTGGGGCAGTTTTTTGAGCTGAGTATTGACATTATATACGTGCATTCCGTCACATATGGTGGCAGCGGTGCCGGTAATTGAACGCCAGGAAGATTCAAGTACCCTGGCCTAGCCACGTTTCATGTCAAAAACACGCTCAGGTCTTTGCTACAAGGAGGACGACACAAAGGACGCAAAGGATACAATGGCAGAACTGAAGGTGCAGGAGTTACTGCAAATGCTGATAGAGGACCGGACGAAGCGGGAAGTGGAAATAGCAGAAGAGAGAGAACGTCGCGAAAAGGAGTTTGAGGCAGAGAGGCGAAGAAGAGACGAAGAAAGAGAAGCGAGAGAACGAGAAAGCCAGAAGAGAGAAAAAGAGTTTGAGGCAGAGAGGCGAAGAAGAGACGAAGAAAGAGAAACCAGAGAACGAGAGAGAAAAAGAGTTGGAGGCAGAGAGGCAAAGAAGAGACGCAGAAAGAGAAGCGAGGGAACGAGAAAGCCAGAAGAGACTGGACCAGATGCAGGCTTACATGGACAACCTAGTGAAACTGGTGGAGGGAACGGCAAAACAGCACAGTCGAGGTTCCGAGATTACAGTGAAGCTAGTTCCGTTGAACGAAAAGGACGATGTAGAGGCATATTTAGTCACGTTCGAAAGGATAATGGCAGCCCACAACATTTCGGAGGACAGGTGGCCGCACTATTTGACTTCCCAGTTAACGGGCAAGGCCCAATTGGCCTTCGCTGCTGTTTCTCCTTCAGATAGTGGGAATTACGAGAAAAATAAAGCGGCAATTCTCATCCGGTATGGGATTAACGAGGAAGAATACAGGAGGCGATTTCGGTCGGCGAGGCGAAAGGATGGGGAAACAAACAGAGAGCTAGCCGTGAGGCTGATCCGCTGATGGAGTGGCAAGTCAAATGGCTGAAAGAATGTCACACGGTCGAGGATGTCATGAACGCTGTGGGTAAAGAGCAGTTTCTCAACACACTGCCGGCCGACAGATAAGAAGTTGTGGGTACTCGAGCGAAAGCCAGAAACATGTGTACAGGCAGGCGAGTTGGCAGACGAGTACGAGCAGGCAAGGCGGCCTGAAACGGAGACGTTGGCTAGCTCTACGCCTAAGCCAAACCGAGTAAGTTCCCGTGAATGTCAGTATTGTGGAAAGTCAGGTCATGCCGAGGAAGACTGCTATAAGAGGAAGAGAGAAGAAAGTCAACGAAGTAGAGGGGCATACTATAAGGCAGTGCATACTAAGGAAGTCTGGGAACCAGGGGGTACATACAAAGGAAGTCTGGGAACCAGGGGGTACATACTAAGGAAGTCTGGGAACCAGGGAGTGCATACTAAGGAAGTCTGGGAACATACTAAGGAAGTCTGCGAACCAGGGGGTGCATACAAATCATATAAGGAAGTCTGGGAACCAGATGGAGGTGTGGTGCACTCCTCTGCATTCTTCTGGTCGCCCCTCGACACTCTGAATGCACTCTGGGATCTAATGAATCTCATTTCAATTGAATGCTTCACCTACGTGGCTGTTCGACTATATCGTTCCCAGACCATACCATCTGCTGGTGGCTATGGCTAACTAGTCTCGTCCCCAGACCCTACACTCACGTGTTAGGGCGAGTCGCTAGCGCTTGTACCATCTGGAATGTAAACAAACAATTATCGCTTGACCACATCCGATAATTATCAAGTTTATTAAAGCTATGGCGACGGTATGGACCCCGTATCAGTCAAAGACGACACGCAAATCACAATTGAAGACCTTGTCTTTCCACGAAGGTGGTCGTAAACGTACGGTAACAGAACATAACATTGAGTTTTACCGTATACTGTTGGAAAAATAACAAAACAATCACGGCCATTTACAAAGCTACATATAGCCTCCTTCTGCTTGTCCTTCAATGTCTCCACTTTCAGTTCCGTCATCGCGAAACGCATAGCTTATTCGATCGACCGTATCCATACTTACACATAGTGTGTGGGTCTGGGTCGAGCAATGTTTATGTACATACGTCATAATTAAAGTGCGCACGAATTCCAGCGTTTGATACACTTCCGCCCCATACGAAACACCAGACCTATATGAGATAAACATTGCGCGTCATATTGGTCTGGGGCCGAGACTAATGGCTAACCGTGGATGCGCCCTGCTGCTCTTGCTTGCAATAGCACTCTCCAATGCGCAGCCTCCCGTGGCTGAAACGGTCTTCGCGCTAAACAACCGCCAGGCCTACTCAAGTAAGTGTTCACTTGAAAAGGAAGGGGGCGTTGGCCTAGGGACTAGGGGCGATGCACCCACTCATAATAGCAACACGTTGCGTCGGTCGTTTTAAGCCAGTCATTCAGCTGCAACCATCTAACATTCACGCCAACTTCTGTTTCCGAATTAAGTATATACTATTAACTGTACAGACTTCAGGTTTCACAGTTTTTTTTTGTTTGTTTTTTGTTTAAAAAGCCTTTATAGCGTCATAACTCGCTTCACGGTATCGTCTGCTAACATACTGTCCGTGCAGCCATGCAAAGCGCCTATCTGTGACGTCAGCGCAGGCCTTCTCAACTATTGTATACGTACGCGCCGTGACAGACGTAGCCCGGTTCTATGGACTTTTCCTAGAAAAAAAGGAGAAATAAATGTAAGTAGAAAAACATTTATCCCTACATGCATGTAGCTGTGCCTCATACACCTAACACGTGATTACAGATACTGCGCGCAGTGTTTCTAGACATGCTTGGACCATTTAACCAATAAGCGCCGGTAAAATTGCTAAGTAAACCTAGCGTTTTTGTGCTAGGTGTACATAGCGACCGCTAGGTTACCGTAGCGATAACCGCCTGGTTTACTTAGCGTCCGCTAGGTTAACTGAGCAAACTGCGTAAAGCACGTAACGTTCCAAACATTGTTTTGATTCGTTTTTTAATGTATTAGCAACACATTATAATGCTATTAGCATTGTACTACCCTCCTATAACTGTTTTCATTCAAAAAAACGTTTTCACTTTATTTTTAAAGCAGATCATAGGCAATGAAACGTTAGTTACGCACATTATACCCTACGGACTACTCCACATAGACTTTTGGTGAATAGGGATGCACACCCTTCCAGATTTGGGACCACACAATCCAAAGATGTTACCATCATTCTCATCTGAGCACTGAGAGCAACAGTAGTTAGCATTTGGTGCTGGCTTGGGACATACTTTGCATCTCACAGCAGTGCCATGTTTGGACATCTTCTGTTTCTTCTGCATTGTCAGCCTATCTTTAACCCGCCTTGTCTCAAAGTACTTCATGATTGGCATAGCCTCATGCTCTATTTGCTGCACGTCATTCTGATACACAGTATCCTCTTCGTCATCCTGCCTCCTGCGTTTCCTTAACTCCATGATGTGCTTGGTAGCAGCAGGTGCACCAGGTCTTGTGTTAGTTAGACAAGCGATCACTAGGTTCTCTGTAAAAACAGAGTGAGGAGGCTGCTTTGTGTGCACATTAAATGAACAGAAAACTTTGAAAGCATCTACCTCGATTATGCCCAGTATAGTGCAAAACATACGAAACCACCAATCTTTGGTTTGCACTGAATGCTCTAGTCCAAGGCCGTCTTGTCGAAGATGGTTGTGTACATCTATTGCACATGCTGCAGAGAAATATGACTTGATCATCTGTGTCCTAGGTACCGTTCGCATAATGGTCTCAGATTCCCCTGACACTGGATTCAGCCTCCAACGCTTCTTGATGTGGTCGTCAACAGGAAGTGTATGATTCCATGTACTCACAATAATCTTCTTTGGGGTACTTTCACTTCCAGGCTCATTCCAAACATGACCATATATGAACTTGGTGGCACTTCCAATAGCTTTAGTAGTGCAAATGGTAACTGTGTCTCCACGCTGTGCACCGGCTTGAAATGCAAACTCTTGGCAATATTTCTTTGGAAATTCCTTATGGGCTGTTTTCAAAAGACCAGAAAAGTAGAGCCCATGCTCGAGCAAAGCAGTACAGCAAGCAACGGAGGCAAAAGCACTATCTCCATGTATGACACGACCAGAACCATGTAGCATTTCTGTTAGTCGGAGAACAAGAGCAACCGACTTAGGGTACCTATCACAGTAGGCCTTCTTTGCCATTATATCAGCTGCCTCCTGAATTTCTAAATGCAAAATTATTCCAGTCTCAGCATCTGCTAGGTTCATATACTCAATTCTGATGCCTTGAGGTTTTCTTGCAATTTTGCGTAGAGATGGAATACCTTCAGGGGTATTTTCAAAAAATGGCTTCCACATTCCCATAGATTCATCAATAATACACTCGGTTCCAGGTTCCACAACTTCTCTGCGCCTCTGGTTAAAAGCATGAATTAAAGAATGGGCCATGTACCAAGGATTATCAGAGTGGTCAGGGGGCCACAACTTCAGATACCTCCTCCATGACAGGTACCGATCACGAGCAAGATTGAATCTACTTCCAAGATTGAATGGTGGACAAAATCCATCATCTTTAGTTCCCCACAACTCTCGAATGTTGCACCCATACGCCAATGAAGTACCTAGTAACACACCAATACACTGCCAATGTTCATACTCAGTGAAATGATCAAGAGTGGATGGAAGAGAACCATTTGTCCATGCTAAACAGGAAGAAAAGTATGATACAGGAAACATACCCAAGAAACAGTCATACTCCGAATGCCACCCGTCTGTTTGCAACTGTCCAGGCCACTTTATACGTGTTTCCATACGCAGCCATCCATCCTTAGCTCGTTGGCATTGTGTTACACCACCTTCGAGTAGTGACCACTTTTGACCATGGGCACACAACGGATCTTGCTCTGTTACTCCCTGCCCGAGGGCTGAAATAGCTTCACTGACATCCAATTCATCAGGTTCCTCCTCCAGGAGCGTTCTTTCACGCTGATGTTCATCGGGTTCTTCTTCTTCTCCACTATGCCCGTCTGGAAAGGCCGCGATGTCAGGAGAAGTAACGGGAGGCGTTACGACTTGCTGCTGTGATAGCTTCTTCCAAAACGCTACACTGTGATCAGACACACAAGTCTCGCTACCAATGGTCCACTTAACTCGCCTGCAATTTTTCTTAGGCTTTTCAACAACCACTCCTTCAATTCGAGCTTGTTTCCACGTTGCCCCAAACGTACGCATCAAACTATCCTTCAAACGCAAATTCGCTCCACTGACCGAAACCCGCGTTCCTATCTCTGGGAGGTCAACGCTAGCAGAAGGCTGACCCTATGCGGTCCAAGTCGAGAACCAGGTGTACCATTTGAAGCCATTTTGGACACTTAAATTGTTCTCCAGCACGTGACAAATAACCTTTGAAAATGCTAGGTTAACCTAGCGAACGCTAGGTTAACCTAGCATCCGGCGGATATTGGTTAACCTCTCAGTATCAGTATAACTTATCCCATACAGCTGTAGTATTACTGAAAAGGTGAGACAACCCTAGAGAAAGCTATAGGATTCAACAACGTCATGCGATATTATGTCTCTATAGCTCACATTACCACGACCGTAAATGCATTTTGTGCTGTACGACTCTCCACTTCGATTCGCCGCGGCTATTTATAACCGCAGACTATCTCCGACATCCAATTAGTTTTTGCTTGCGTTCGAACAGACATGTATCTACGGGGTATGCCCTGTGTTCATACCATGCTCTAACACACTCAGGCTATGGATACCCCAAATATATTGGACTCAACGGAGCACTGCAACCCTATTTCATCAACCAGCTGAACTTCGACTCCATTCCAGGCAAAATAGTTGTAGGAGCAGCGTAAGGACATGCATATACACACACACATACACAAACATACGCGCATGCGCACATGCCCAGATTTACACATTCACGCATACATAGAGGCACACATGCATATATCATATATACACATGTATATACACACATACACACACATGCAATTAACAAAAGTCGATGGAGAGTGTCTCGATGAAGCTTTCACGTGTCACCTCTAGCAATGATGGGGTAGTTTTCCTTCCTAGTCATGGCAATATCTAGCCAACCATGGTGTGCTGTGAGCTCTGGAGGTGTTTTATGTTTTACCTATCTCTTGCAACAGGGAGTGGCTGTATGTACTGAACCTAGACTTGACAATGGATAGCCAGTTGAACCTACCAACAGCCTCCATTGCAGGATGTTCAGCTACCATTGGATACAATCCAGTGAGATTTCTCATTATGTTGGTCGAATAAACCACACCTCTTTCCTCCCTCCTCCCCAGGACTATGTGTGCAGGAACCACATCCGTGTGTTCTCCTCCAGTCCCACTGACCCCACCAGACTGGTGGTGTGTGGGAGTGAGGCTGCTGGGACGCCATCTTGTAGGACAGTTGTTGTAAGTTATTAAGAATTCTGCTGAGTAACAGACAGTGAGAGAGGACCTGTGACATCACTCAGTACCACTACATTACACAACACTGGCCTGCCCATATAATTAGAATGCATTCTACTATGTGGCGGTTTGGTTGCCACGGATCATGTATTGAGATATTGAGTCTTTACTCATAAATAGAATAGCCCACATGTCAATTGAACTATTAGCCTCTAAAACGATCCATTTCATCCCCCTCATGGCCTACATATGCGTGGAAAGTGGCAACTGTTACTAAAAGTTCTTGGCCAAGGTTCCTGCCCAAGATTTGCCCAAGATCTGTGCAAAGTAATAACATTTTGGCAGCCAATTTCTAGCCAAGGTCTAAGACCTAAGATATGATGGCCTCTTTGCCCAAGAACTTTTTGTTGGGTTTACTAACCACACACCCCATGTGTCATCTTGTACACACACATCATTCTAAACACAATACTACTTATTACACACACATCTCATCACTCATGTTGGCTAGTTTGTTTGAATTAAACACACAGATATGTCAGTACACTCATATTCCACGTACATGCACACATATACGTGCACCACATACACTGCACACATAAACACTTACATTTTAACATAGATGTATGCACGTGTGCACGAACATGCTTCTGTGGTGTGTAGGTTATATCCAATGTAATGCTGACCTTGTTTCTTTACTGATAGTATCAGGTATCCAACTTGACCAACTTCACAACAGTAACAGCAGCAAGTGGTATGGTCTCCATCAGTCCTGCCTTTTATGGAAGTGGGATTGCCTATAACGGTATGTAATGTAATGTATGTATGTATGTATGTATGTATGTATGTATGTATGTATGTATGTATGTATGTATGTATGTATGTATGTATGTATGTATGTATGTATGTATGTATGTATGTATGTATGTATGTATGTATTTATGTATGTACGTATGTACGTATGTACGTATGTACGTATGTACGTATGTACGTATGTACGTATGTACGTATGTACGTATGTACGTATGTACGTATGTCCGTATGTACGTATGTACGTATGTACGTATGTACGTATGTACGTATGTACGTATGTACGTATGTACGTATGTACGTATGTACGTATGTACGTATTTGTTGGAAGACGAAATACGTGTTTTGTGCGGAGAGGTCTGCTTGAACACTGGTTAGTTTGTGCTCATACTACACGTAAACGTGATTTCTGGTAGTGGGCTTTATTTGGAACAGTCATTCTGCTTCTTCTCCTACTTGCAAACCGTTTTGTTACTTCACACCAATGTCTCAATGTTGTCGCTGCAATAGCAGTGGTCGTTGTGTTAACTGTAAATGTGTCAAAGCTGGCCTTTGCTGTAAAAATTGTTTGCCCTCGAAACATGGTTTGTGTCAGAACCAAACATCCTCGCTGTCGCTGTCATCTTCACATTCTAACGCAGTCATCGTCGTTACTAAAAACATAGATGCAGTTTCATCACCAGTTTCATCACCTGTTTTACAAGCCTCATCCTCTGTGTCTGACCAAACACCCTTGTACCAATCTACAATTTCACCCTTGAATTTATCCGCCCTTCCACCTTTCGTTGTTTCATCTCCTCCTAACTTTATTTGGAGTGATGTTGTTGATGGTGCTGATTTCATCCATTCTGTAACTGCTGCTTATGCAGAAATTGTTCTCTGGAAACATAACTTATTTCTCCCCCCTATCTGGTAAGGTTGGCCATCAATTTACCCAGGAACTATCCAAACTCTTTCGTGCCTATGGAGAGGGTACAGCACTTGAATCAATTGCACTAAAGGCTGCAATGACTGCCCCATCACTTCTCCTTCAGAAACCACACCCTACCTCCAAATCTAAAGATCATGCTGAGTGTCTGCGGAGACGACTTGAAATGTGGCGCCTTGGTGACATAAATGGCCTTATTCTTGAAGGACGAATTCTCCAACATCGTCTACAGAGGGCATGTTTCAAAAAAGTTCCTCATACTGACAAAATGACTCGTCTTTTCACCAAATTCATGTTTCAGGGGAAGGTTAGAGCAGCACTTCAGCTGCTGCATCATGAGTCAGACTCTAAAGGTGGTATGTTGCCCCTGAATTCTAAGTTACCATCTGGTATTACTGTGCGTGAAGAACTGATAAGCAAGCACCCTATTGGTCAACCTATTCATTCATCTGCTGTTTTGTCACTTCCTACTCCAAAACTGCCAAGTCATCCTGTCATTTTTGATTCATTGGATGGGACTTCAATCCGGGCGGCTGCCCTACACACAAATGGATCAGCTGGTCCATCTGGTCTTGATGCTCTTTGTTGGAGACGCTTGTGTACTTCTTTTCAGCATGCCTCCAATGATCTTTGCAATAGCCTAGCCTTGGTTGCACGAAAAATATGTACAACTTATGTTGACCCTCAAGGTATTGCAGCATTCACTGCCAACCGTCTTATTGCTCTTGATAAATGTCCAGGTGTGCGCCCCATTGGTGTTGGTGAGACAGTCAGAAGAATTATTAGCAAGGCAGTCCTTTCTGTAATCAAGTCTGATGTACTAGAGGCTGCTGGCTCTCTTCAGCTCTGTGCTGGACATGAAGCCGGATGCGAAGCTGCAATACATTCAATGTGTCGCATCTTTCATGATACATTGACTGAGGCTGTCCTGCTGGTTGATGCTAAGAATGCTTTCAACTCTCTCAACCGTAAAGTTGCTCTCTTGAATATCCACCAACTGTGTCCATCACTTGCCACTATACTTACAAACACATACAGAGAAAATGCTTCTCTCTTCATAGATGGGGATACTCTTTTCTCTCAGGAAGGAACAACCCAGGGAGACCCTCTTGCCATGGCCATGTATGCTGTTGCAACTGTTCCTTTGATTGAAAAATTGCAGAACACAAATACCAAACAGGTTTGGTATGCTGACGATGCTACAGCAGGTGGCACACTACTGCATCTTAAGGCCTGGTGGACCATGTTGTCATCTTCTGGTCCCTCCTATGGGTATTTTGTCAACCCTGGGAAAACATGGTTGATTGTTAAACCACAACATGAGCATGATGCAAAAGAACTATTCTCTGGCACAGGAATTGGTATAACATCTGAAGGGAAGCGCTATCTTGGTGCAGCACTTGGGAGTCGTTCTTTTCAAGAGAGCTACATCAACGACAAAGTGAAAGTGTGGACATCTACCATTCTTAACTTATCCTTGATTGCGAAGACTCAACCTCATGCTGCCTATTGTGCCTTTGTTCATGGTGTGTCTGGGCTTTGGACTTTCTTCCTTCGCACCATACCTGACATATCTTCACTACTCCAGCCACTTGAGGATGCAGTCAGGCTCCATTTCATACCCTCCATTACAGGACGTGACAGCATCACTGTTACTGAGAGGGACATTTTCGCTCTTCCAGCACGCCTTGGGGGCCTTGCCATACCTAACCCCATTGTATCAGCTCCTTTTGAATATTCCTCATCTGTAAAAATCACAGCCCCTCTTGTCTCCTGTATAATGTCACAGTGCATGGACCTTCCTCACTCCACCCTTGTTGACCAAAAACAGGCCAAGGCAACAATTCACTCACTTAGACAACAACTACACTCCTCTGAAATTGTGCGACTCAAAGCTACCTTGGCTCCTGCCCATGTACGATCTATGGCTCTAAACAGTGAACAGGGTGCCTCATCATGGCTGTCAGTTCTGCCTATCAGTGATCATGGTTTTGCACTCCACAAGGGTGCATTCCATGATGCCATGTGTCTTCGTTACAATTGGCAACCATCAAACCTACCAAGCCACTGTGTCTGCGGCAGTTCCTTCACCACAGATCATGCACTCACCTGCCCGACAGGTGGTTTTCCATCTGTGCGCCACAATGATCTGAGGGATTTTACAGCTAATCTGCTGACTGAGGTATGTCCCAATGTGTGTGTAGAACCACCATTGCAAGCTCTAACTGGAGAGCTGATGTCACATCAAACTTCAAATTCTGAAGACGGTGCTCGTCTTGACATCAGCGCACAAGGTTTTTGGGGTGATCGTCATCAACGCGTTTTTTTTAATGTACGTGTTTTCCATCCAAATGCTCCCTCTTACCGAAACATGCAGCTACCATCAGCTTACCGCCTTCATGAACGCCAAAAGCAGAGGTCTTATGACCAACGTATAAGGGAAGTTGAACATGGCTCATTCACTCCTCTAGTATTTAGCACATCAGGAGGAATGGGAAAGTGTGCTTCAGTTACATATAAGAGAATTGCCACCCTTCTATCTACAAAGAGAGAACAAACATATGGCGCTACAATTGCATGGATAAGATGCTGCATTAGTTTTTCCCTCTTGCGCTCTGCCATTATGTGCCTTAGAGGTGCCAGATCTTCACAAGGACGACCATTCACACACAGTGCCATTGACTTGGCTGTTTCCGAAGACAAGGTTCCCACATTTATTACCTGTATTGTGTTGTTTATTTATATTTATTTTTGTTATTAAACGTATGTACGTATGTACGTATGTACGTATGTACGTATGTACGTATGTACGTATGTACGTATGTACGTATGTACGTATGTATGCATGTATGTATAAGACCCTTGTACTGGACTATACTACTTCTGTTCACTCTATTCAGTGGCTAACCCAAGGGGTATCAACTTCTTTGCTGTCTCTATTCTCAATTTGAATGCCTCCAATGCTGGTCTATTCTTCCTCACTGTCAACTACACAAATCCTACAGACCCTAACTCACTCAAAACAGTACTGCAGCTGCGTACAAACAACATTGCCAATTTCAAATGTATGTTCAATGACTATCATATGTTGGTCTGACCCAATGATGTCCCTTCCAGCCCCTGTGTTTGTGGACACCTATAAGGCCAACTATGCTCCCAGGACTGCTAGGCTGCCTGGTGTCTCTGATCCCATCACTCCTGATGAACACAAGTACTTCTTTGTCTTCATACAAGATATTGGCCCCACAAATGTGAGTTCTGGTCCATTGCATGCCATGTACACTGCACTAAGTGTCAGAAAGACAATTGGACTAAATTAATTACATTTAAATCTCACAGACCATCATAAGTCAAGTTGTCCGTGTCTGTCAGGTCAGTAAGCCTTATCTGAGGGACTTGAGGGGCTGTAATTAGACTGCCTCTTACCACTTACTGCAGAATGATCCAGGGAACAGTATTGACAATGCCCCACTCACCCTGGTGAAGGCACGCATTGACTGCAAGAGTACCACATACTCCACCTCATACAATGCCATCAGTAAGTTGTATAGGAGGACATGTTGTTGTTTGTAACACTCATGAGCGCAGTTCTGTAGACTTTGCACAGCTGTTCAAACTTTTACTTTTCAAATAGAATTGCTAGCCTAAACATATCTTGTCCCCAGACTTCTCAGAACATATTATTAGGTTGGATTAGTGTAGCCTGACTACTGTACATGGGTACCGTCATGGAATTTGACCAGGGCCAGTCTGCATGGAACCAGGGCCAGCCTTGCATGGAACCAGGGCCAGCCTTGCATCCAATGATGCACTAAGTACCAGGGTACTTTGGGACAATGAAAAGCCTATGTGTCAGTGTTTATTGTTCCACCTATCAACAGCTGGTGCAGCGTTCAACCAGATGGGACGTTATTATCAGAATGGAGATTGGGCACTGTTCATGTATGGAGCCTTCACTACCAGTGTAGGGTAAGTAAATCATATGCACAAAGGTTATCACACAAGACTTTGTATTCACGTTGCCACATTTGAAACACATTTGAGTAAATCCAATTTCTCCCCAAATAATGCACAGTGGTACTCCCATATCAGCCGTGTGTGTCTACCCAGCTAACAACAGTGTGAATGACATGACTGATGCCAATGGGAGGAACGGTGGTGTTTTTGACATCTTCAGGACTCTACTGCAGAATCCTAACACTGGTCAACAGACTACATCAGGTTATGTGGAGGTGGGCATAACTTAGAGTTACATTAGTTATAGTGTAGAGGGAAAATGTACTTATTATTCGATTTTCAAGTCATTAATATACATTTCCCAGCAAAAAAAATCTTAGCCACTTTTTGGGCGAGGAAATAGAGATCATGCTGTGATGGGGGAGGGGGGGGGGGGGGGGGGGGGGGCAGGGGGGCAGCATGAGTTCTTTAACATATAAAATATCAATTTTCAACACTACGTGGTGTCTACCGATCTCAATTAGTGCACACCAGGTGGAAATGCAGCAAGGCCAGACTACACCTACACGGACACCATCAATACCATCACACAGATTGGTTCTGAACCGCTGACAGTGATCAGTGGTGTTAGTGTCACCAAGATTGTACTGGACCAGACCTGTGTGGTCACAAACAACATGACTACCAGAACCTGTGTGATGCAAGATGTGCTCTTTTTGGGAACAGGTACAAATTAGCAGTACAGATGTATGCAATTCACTTATTTTAATTGATATAGCCACAGGCACAGTGCTGAAGGTTGCCATTGGTTACCTCAGTGGAAGTGCATTTTCTGTCGTGTCAGAGAATATCAATGTAAGACAACCTGCTGGTGTGTGTGGAGTCCTTTATTACATAATTATGTATTAGGGCATATCTATAATTATGCCCTATTTTGATACCCATTATACCACACCATTGACACCATTGTTGACACCAACCATGGCACCAACACTGTTGACACCATACTATTAACACCATTGTTGACACAAACCATGGCACCAATACTGTTGACACCATACTATTTGCACCAATACTGTTGACACCATACTATTTGCACCAATACTGTTGACACCATACTATGGTACCAATACTGTTGACACCATGCTATGGCACCAACACTGTTGACACCATACTATGGCACCAATACTGTTGACGCCATACTATGGCACCAATACTGTTGACACCGTACTATGGCACCAATACTGTTGACACCATACTATGGCACCAATACTGTTGACACCATACTATGGCACCAATACTGTTGACACCATACTATGGCACCAATACTGTTGACACCGTACTATGGCACCAATACTGTTGACACCATACTATGGCACCAATACTGTTGACACCATACTATGGTACCAATACTGTTGACACCGTACTATGGCACCAATACTGTTGACACCATACTATGGCACCAATACTGTTGACACCATACTATGGCACCAATACTGTTGACACCATACTATGGCACCAATACTGTTGACACCATTGTATAAAATGAAATTCATTGATCGTGATGATGTCACGTTGGGATTAGGTTGGTACATTTTGGGGGAAGGATTTCAAACCTTAAAGTTATGCATTGTCACATGCATGATGCAATCTATTAATAACCACATGTCTCCATGCCATTAATAACCACATGTCTCCATGCCATTGCAGCTGGATGATACCAACAGTGTCAGACAGATGTCTCTACAGCAGCAGGTAACTGTGGGTGGGCCTCTATTAGAGCGTTTAGAAGCCGTGTCCCCTGCCCTCCCCATGATTCCTCCCACCCACCCATGGTCACTCCCTCCCACCCATGGCCACTCCCACCCACCCATGGCCCCTCCCACCCATGGCCACTCCCACCCATGGCCCCTCCCATCCATGGCCACTCCCACCTCTTTATTATTTCATTCCAACCTCCCCTCATCTCCAGGGAGGAGTGAAGTACCTCTATGTGAACACTGACACCTCCATCTACAGACTACCACTTCAGAGGTGTACTAGATACCTCAGCTGCAGGTGAGGGGGTGGGGTCAGACAACACCTAGTGGCATTATTACCTTCACTCCACAGGACCTGTGTGGCCTCTAGAGACCCATACTGTGTGTGGAGCTCTTCTTTGTCCCAGTGTGTGGTGTTTTCTATAGTACCCACCATGTCCAATGGTTCAGCATCAGTACCCAATGGGTGAGTTTGTACAAAGTAACTTACCACACTGAGCTAACTGTTCCATCACATGATCAGTATCTACCAGAACATCCATACAGGAGTTGATAACAGTTGCCCAGGTTACTGCTCTTGAGTACCATAAGGCCATCATCACACTACACTTATTCCCTCTTCCAGATGTCATGGTAACCATTCAGCCTCTGAACCAGACCAATGTATTGCCTGGCCGTACAGCCAATTTCAGCATTACTGCAGCCGGAGCTGGTTCATTCTCATACCAATGGCAGTATGGGAATGGGACCAACCTGCTACCAGGGGGAAGATACCAGGGCACCACAACACCCACCTTGGTCATCTCCCCTGTGGTGGGAGGGGACAACAGCAGTGTGTATGTGTGTAGAGTGACCAGTCCATCTGGGAACACCACAACTACCCAACCAGCTTATCTGACACTTGGTGAGCTGAATTAAATAATTAGTCACACAGCGTGTGAAGGGTATTGTCAATGTCACATCACATTGATGAGGTGGTTGTCATATCATAGTCATTGATAAAGTGGTAGTCATTAATAAGGTAGGTCATCATATCTTAGTCATTGATAAAGTGGTAGTCATTGTAGAAGCAATTAAAAAAAACGTGGTAGTTTTAGTGGTAATGGTTGACAAAAACATTAAAATGCATGGAGTTTCAAGAAACGATGAAGCAAGAGCTCAGAGAAGGATGGAGATGCACCCCATCAGTGTTTAGGGATGTGACAATGGAGCCATCAATGTATTTTCAACCCTGTCCAAAATAAGGTAGCCACCCCACCTTTAAATGAGGCTATGTCAGCCAACTTCACCACTCTTAAGGCTGAGGGCAATTGGCCAGATGTGTCCAACTCTTCTGCAGTGCTTTGTATGCATACTTACTGTGTTAGGCTCAATAACCTGTATTCCTGATCATAAATGGAGTCAAAATTAAATAGCTAATAATTCTTGCCTAAAATGGACTCTAGTAAACAAGTGCACATGCAGATGCAGCAGTAGTTATGCTCAATTACTCAATAAGTATTCCAATCTGTGGATTATTTGCACACTGCTATGTATGGCAGGGGTTTGAGGAGTGGGCGTGCGCACATGGTGATAGATATGTGGAGCAGGCACGTACCATGATTTTTAAACGTTGGTAAATGGACCGTGTTTTCCATGTAGGTGCCCCTCTCATGCATTTACAGGTGGCAGCCTAAGTGACTTGTCATCTCCCCACAGCACCTGCTCCCATCATAATACAACATCCTATGGCTAATCTCTCTGTGATGTTTGGCCAGAACACATCACTCTCTTGTTCTGCCAATGGTCTGGGACCCCTCACTGTAAAGTGGACCACACCCCCAGGACTCACTCCTCCCCAGCCCAAACAATATGGAGGCTATGACATCACAGACACATTGGTTCTCAGCTCAGTTAACACTTTAAACCGAGGAACATACATGTGTGTGGTCACTGACAGCAGAGGGACAGTGGTCTTCTCTCTACCTTCCACTTTGGGAGTGCTAGGTAACAATTTTGCAGATAGTTACATTATATAATTTTTTGCGTTACCTTATCTTCCTGGGAGGAGTGTGGGGAGGTGGGGCTGAATTTTTAAATTCATGATCAATTTTGACCATATTGGACTCAGAAATCTGATATGAATTTAATCCCCCCCTCTCCCTCCTCAATATCTGCCTCTCTAAAACCTAAGTTGCGGGTCTCTCAATCGGAAGGTTCATGAAATAGTTAGCCTCTCTTCTAACAATAACTCTACACTACACTAACCCTGGTTGACAAGGTTGTGCTAAAAGATTGGCACAGACTCTGTACTGGTCAAATAGAAGTCACTAAGTGATTTATGTAATAGCCAAATTCAATGTGTAAAAGCTATACAGAATAATATGTGGAATATTAGCATATCCTACTGGAAATGCGCACCATTTCTGTTATTAAAGAGACTACTTTAGTACATTAAGAGAAGCCATTTTATTTTATAAATTTAACCATCCCTAATATCTACAATTGCCCTCATAGAACAACTTGTACTGGGGCCACTTTGACCCTAAGAGCATTGGGCTCTCAGGGGTATAGAGCATAAGGCACACGTACTTGCACACATTTTACAACCATTAATAATTTCAATGTGTTTGTGGATATAAAAGCATGCTGTATGGAATATGTGAGATTTGAAGTGTGATCAGTAAAGCATATTTGAGTGGAAACACCTACCCTTTTGTTAAGTGGAGTCCGAAAGTACTTGATAAAAGAGGCCCAGTAATGTACACGCCTCCCTACCACCTCTAGAGCGTGGCTAAGGTATGAAGAAGGTTTTGGGGTATATTTACACTGAATTTTGTGACAACTGATGTTGATCTAATTACATTTTTAGTTCCAGTCCCAACACCCAATGCTATTGCTATGGCAACGTTGTCCCTTGGAACCTTCACATGTACCCCAAATGATGGTCTTGGAGGAGCCACCATCACCAGCTACCAGTGGATTAAGGATGGAGTGGCTCTCTCCAATGGAGGGAGGGTATCAGGGGCCACCCAAACCACCCTCTCAGTCAGCAACGTGATGCCTCAGGACCAGGGACTGTACCAGTGTAATGTTACCAATGTTGACGGTGTCAGTAGCCTCTCTGCGCCCACCAGTCTGCTGGTCATAGGTGAGAATCGCGTTGTGTTCATGTGTGAACACGTTTCAGCTCACCTGCATACACATTTGGAAGTCATACCACATCCCTTCCCCTTCTTCATGGGCCTGTCTCACTGTCCCCCCCCCCCCCCCCCCCCCCCCCCCCCCTCCTCCCTCTCTCTTTCATCCACTGTCCTTTTCTTCCTCTGTCTCTCTGCCCCTCCCTCATCTTCATTCTCCCCTGGCTTTCTCTCTCCTATCTTTACACTTGAGCACATCTCATCCAATACCTCTGTGCACGTTCACAGTTCCTCCTCCACTCATCACGGAGTCACCAACCAACGTAACCGGAACATTTAAAAGCACTGCAGTTGTTGCGTGCACTGCTGTGGGTCTGGGGACCCTCTCCATAACATGGAACACGACATCATTGGTTCCCCTCCCTCCATCCGTGGTCCAGTCCTCCCTGTACACAGCTTTCGGCACCCTGTCCCTTGGTCCCCTGTCTACGGCCCATCGTGGGGAGTACTGGTGCACTGTGGCCGATTCCTGGGGAGGAGGGGCCACATCCAACAGGGCCACCCTCAGTGTCACGGGTGAGCTCACTTTGTATCTCTGATACGTTCCCTTTGCCCCCCGGGGTAGAAAGGGGGGGTGAGGGTAGGGGGCATGATAGAGGGTGGGGGGGGGCTTGCTTGCAGTCACATGCAGGATGGGCCACCCACTCATGGGAGGGGAGGGGCTCACTTGCAGTCACATGCAGGATGGGCCACCCACTCATGGGAGAGGAGGGGCTCGTTCAAGGTTTGTGCACAAGACCACCCATCAGAGGGGTTCACTTTCCATTGTACCTCACAACCAACAAAACATATTCTCCTATTTTTGTCCAGTCCCCAGACCATCCACTCCCGTGGCATCTTGCCTACTTTACAGCATGGGTAGCTTTGAGCTCCAATGCAACTCCACGGACAACTTCAATGGAGACACCATTGCGGTCTACCGATGGTATCTCAACGGCCGATTGGTGGAGGGCGTGTCAGATGGCACGCTCAACGTCTCCAACGTCACCAACGGCAACATGTACCAGTGTGAGGTCATCAATATTGACGGGGTTGGTTTGAACTCTAGCGAGATCACCCTTGGAACAGATGGTGAGGGGGGGGGGGGAGAGGGTCGTTCCCTACAAAGTGTTAATTGAGATAAATCCCCACACCCCACACACCCCACACACCCCACTAGGTTCACCGTGCATGGTGCAAGGTTCAACCACTTCAATCGTAATGAGCTCAATGGGGGTATCCCCACTTCCGACCAGCACGCAAGGGGAATCCCCACTTCCGACCAGCACGCAAGGGGAATCCCCGCTGCAAACGAACCCAACAGGGGTCTCAACAGAGGTAGTGCTTCAACCAACACCTTCCACAACAGATGTCTCCCCTGCGCCCACCACCGCGCCAACCAGCTCCACTGCGGCAGGGACAGAGCCAGAGCCAACCGTCCCAACAGGTGGGGAGACCACCGCCAAGCCAATAGCAGTAGCACTCTCAGCGCAGGCTACCTACGGAATATTTGCTGCCCTGGGTGCAGTGATCGTTCTGCTGCTGCTGGTGTCGCTACTGACATGCCTTGTCAGGAGGAGAGACAAGAAACCTACTGACAACGGGTGAGGCTGTCCTTAAACACATAGCCTGAATGCTTGAGGGATGGAGTAATTTTGATATGAGTATAATGGGGAGAGTGGCTTTGGTCATTTTGAGGATTTGATGTGTGTTTGTGTGTGTGTGTATATGATCAAAGACGAGCTATGTAATTACCATACCCCATTCCGTCACCCCTAGATTGCCCTCATTTCTAGATCTAGATCTAGATGTACAATCACCCCCCCACACACACACACACACACACACACACAAACACACGCTCATCTAGGGTGATGGTATGTCTAGAGGTGAGGGTATGTTTAGAGGTTAGGGTATTTTTAGGGGTGAGGGTATATCTTGGGTCATTCAATGTCTCTATGAAGTCCTAACCTGTCTTCTTGGTTCATGTGTTATCTAGGAAGGAAGTGAAAGATGTCAGTTACAATATGACCAACCTCCTGGCTATTGAGATGATGGACGACACAGATGGAGCAGCAAGTAATAAGGTGGACTCACCTTCATCAAAGGTGGATTTGGGTGTGACTCTTCACGAAAATGTCAACGTTACTGTACCCGATGCTGGAGGCAACCCCACTCTTCCTGCTGAACCTGTTGATAACACAGAGCATGACAATGGTAAAAGTGAATCCAAATTAGAAACTAGTACTGAAATTGATGTGACCACTAAGTTATGAGATGAAATGTCTAAAATTCTCTTCGTGTTTTGATTTATGACTAGGAATTAAATGTTGTGCTACCTTGCATTCATTTTTGTATTATTGATTTTTATTTCATGTTGTACTGGTCGTCTGTTTCATAGATGTCCCTCGTTCAGTTGTCAATTGATCTGTGCCAACACTGCTACAAACTAACTTAGATCATGAAGCAAGCCATTCCTTCAAGACCCATTGGATGGCAACTACCATGATACCATACTGTGTTATTGAGGGACCATCAACCATCACTGTGGGCACCTCCATTACCATCACCATCACTGTGGGCACCTCCATTACCATCACCATCACTGTGGGCACCTCCATTACCATCACCATCACTGTGGGCACCTCCATTACCATCACCATCACTGTGGGCACCTCCATTACCATCACCATCACTGTGAGCACCTCCATTACCATCACCATCACTGTGGGCACCTCCATTACCATCACCATCACTGTGGGCACCTCCATTACCATCACCATCACTGTGAGCACCTCCATTACCATCACCATCACTGTGGGCACCTCCATTACCATCACCATCACTGTGAGCACCTCCATTACCATCACCATCACTGTGGGCACCTCCATTACCATCACCATCACTGTGGGCACCTCCATTACCATCACCATCACTGTGGGCACCTCCATCACCATTGCCATCACTGTGGGCACCTCCATTACCATCACCATCACTGTGGGCACCTCCATTACCATCACCATCACTGTGATCACATCACTAAGACTATAACATGGTCACTATCCACATCACCACCAACTGTCTCTAGGAGAAAGTTGGTGGTATATAGGGATGAAATATAGTGGTGTAAAAAGCAAGAAAACAAGGTTAACTGACTGGGAAGGAAACATGACACTGTGATATTAGCACTAACAACTATGTGCTAATGTAAGTCCGTTTCATGTTTCCTTCCCAGTCAGTTAACCTTGTTTACTTGCCACCATAGCCTTTCATTCTTATACAAGTAAATAAACATTCTCTAACGAGAGAGTTGTTGGTATATAGGATTGACCAATGGTGGTGTAAAAAGCACGGAAACAAGGTTAAATGACTGGGAATTTTTACTGGAAAATTGAAATAGGCCTATATTTAGCATATTTAGCACATTACTCAGGCTGCGCTGTTATATTGTGAGTGTGCTAAATATAGGCCTATTACAATTTTCCAGTAAAATTTCTGTCACCCTTGTTTCTGTGCTTTTTACACCACCATTGGTCAATCCTGTATCCCAACAACTCTCTCGTTAGAATGTTTTTATTTACTTGTTTCATAAGTTTTTTTTCATCCTGTCAGCAGAATTGTAGTGAATAATCAAATGTATGCAATAATTCATATATTTAATAATTATTATTCATGGTCACATTATTATTATTATTTATTATTGATACAGTACAAGCATATAAATACATCACACAGACACATGATACGCACAAAAACAAGTTGCTAGCCTACTGAAGTTCAGGAGGTAGTATGGACCTGGACAGGATCGCGGTGGCATAATTATTATTATTATAAGAATTAGTAGAATGTATGATGATGTGTCCACACCCCCATGCCCTCTTCTTCTTCGGGGACGTCCTCCTCCCCGGCCTTCTCGCCATGCTTGTTCTGGCCAGGCGGGCCAGGGTGGCAGTGGCCATGCAGGCCAGGGAGGAAGCACTGCTGGTGGTGGTGGGGGCAGCACTGGTGGTGCCAGCGGGGGCAGTACTGGTGGTGGTGGTGGTGGCGGGGGCATCGCTGCTGGTGGTGGTGTTGGGTGCTGTTGGTGCGGGGGGGGGGGGGTGGGGGCGGGGGCAGCAGGGCTTCTGGTAGCGGGGTGAAGGGGAGAGGAGTTGGAGGATGAATGAATGTATTCATCCTCTTCCTCCTTCGACCCCTCATTATAAAAAACTCCTGAGGTCTTCAGCTGCCATCTACATGTACGTGACAGAGAATATGATTTCAGCGGGTGCATGAGTGACCTTTATACCTGCAAAGCCTTAACACGTGTGCAGACTGTGCTATAATTCTATTGGTCCAATTCCATCTTATTAACGACATGTGCTAAGACATGTGCTAAAATTTTATTGGTCAAATTTGAAAATGCTCCAATCTAAACATGGAGGTGTAGCAGCCTACACAGATAGTGTGGGAACTCAGGAAGTGAACTACATGGCAGCATGTAGATTGATAAGGATATGTTCTCAGGTGAGGTAATATCTGTGGACAGGGTCTGCAGCGTTATGAGTGTGGGCAGAATGTCTGATTTTTTCACTACATAAATGTGAGAGTAGAAGTACCTTATGGTGGCTATAACAAGTTGATGTGCAACAGTACAAGACTGATCATGATAAGGTCTCATGTGGTGGCAAGAAAGTCTGCTACACTTATATTCATACAGTTGCAACACACATACATGTAGTACATGTACAACATACATAGTACATGGCTTGTCTAGACAAGGGTTAAGATAAGAAAGCCTTCAAATAAGGAAGCCTTTTTATATCACATTACACTACTGCCACAAAGTTGAGTCCCCATGCATGCTTTACATGTGAAGTGAATGGTTTTCATATCCAGAAATGCCCCATACATTGGAGGACATTCATTAAAAAATTCCAAATTGAATTTTATAACATTTTAGCATATAGCGGAATTTTTTTACTTTCCACTATAAAAATTTGAGTTTCAGATTGTTATGGATTATGAAGTTAAAATCAAGATATGTTCTTTAATTACTACATAGTTGACGTAATTTTTTGGGGGGAGGTGGGGCGATTAACTAACCATTAAACGAATTATGAGCAATTATAATCCTCACCAATAATATAAATAACCTTGATCAGACTGGTGTATTTGATGACCGGCTGACTTTCGATGTTAGTGGAATATTGAAATACTAACCCTGGTAGGCAAGCGCGAAGTAAGACATCACTTTATTATCTCAAATGGATCACGACACTAATACCTGCACACTACGGCAGTAGCCGGCGTCAGCGTGGGGGGTGATTCAGGTCAGGCCAGGTATGATAATTGGGGGGGGGGGGGGGTGGGGGGGGGGAGTTGCTGTCCGCTTTAGACCCAATACGAAAAGTGGGGGCCCTTTAATTGTTTGGCAAAGGGCCTACTCTATTTAAATACGTTATTACCGGTTACAATTTTGAGGAGGGTGAAGCACCCGGAGCACCCTCTCTGGGATACGTTAGCTTCGGCTATATATACTTGTAACCGTTAATTATTAACGATAACGTATTTGCTGTGTGCCAAACAAAGGGCCCCCACTTTTTGTATCGGACCTGAAGCGAACAGCAACCCCCCCGCCGCCCCTCTAGGGCGTAGACAAGTTTTAAGGGTGGGGGGGGGGGGGGGGGGGGGGAGAGCAAATTATGGTTGGGGATTTAGACCCACGATACAACAAGCGGGGGGTGAGGGGGGGGGGGGGCTAATTATGGTTGGGGGTTTAGTCCCGCGATACGACAGTGGGGGTGGGGGGAGGTGTACACTTCAGGCACAATACGAAAGGCGGGGGGGGGGGGGGGAAGTTGCTTAGCAGAAGAGGGGGAGGTACCTTACATGAGTGTACCAACGCAGTGTACCATTCGTAGCTTGGTGGATGTTATAGTGGAAGAGGTAAGACCAAAATCAACATCTAAGAAACAAATAAAAACCAATTAACTCTGTACAATCATATAGCAGATGATATATCACACTGCTGCCTACTACCAATTCCATAGATGCAGGAACTAAAGGTTAATCCCATCAAATCCTCTGTGTAGAATTTATATCAGAAATGCCCTGCGTGCGAGTGTGTATGTGTGTGTGCGTGCGTGCGAGTGTGTATGTGTGTGTTTGTGCGTGTGTGTGTTGTATGTGCGTGTAACAACACAGTGTCAGTGTGGGTTAAATTTGCAAGCATACTGGATTTGGCTACAACAGCTAGGACCCTCCATACATGGGTATCAAAAGCTTGTATGATACCCAACAGGTCAAAATAAGTACCTGTGTGTGTGTGTGTGCATGTGTGTGTGTGTGTGTGTGTGTGTGTGTGTGTGTGTGTGTGTGTGTGTGTGTGTGTGTGTGTGTGTGTGTGTGTGTGTGTGTGTGTGTGTGTGTGTGTGTGTGTGTGTGTGTGTAAATCACAAAGTCAGTGTGGGTTCTATTTGCAAGCTTACTGGATATGGCTAGGAAAAGCTACAGTAGGGACTCGAAGATACGGAAAAATCGCACCTCGAAGATACGGAAAATAAGGCACATTCATTGCTCTTTAAATAAACTGTCCGTGGTCTTAACAAACCAACCACGTTGCCCTCTAATGCGATTCACCGCTGAAGGCGCCCTTACCTGAAATGTAATTCACTTGAGCGCGCCGCTTCGTTGTGCCTGGCAAAGTAAACAATCTGTTGTCGACTACTTCCATATTGTCGTCATGCCAGCCATAGGTTCCGCGCGTTTGCAGACCTCCCTAGCGTATGTATTACATATACCTGCCCCGCGCAATGCCCATTGCGTGCATGCATGCATGTGGATGTAGTATGCATTATGAGTTCTCCTTTCACACTCACCAATTCAAGTCTGTTGGTAAGACAATATTATTCAAAGAACTTCAAACAGGGGCCTACCTGTGACATTATTCATGCAGACTTGTTCGTGTCCATGTTGGTGCAATGATGTCTATGTTCACAGTTTATTTTAAAACTAAACAAAAATTGGCTAACCTGAGTACAATCCCAGTTCATTGAGTGCCAGTACAATTTTATAATCTGATGTCTATGCATGCATGTGTGACTGTATCAAACAACATTTGTAAACTTTCAATTGCATCATTATAACTTTAAATTGTTTACCTTTACATGCACGCAAGTGTGTGTCCCATTACGAATGCATTACTTATGACAACCTAGCCACATGTCCACACAGAACAATCACAGATCAATTGCTTTCTGGTCTCTGGCACCATGAGGTGAGATGGACATTGCAGACAAATGTCTGTGATGTATGTATGATCTGGTTTGGCCAGTTGACACTTTTTATAGCATTTAGGAATTTACCAGTACCCCAGCTACACTATGCAGACGTACATTTCATAAATTGGTCCTTCTGTGTACCTCACCAGAATTAACATACCCATTGTACATAGTCTATCATTTATGTTTGTTAAAGCAGACTTGTCTTTTTTCAACCATCCAGAATGTTGGCAACTGAAAATAATAAGCATTTTGCCATGTGCACAAAATTTAGATTTATAGGGAGTATCTTACCATGTCAAGGACAGGTTCCTCCACAAAAAATGCACACGAAGAGTGAAACCAGAACCTTTCAGAATAAATAATTGTTCCATGTCCATAACTTTAGCATAATAATGCATTCGAGTTCAATACATTCCACATGGCGATGCATACCTGCCACAAAATTTATGTAATATTTTTTAGAAGGCATTACAACAGATACAATGTACAAGAGGTATATAGGGACAGGTAGCAACTTCAAGTGTATATATTTGCTCTATGTAAATGACTATGGACTTGCATGAACCGTGTAACACACGGCAATGGCAGTACTAGTACTAGTCTGCGATTGCAATAAAACTGACCTATCTGTTTAGCTTGCTAATGATTTTCCACGCACTTGCTATGTACTCAGGTACATGTGGATTATATGTCGTGGGAGTTCTCAGTCCTCAAACAACTATATCATACCTGACCACCCGAAGGTATGTATGTATCGTAGAATTGAGGTACTGCTATTGAAAACTTATAGGGATGCGTTTTTATTTACTTTTTAGCGCTAGTACAAAAGTATGTACCCTGTTTTATCGTAGCTAAGAATACAACTAAAGTACGTGCAGAACTTACCACAAAACATGTCACGCTTTGCGCATCAATTGGAGTTTCGATTGTTTGGAGTACAATTTATAGCACGGGTGGCGAGGCAGAAAACCGAGTTTAGAACTTTGCGAGAAGTTAGAAGTTATTAAGGAAGTGAAGGCAGGTAAACCAATAGATGATATATCGGTGCTTGTGTACAGTTTGGAATAAGTAAGAGTCAGGCTTACCAACTCTATAAAGATAAGGATGCCTTGCAAGTTTCAGCACGAAGTGACAGTGTGCCTGTCCACTCAAAGTTCAGAAAGAACAAAGCCAGGACACTAGAAATCAATCCCGCTGTGTTTGACTGGTTTTGTTCTGTGCGATCGTTTAGAGGTGCTGGTAAATCCCTACCTCTTGCGATGGCTTCATTTGGAAGATGAGGTTATGATTCCAACCAGCGAGGTGGAATCATAACTACACGGTTCATGCATGTCCATGCATTGTCATTTACATAGAGCAAATATATACACTTGAAGTCGCTACCTGTCCCTATATGCCTCTTGTACAGTGCATCTGTTGTAATGCCTTCTAAAAAATATTACATAAATTTGGGCAGGTATGCATATGCATTGCCATGTGGAAAGTGTTATTATGCTAAAGTTATGGACATGGAACAATTATTTATTCTGAAAGGTTCTGGTTTCACTCTTCGTGTGCATTTTTTGTGGAGGAACCTGTCCTTGACATGGTAAGATACTCCCTATAAATCTAAATTTTGTGCACATGGCAAAATGCTTATTATTTTCAGTTGCCAACATTCTGGATGGTTGAAAAAAGACAAGTCTGCTTTAACAAACATAAATGATAGACTATGTACAATGGGTATGTTAATTCTGGTGAGGTACACAGAAGGACCAATTTATGAAATGTACGTCTGCATAGTGTAGCTGGGGTACTGGTAAATTCCTAAATGCTATAAAAAGTGTCAACTGGCCAAACCAGATCATACATACATCACAGACATTTGTCTGCAATGTCCATCTCACCTCATGGTGCCAGAGACCAGAAAGCAATTGATCTGTGATTGTTCTGTGTGGACATGTGGCTAGGTTGTCATAAGTAATGCATTCGTAATGGGACACACACTTGCGTGCATGTAAAGGTAAACAATTTAAAGTTATAATGATGCAATTGAAAGTTTACAAATGTTGTTTGATACAGTCACACATGCATGCATAGACATCAGATTATAAAATTGTACTGGCACTCAATGAACTGGGATTGTACTCAGGTTAGCCAATTTTTGTTTAGTTTTAAAATAAACTGTGAACATAGACATCATTGCACCAACATGGACACGAACAAGTCTGCATGAATAATGTCACAGGTAGGCCCCTGTTTGAAGTTCTTTGAATAATATTGTCTTACCAACAGACTTGAATTGGTGAGTGTGAAAGGAGAACTCATAATGCATACTACATCCACATGCATGCATGCACGCAATGGGCATTGCGCGGGGCAGGTATATGTAATACATACGCTAGGGAGGTCTGCAAACGCGCGGAACTATGGCAAGCGGTATGTAACAAAAATAAATCATGACGTGACGTTACCTTACAGCATGACGTGACGTCCTTACAGCATGACGTCCTTACAGCATGACGTCCTTACAGCATGACGTCCTTACAGCATGACGTCCTTATAGCATGACGTCCTTACAGCATGACGTCCTTACAGCATGACGTCCTTACAGCATGACGTCCTTACAGCATGACGTCCTTACAGCATGACGTCCTTACAGCATGACGTCCTTACAGCATGACGTCCTTACAGCATGACGTCCTTACAGCATGACGTCCTTACAGCATGACGTCCTTACAGCATGACGTCCTTACAGCATGACGTCCTTACAGCATGACGTCCTTACAGCATGACGTCCTTACAGCATGACGTCCTTACAGCATGACGTCCTTACAGCATGACGTCCTTACAGCATGACGTCCTAGCTTACAGCATGACGTCCTTACAGCATGACACCCTTACAGCATGACGTCCTTACAGCATGACGTCCTTACAGCATGACACCCTTACAGCATGACATCCTTACAGCATGACGTCCTTACAGCATGACGTCCTTACAGCATGACGTCCTTACAGCATGACGTCCTTACAGCATGACGTCCTTACAGCATGACGTCCTTACAGCATGACATCCTTACAGCATGACGTATTTACAGCATGACGTCCTTACAGCATGACGTCCTTACAGCATGACGTCCTTACAGCATGATGACGTATTTACAGCATGACGCCCTTGTATGCATGATCTCGTAATTGGGCCTGGATATTTGATTCACTAATCCTACAATACTGATGCGTACGTATGTCATGTAGCAGTATGTAAGGAACGATTCACGCTTCAGTCTCAAATACATTTGCATTAAGCAAAAGGGGGGGGGGGGGGGGGGGGGATGTAAAGCACCCCAAAATTTTGGACCAGCATATTATAAGTTTTCATTGTAGATTAATAGGATGCGATTTCAAATAAAATGCGCCGTGCCATGCATAAATGAGCATTTTCAATATTAACTACAAGCCGTCTGTGCATATTGATTAAAGCCCTTCATTGGTGGGGGGGGGGGGGGGGGGGGGGGGGGAGGGGGGGAGGGGGGGAGGAACCTCCTCATTAATCGCACAGATGAGTTCCAATCAGTAAAGAAGTGTGTCGTGATAACACTTTCACCTGAGCTTGTGCCTTAGGAAATAATTCCTTAGAAGCCGTAACGATATATAGAGCTACCAGCGGATAAATGAACATCAACAGTAGTAGCTATGCCATTAAATAGTCCGATCCTCTTTAGTACTTTCTAAACGTATGCACTCCTCGAGATAGCTTGCACCATGCCGGTCACTGACGTTTTTGAATTTTAGCGTAGGGCAAGCAAACTTGATACATGCATGCATGACTCGATGACCCAAGATTTTAAAGGAGAAAAGGTTGTGGATATCTCTTCGCTAAATTACCCAAGACATGATGTTTACTAATAAGTAATGAAGCCCTAACCTCAATTGACATCTTTGTGCACCTGCACTGTACTTCTACATCATATGCACATTCTTTTACACATGAACAATTCGGGTCCTAGCTATTATAAGTTGCTTGTACCGATGCACGCAGTACATGCACAGTTTCCAAGGTTTAACATAACGACCTTCTTCTTGTTGCTGTTTATCAGCAGCCTATACTGGCAATTTAGGTGGAAATAAACTTCTAGTTAGTGGAGCTAGCCGATCCTTGATTATCCTTATAAAATGCAGGCTATGTTAATACAGATCTGTATGCAAATGACTTTGACGGTGAGCGTTTAGCCACCTGATTATCTCTTCTGCACTGCATTCTTTCCTTTGAAGTTCATATAGTCTGAAAGGTGGTATGAAATTAAAAATAAAATAAAAAGAATAATCATCCAACTTTTCTAGCAACTCATTTCACAGCTCAACTGACTATACCTAGAGGTACTGAAGCTTGCAAAATTTATTCTTGTAATGCCAGCAACAAACGCAGTTAGTGAATTGAACGTTACTCGTGAAGACATGGCGTACGGGAGGTGCCATGCACCAGACTTGGTTAACTGGTGCATGGTGCTACATGCACTATACTGATATGCTACAGACCTTCGAGCAGCCTTCGTAAGCCAAAATTCAAACCATGCACCGTCCAATAATAGAAAAATTTGTTTAAAACTAACCCTAAATCTAGAGCTATCATGTATCATTGCCCATGCACGCATGCACACAAAATGTGTTCTTTTTTCTCTACATGATTGATTTGGCTTTTAAAATTATTTCGATTAACTACGGCCATGTATACATGTCTTCAAAACTCAAAGAGAATCTTATAAATAAGTAGTATTTTGTGTAGACATTTCCACATCTCTTTTATATACCGCATAGTCAAATTTGGAGCATGCGACTAGCTGCTGTTTTAAAAAGTTACAAGTAAGGGCTAACATAGACCATGCATAACTACCTCCTGCTTATGCATGGTTCATTCAGATGAGTTGAGTTTATGTGTTTCACTGTCAATGTGTTCTTGCCTTCAAGAAAAGATTTGTATTTTAGCACCTCGCTATGGTGGGTCATTGATGCCGTTCATGGAAGATGCATTATTAGAAGAAATATTTTTCTCCTTTAATTACCTCAATGGCAAACAATGATTGGAATAGCTCGTGGACGAGATATTTTGACGAAGTGAGCAAATTTCTAAGTGACACCGACCGCCGCTATGGAGTTGCAACAGCAAACTGTTGCGAATACGTCTTGGATATATAGGCTCGAACTTTGTATCTACACTTGCACAAACCTACTCGATAGCATGGATCATGAAAGGGACGACGAGGACGTCATCTCATGTCGGAGTACTTCCAGTGTACTGATGTTTTGTGTCTGCTACACATTTCAACTTTAAGTGTACTATGTGTTGTGTGTAACTTTGAGTGTACTTGTGTATTCAACTTATGTGTTGTGTAATCTGGACATTTCAACTCCGAGTGTACTGTGTGTATACAACTTCAAGTGTACTGATATGTTGTATGATCTACACATTTCAATATTGATGTCATGATGCGAGTATATGATGTCATGATGCGAGTGCATTGTATACTGTGATGAGCTTTTCAGAATGTCACGTACTGTATGTAATTTCAAAAGTATGGGTATTTATAATGTCTGATTCTGATTATAGTCGCTGTGAAATAGCAATTACCTACTTTTAAAGCTAGTCTCAGTGATACATGAACAGTTAATCGATCCTTGCGGTGCAAAACATAATGTCAAAGGTTTGTTGACGGTATTGTATGCATGCTGCAGTATAAAGTCATCACACATTTATATTTTCGCACTGAAAAACTAGCTAGTTCATCATAAAGGGGAAATTCATCCTCGTGTTACTACAGTAGATGCTGCAGCATATCCTTCCATTGTTAATAGTCGGTACCGCCTTTACGGTATTTTCGTGTGGTTGTGTAGAGAACACATTGGACTATTGATCGAGGAGGTGACCTGCTAAGAAGCACTTCTTGCTACCCGCAAATAAGGTTCATTCATTGGTGTAATTGTTCACCAAAACAAGGTACGATAATTGGTTTTCGGAATCCACCGGTTTGACCGATTCTTTTTCGCAGCAAATGTTTGTCCCGGATCCAATGAGCACCTGCCATTATATCCAATGGATCTGGAACCACGGTATATTAGTATTCAGTGATCCAGAGTTAGGATTTTAGATTATTCCGGATCGTCTTCCAAGCCTGATCGTTGTACAAAACTCTTGTTGAATGTTCTCATAAAACTCATCTACCCATCACCGATGCAGAGCAATCCTATATCCCATGCACGATCGTTAATATTATAACGGGTATGTATAACTGAAACTAGGGTGGTAAGTACGTTGTACGAAATGTTATTGCTGTATCTTGAAATAGCCAGGAGAAAATTAATCAATGACAACTGTTCTAGACATTTTTCACTATATTTTTCCTCCTGCGCTGCCTTCAATCTCAGAACAGCAGGGGCGGCGGATTCAAAGGAGGGCGGGAAAACTGAACCAGTGCATGGCCAGTGTTTTGGCCACGTCGGCCCACGTGAGTGGTGGAGATGCTTAGAAAATAAAGCGCACATAAAGATTTAGACTTTTACTAGTCCTGACATAAAATAAATAAATTAAGTGTAGCACAAATGAATAACGCATGGTTTTTAGCAGGTATAACCTTTGTGACAGGAATAAAACAAATCCCATACACCTCAATGTTGCCATTCATCTTTTTTTTTTGCACGAAGGTTGAAGTACGCTCTACCTCTAACATCACACTGTATATTGTATATTTCCATTGGTCATTTTTCTTGTGCTTGGTATTAATGAATTTATTGATGCTCGCCGTTGGAAGTTATACAAACAGTTTTACTCGGTGTGACATGGTTGCATAAATTATGACTGATGGGTTGAATTTTCACTGTCCTAGCCGTGAAAAAGCTTGCATCGCTTCGTTGCCCCAGGCTCCATATGACTCGGCCACAAGGGGAATACATGTCCACCCTAGCTCGGAACACTTGGCATCATTGGCAGAGTGCTTCCTTAGCTCAGCAGCAACCGCTGCTGACCCTGCTGTGCGACCCGCTTCAGAGATAAGAGTAGGGTTAAGCGGAGACACCACAGTAAGGTCAAAGGCAGCAGGCTTGCCACAGAGCCAATTGGAAGCTAGGATGTCAGCAGGGCGTGTGTTCCGAAGCTCATGTCCTAGTCCACTACCGGCCTCTGCCTTGGCGCTGATGCAGGCATGATGGCAGGTTTGAAGCACTACATCCCTGAGCTTGTTGTGCCTGGATACAGCATCACCACCTCTCTTACATGTTATTGCATGGTGACCTAGGGGATCCAAGGGATGTTCTGGACACAACGCACAGGGAGGTGAGCCAGGTGAGGTGTTTAGCCCCAGCCACCACTTGATGGCCATTTGGTGCTCGTTGGGGTCTAAGCTTAATAATAATAATGCGCATTTATTCGATTCATGTATTCTGTAATCTATTAAATATCATTATCAACATGAAGTAAGCAAATTTAGCTGCTTGATATTAATAAATTAACTTTTCATTTTGTGTCAATGGTGCGATTTAATTACTTGTATGCTGTTCCAATGTGACATTTGGTATTTTGATGCATGTGTTTTTAAAATTATGAGTACGTATTGATTCCACGCTGAACTACTGCCGTTCAGCCGTTCATGCAGAACAGAATAATGCATAAGCAGATGTTTTCTTTTTTTCATCATACCTATGTTTTTTAAACCTTGTTTTTTTATACTGAATCGTGATACTGTGCCACTCAACATCATAATGTAACGCCGTCACGTAATGCTATAAGGACGTCATGCTGTAAGGACGTCATGCTGTAAGGACGTCATGCTGTAAGGACGTCATGCTGTAAGGACGTCATGCTGTAAGGATGTCATGCTGTAAGGACGTCATGCTGTAAGGACGTCATGCTGTAAGGACGTCATGCTGTAAGGACGTCATGCTGTAAGGACGTCATGCTGTAAGGACGTCATGCTGTAAGGACGTCATGCTGTAAGGACGTCATGCTGTAAGGACGTCATGCTGTAAGGACGTCATGCTGTAAGGACGTCATGCTGTAAGGACGTCATGCTGTAAGGACGTCATGCTGTAAGGACGTCATGCTGTAAGGACGTCATGCTGTAAGGACATCATGCTGTAAGGACGTCATGAGGTAAGGACGTCATGCTGTAAGGACGTCATGCTGTAAGGACGTCATGCTGTAAGGACGTCATGCTGTAAACGTCATGCTGTAAACGTCATGCTGTAAGGACGTCACGTCATGCTGTAAGGACGTCACGTCATGCTGTAAGGAGTCATGCTGTAAGGACGTCACGTCATGCTGTAAGGACGTCACGTCATGCTGTAAGGACGTCACGTCATGCTGTAAGGACGTCACGTCATGCTGTAAGGAGTCATGCTGTAAGGACGTCACGTCATGCTGTAAGGACGTCACGTCATGCTGTAAGGACGTCACGTCATGCTGTAAGGTAACGTCACGTCATGATTTATTTTTGTTACATACCGCTTGCCATACGGAACCTATGGCTGGCATGACGACAATATGGAAGTAGTCGACAACAGATTGTTTACTTTGCCAGGCACAACGAAGCGGCGCGCTCAAGTGAATTACATTTCAGGTAAGGGCGCCTTCAGCGGTGAATCGCATTAGAGGGCAACGTGGTTGGTTTGTTAAGACCACGGACAGTTTATTTAAAGAGCAATGAATGTGCCTTATTTTCCGTATCTTCGAGGTGCGATTTTTCCGTATCTTCGAGTCCCTACTGTAACCAGGCACTGCTATCTAGATCAATCTACCCACAGTGTACACAGGTCAACCTCCATGTATGGGCATCAAATGAGCTTGTTAAATAACAGTACTTGTGTGTGTGTGTGTGTGTGTGTGTGTGTGTGTGTGTGTGTGTGTGTGTGTGTGTGTGCGTGTGTGTGTGTGTGCACATGCGTGTGTGCATGTGTGTGTGTGCGTGTTAAATCATGGGTTCTATTTGCAAGCTTACTGGATACGCTGGGAAAAGCTAACCAGGCACTGCTATCTAGATCAATCACAGTGTACACAGGTCAACCCCATGTATGGGCATCAAAAGAGCTTGTTAAATAACAGTACTTGTGTGTGTGTGCATGTGTGTGTGTGTGCATGTGTGTGTGCGTGTTAAATCACAAAGTCAGTGTGGGTTCTATTTGCAAGTGTACTGGATATGGCTGGGAAAAGCTAACTAGGCACTGCTATCTGGATCAATATACCCATAGTGTACATAGGTCAACCCCATGTATGGGCATCAAAAGAGCACAGTACCTGTGTGTGTGTGTGTGTGTGTGTGTGTGTGTGTGTGTGTGTGTGTATGTGTGTGTTTGTGTGTGTGTGCACATGCGTGCGTGCATGTGTGTGCGTGTTAAATCACAAAGTTAGTGTGGGTTCAATTTGCAAGCGTATTGGATATAGCATACGGAATAGCTTATAGGGGCACTGCTATCTAGATCAATCTACCCACAGTGTACATAGTTCAACACAAGCTTGCATACCAGACAGGTCAAAATAAAATAACAGTACCTATGTGTGTGTGTGTGTGTGTGTGTGTGTGTGTGTGTGTGTGTGTGTGTGTGTGTGTGTGTGTGTGTGTGTGTGTGTGCGTGCGTGCGTGCGTGTGTGCGCGCGCATACTGGATTTGGATTTGGCATATAGCAGCTAACCAGGCACTGCTTATCTCAATCAATCTACCCACAGTTTACCAGGTCAACCTCCATGTCAGGGCATCAAAAGAGCTTGGGAGGGAGTGGGGTTACCTGTGTGTGTGTGTGTGTGTGTGTGTGTGTGTGTGTGTGTGTGTGTGTGTGTGTGTGTGTGTGTGTGTGTGTGTGTGTGTGTGTGTGTGTGTGTGTGTGTGAAGAGGAGAGGAGGATGAACAGAGCATCACACATAAATATATGCCATCCATCCTATACAGCAATAGGTTAAAGAGGCTGGCAGGCCTACGTTTATGCAGCATTAATCTAAAAAGATAGGGCGTTTCAAATAGATTATAGTTAACCATATACTAATATCAAGTTAGATTTATATCTACATGATCTACATGTAGGCCAGCATGTAAATCACTCTTCACTTTCACGGAAAGTGACATATATGTATACATGGACTGTAAAATTAGCCCCCAAAAATTTTGTATCAGGGCATGCCTATAAAATGATGAATAGAAACCTATTAGATATGGATATATTTAGATACAATGACTTCAGACCTATTTCCCCCCACCCCCAAACTATGAAGTTTCTACATGTCCATTCAAGCACAACAATTTTTTTACACACACGCACGCACACACATACACACATACACACACACAACACACACACACACACACACACACACACACACACACACACACACACACACACACACACACACACACACACACACACACACACACACACACACACACACACGCACCTTAGTGTTCTGGTTTTTAACGAACAATTAGTTTTTCACTATTGAATTTTCGTGGCATTCACCTGCCAGCAGCAAAGGGCTCCTGAATTGTTGAAGGAGTTAAATTATTTATCACCTTAAACTGATAAAAGGTACTCTCCCACTTTCGTTGGGTGCAATTTCTCTCCATTCAAATGTTATCTACACATACGGGACGGCTTTATACCCCATGAGTTCAATTTGAAATCAAAATTTTATACACAAGCACATACATACATGTACTCACGCGCGCTCACGGGCGTTGTGCGAATGGCTATGAATCCTTCCTCTTTTTCCCTCTGCATGCATAGTTTGAGTCGTGTGCGTGTATGTGTGTGTGAGCGCGCGCGCACACACACACACACACACACACACACGCACACGCACTCACACACATAGGCCTACATGTAGACACACGCAATCACACATAGAAACACATGCACGAACTCCAGATCTCGCGCGCGCTGCGTGCACAAGAAGTGGATGAATACACGTATACTCTCACATGGTACAGTCAACGACTAATGTTGTAGTCCTTGGTACAGCCAGCGCTGAACAGGCCCCATGACATCATTTGCACTAGACAAATAACCTATTCAATAAGCCAACGTTCAAGTTAATTAATTAACTTGCATTTAGCCATGTATCTGTATCCATGGAAGAGCTACATTAAAAACACTTAATAAGATGGCGCTAATTGTATCCTACTCCTTGTGACCCAAAACAATTTAAAACTCAAATGGCCGAAATCTATACTAGGTAAATTTTTTTAAATATCTCTAAAAATAATAGAACTGCATGATATCTTATTCTGGGGGCCCACAAAATCTGAATCTAAACTGGTGTAAGAATTATGAGCTGCAGAATACATTAATTAGGTGCGAAAAAGTTGATTTTTCCATACATCTCTATGGAAAGTGCTGTTTTCACAAAAACTACAACAATTTTCAATACAAAGCAGTTGTTTTTTGTTCAGCTAAATCAAGATCGTACGTATCTGAAACAATATTGATAGCCACAAAAGTTGTACCCTATTAAGTTATTAAATAGCAATCAAGTTTATAAAACGCCGTTCATTTTCTATGGGAGTTATCCGGAAGTATACGCGAATTTACAAACCGCAACAATTGTCAATTCCCTTTGACCGCGCATTTCTGGATATGTGTGCAGATCCGTGCTGTACATAGTCGGGCGGGCCCTATACCACTGCGGTACCGTGTCCTCTCGGCAGCACATTTAGCCAATCGGACAGCGGGGTCATTCCAATACCGACTTCTTTTAGATGCTTTAAAGGCAGCTGAATAGTCCTCGTATTGCCGCCTTTTAGCAGCACGGTTCTCCTCGAGGTTCTCTTCATATCGCCGCCTTTCAGCAGCACGGTTCTCATCGAGGTCCTCTTCATATCGCATATTAGCAGCACGGTTCTCATCGAGGTCCTCTTCATATCGCATATTAGCAGCACGGTTCTCATCGAGGTCCTCTTCATATCGCCGCCTTTGAGCAGCACGGTTCTCCTCGAGGTCCTCTTCATATCGCCACCTTTTAGCAGATCGCTTAATTCAATCTCGGCCTTGTAGCTGTCGCGTACAGAGGCCTTTTTTTTCGGGATCGGCCTTGCAGCTGTCGCGTACAGAGGCCTTCTTTTTTTCGGGATTGGCCTTGTAGAGCGCTCGGGCTTTAGCTTTGTTCTCGTCTTGCTTTGGAGGTATTCCGCTCTTTGCTTAGATCCAGTCTCTTCTTTTGATTACGCCAAGGCATTTTTAGAAAAACAACTTCACTAGCCAATGTCGATAGGAACACCAAATAAATTGCAGGTTAGAGTATTTATACTGCCTAAAATTATTTTAAAAAATCTAGTATATATCATTATTAAATCGAACTTGATATATGTGTGTCTATATGACATGTAAGGATAACGTGCCGGTAAATTTCGAAGCGATTGGTACTATTGCCGTTCTTCAAAACCGTTCGTAGCTCGAGTTATATCTTCCTTAAAGAAGAAGACGACGACTAAGAATTATATTAGGACTGGGCACGAGAAACAGGAACTTGTTAGTTTCTCTATAATTATAACACGGAACCAACATTGAACTGTAGAGATAAGCGATCCGTTTCTCCGTTGTCCGAGTTAAGTTTTTAAAATGACATTCATCAACCCTCAATCAATCCTATATTGAACCTGCTGCCGGCACTGCTGTTTCAATACATTGAAACGTGGGTCAAAAAGACTTACGCCCAGAAATATTGAAATGGCTGCGTGTGCTTAGCAACGAAATATTGCAATCGAACAACGTTGGAATGTGCGCTACTCTTTTTGAACACAACACTTGGTAGCATATTTGACGCTGTTTTATGGTTACAAGTGATAAAAACATTCTCTATGCGAGAAGGTTGGTGGTATATAGGAATCAAAGGCGGTGGTGGTGTAAAAAGCAAGGGAACAAGGATTGTGATTGAAAAGGAAAAAAGAAATAGACCTATATTAGCAGCATGTCGTCATGTTTAACTGTGTGTGCTAATATAGGTCTATTTCATTTTTCCTTTTCAATCACAATCCTTGTTCCCTTGCTTTTTACACCACCACCACCGCCTTTGATTCCTATATACCACCAACCTTCTCGCATAGAGAATGTTTTTATCACTTGTTTCCTACATTTTTTGGTAGATTTAGTATTGTATTTAGTTCTTGAAAAGTAACCATGTAGCAAGAATGTCAAATGACAGTTTTATTTTAGAATCTCGTGGCCATGCAATTTTTTGAGGTGTGGGTGTACCATTAAAACACACAGTATTACTATTTAAACAATAAGTACAAGTATTTCATTTATAACCCAGGAGCATGTCATCTTGTATAGGATATACTGCTGTATATTCTGGACCAGGATATACTTCTGTATATCCAGGATATATAGCAGGTAGAGCAGGTGGAGCTAATCCTGCAGCTGGACATGGAACCACTCCTGGACCTGGACCTGAAACAGGTGATTTAAACAACCATTAGTTAAAACAAATCCTCCACTGGCAAGTGAAGCCATATAATACATCAGACAAAGATTACATGTACCCACTGATCTCACGCTATTATCAGATAAACCACAATACGTTGTCATCAGCAACTTTGATACTATTAGATACAAATTATGCACCACAATACACATTAACATTATTACGAAATTGTTGTCAGCGAACAGCGTGCACATATTTCAAACAACAGCACGGAGAGAGATGCAATATCTTCCGCTGTAACTGTTGCATAAAATATTTTAGCGATACACTATACATGCTATAATTTATGTCCAGATCCAACATTCATGGTGTAACGCACCTTCGGGGTGGTCGCTTTAATGGTCCTTTCAGTAGCGCGCTTGACACCTTGTCGTGTCTTGTATTGCACTCGTTTGGCATATCTGTAGGTGTACGAGTGGCTAGTTGTTGCCGGGTTTTTTTTCTGTAAGGGCGGTGGTGTGGGGGAGACACATTCTAATTGGAGCCTCTTGCTTCACTTTATCTGCTGTAGACTGTATACCGTAGTATCTGATCGCGTATGTAGTTCCACCGACAGAATTCGAAAGTTATGCTATATAAGAAGCTATAGTATAGAAATCAATTCGGTCAAAACAATTATATGCGATACCGTACTGACAAGACGTAATGGCGGAGAGAACTATTTGGCGGAGCCAAAACTATTTATTTTAACTAACTGGCGATTTGTAATTGGCGGAAGTCTCAGAACCTTTAAATTTATGGCGATTTATAATTGGCGGAAATGAAATGATGAATGTTAGCGTAGACTGAATAGGCCGAAGAGCACCTGCTGCCTCCGCAAAAGCGGCAGCCAGGGCTGCATCCTCCTCCTCATCCTCTGAAGCATCCCCATTGGAGTGAAGTTCGTCGTCGACCTCAGCATCAGAAAGATCTGAATCGGATTCTGATTCAGATGCCCCGTCATTTGGTGCACGGGTCAGCCGTCGGGGATGTGTACTGGTATCAGTTGAAGAGAAGAAAGGAATTATTTCGTATGGCCGACCCGCTACCGGGTATATAGTAGTACCGGTATGAACACTACAGGCGCCGTATGTCTGTGCATTGTACATTTACATGTACGGTAATCGTTTAGCAGGGCAAGATTAAGAGCCATAGGTCTAGGGATACTTATACAATTATGTGCGTAATGTCCCTCCCCCCGCCCCCTTCCGCGACGCTGATAACATATTGGCGGAAAAAATTTAATATTAAGTTAATGGCGGCACAGTTGGCGGAGCCTTCCGCCAAATTGTCGCCGCCAAAACGTCTTGTCAGTACGGTAGTGTCGGGTACTTACGTGTATGGTAGTTTTGGCTTCCATTTCAAGCTGCGTAACGAATGATAAGAGTTGAGAGTAACGCACAGGCGTCATGCAGAAAATGATACCTTGAATATTCGTCAGGAGCCTTCCTATAACGTTATCGCTGCTCCATTCCGTTTCTCAACCATTTGGCATTATGGTTGGACATTTATACATGGAGCCGTAGGGACCCGAAAAGGCTCTTAGATTCAGTGCGTATACCTCTTCCACTATGGAACGCCAAATGAGTCATAAATGAGTGATAAATTTATCGACTGCTTTTGATCATCGATCGACATCAATCGACAGCTTTTGATCATCGATCGACAGCTTTCGACCATCGACAGCTTTTGACCATCGACAGCTTTTGACCATCGATCGACAGCTTTTGACCATCGATGATAGGTGGATCGATGATCGATGCATCGATGATCGATTCATTGACTATCGATTCATCGACTATCGATGCATCGAGTATCGATGGCTGATTGATCGATGGCGATCGATCAATCACACATCGATCGACAGCTTTTGACAATCGACAGCTTTTGATCATCGATCGATCATTATGGGATGTGATTTGTATTCTAATTCAACGCATATAGCGTGGGCGAAGAACAGCATATAGGCGTATCCCGATTATTCTCTATACGTGTACTGTAGGCTGCCGTACTTTGAAGGTTTGGCTGAAACCAGGGTGCACTTGCCACATTTGGGACGTCGATGTCGATGGCTGCTATGCTGCAATATATGGTCCGAATAATGAAAATGAAACAGCTGGTTGGTCAACAATTTACATCACTCAAAGCCTTTATGGTTCAACAACCCGTACACCACTTTTTTTTCTTCAGAAATGGTGGTGGTATGCATATAGAGTGTCAGTATGTAGGAGCCAACCTTTTTGTGTTTTAATTAATTCATTTGCATAGCCATTACAGCAATTGTATAGCGACAGGTTCTCTATAAAAGCATCGACGGATCTCGTTTATCGAATTGAAGGTACTTTGATCTGTACGTATACGTATGTGTCGTTGGAGAAATTATTATATGCATGGTGGCTTGAGAAGTATGTAATATATTTATGTAAATCTAGATGTGTAGAAAATTGGTGGCCGATGCAATTAGCGTGTAAGCAAATAAGCACTGCAATAAGTAAATAAGAGTGATATAATTGCTAAACATCTATGTGGAAGATGATCAATTCAGTAGCAACCCTCTTGTCAGGACGCCATGCATGCATGGTCTAGCAACCAACTGACTGCCTGCTGGAGAGGGGTGTGCTGGACTTGGATATACAGAGTCCTCACACCATATCAATGAATCCATTGGGAAGGAGGCCATGTTAATCAATTGAGGGTTGTGAACCAATTGTGCATGGTCATAAACTGTATTGAGTCAAGGCGTGTCAATTACATGTGCGCATGCAGTGTGTTCTCTGGTATTGCAGATGCATTACTGATACTTCGTTCAAGTTACAAGGCCAGCTATAGCCCATGATTGATCAATGGCAGCATTTTTTTGTAGGTGGAGGCACACACTAATAACTGCTATGCATATTTACACACAGTGTCACAGTTTGTCCGCCATAAACAGACAAGCATGACAAGGAATGAGGGGTTGTGTGTATCTGTATGTACAGATTTGCATTATTATGAAGGGGTAGTATTGTGTGTGTGTGTGTGTGTGTGTGTGTATGTGTGTGTGACTATGTTTATGCATGTGTGTTCTGGAGTACTTGATATGGCTCACCTTTGGACTGTGGCCCTCTTAACTATGCTGTTCATATTATGCTGTCAGCGTGCAAATGATATGAAAAAATAGTCAAATAATCCGACTATGATAAGCAGTTTAGCCAATGCTTTGCAAGGCAATTTTTTAGCTGTGTGACTTAAACTCAAGCGCATGGAATGCTTCAGCTCTCCAGGATGGATAGGTTGTTATAATCTGATGCTATGGGTGCCAGACAGTGACGTAAGTAGAAAAAGGGGGTACTGTATTGACCTATTTGGTATTGCCTGACGGTCCACCTTTACCAGACGTGTGCTCCCCCCCCCCTTTTCTTGTTAGTTTAAGGTTTGCTTTCAAAGTGGTCAGGGATATGTAATATTTAGAGCTGTGATTTGCATTGCCTAACTAACACATATCCTCTTTCTCAGTCAGATCCACCAACAAAAATTCTTCCAGAGTGCTCTTAAATGGCACTGTGCACAGATAAAATGTGCATGTGAGATTGAGCAGGCATCATTCCCTCCTGTTGTGCTCTCAACAACTGGAGGCTGCATGCCACTATGTGTACTACCAAAAAACATTTTGCATAACCGCACAGCACATCAGACCATTGCGGGGGGGGGGGGCTTTGCTGCCGCCTATCCTTTTTGCTTACACAGTTGTCCATATATGGTTATTGAGTATGGTTATCAGAACGTTACCATGATATAAAAAGAACAATATACGCCTCCCACCCTCAATTGAACTGACAGTCGGAGATTCGAAGATACCCACGTCCATATGAACATCTTGAACAACTTTTTAAAGGCATCCAACATTTCCCATTTTTTGTGTACGCTAATTATTAATCTACATGTAGAGATCTCACAAGTAAATAAAAACATTCTCTCTGAAAAAGTTGGTGGGATATAGGTTTTGTATACTGGTGTAAAAAGCAAGAAAACAAGTTTTATCAGAAGGGAAAATGTAATAGTCCTATATTTAGCACACTTCGACTAAGGCATATGCTGTTTCTGTGCTAAATATAGGACTATTACATTTTCCCTTCTGATAAAAATTGTTTCCTTGCTTTTTACACCAGTATACAAAACCCATATCCCACCAACTTTTTCAGAGAGAATGTTTTTATTTACTTGTTTCCTTAATTTTTTTAACACCCAAATAGGTACATTTGCTTAATTAGACTTGATAAGACCGTATATAGGCTTTAAGGCTTTTGTGTATCAAAGCCTAAAAGCGAGTCCTCCAGCAAATTCTAAATCTATTGGTGCAATTTTCATTGCTTAAAAGTGTTCCTGTCCCGAATTATGAGTTTCCAAGAAGAAGCAGAAGCAGAAGCAGACGACCCGCCCATTATTTTTGGAAGGGGAACGAGGACAGCAGTATTTTTCGTTCTCGACAACCACTCGGTTCTACGACGTGAAACAAAAACGAAACTACTCAGTTTTAACTTCTAGATCGATTGCCGCAACAAGTTAGACGATCCGATCGTCGGGAGCGAAGCTACAGTAGGGTCGCGGGATTTTAATAGTCGGGGTCAAAACCTATATGGAAGTCTCTAGCGAGACTTCCGGTATCTAGATGTTAATTGCAACTCTGAACTCACCCAAATGAAGTGCATGAGCAGTCTAGACAGGATTGACTGTGTATTGTGAGTGCTTGAACCCTGGATTGGAAGTAGCCCACATATATGTTAGTCTCGCAAGCCAGACGTACTTCGTTGTCGAACGACGCGAGAGGACTGGGGACGAGTAAAACGTTCTGAGAAGTACGTCTGGTTACTTTGGCCAGTGTTTACATGTTCACGACCTAACTTGGGTCGTGCCCAATCAGATTGCAGGCAGGTGTTTTATCATGTGTCAATTACATCATAACGTTTATTTAGCTAATAGTTAAGAGATGGCGCTGAACATTTATAGCGAGAGTACGATTACCGAAGCGATGAGTACAGCTGTTGCGCATCTAGGATACGCACAACTCAAGGAGTTACAAGAGCGTGCTATAAGATGCTTTTTGAGAGGGAATGATGTTTTTGTGTGCCTACCGACTGGAAGCGGGAAATCCCTCTGCTATTGTCTGCTACCTAAAGCTTTCGACGTGTTACGAAAGGTTCATAATCAGTCCATTGTAGTCGTAGTAAGTCCGCTTATAGCACTGATGAAAGATCAGGTAAGGGTTATGTCTCAACGTAATGTTACAACTGTGTACGCGTGTGAGACAGATGTAACCGAAGACATCAAAAATGGAAAAAATGGAAAATTTCAGCTCGTCTCTTTGTTAGCCCAGAAACACTTCTAAACGGTGACCGATGGCATGATGCTCTGCTTGGACCGGTGTTCCAGCAGAATCTTGTGGGGATAGCAATTGATGAAGCTCATTGTGTGAAGACTTGGCAAGTTTTTTTTTTGGGAGTGCTTTTTGTCATACATTTGCGTACTATTGTCTCTTATACGCTCTGCGTACTATTGTCTCTGATGCCCAGATGCTGCAGCCGAAGTATCTTCAGATTGTACAACAGTGTGTTGCATTTCAGTCAATATGCCATTGCTTATTCCTATTTGCCTCATACGATCTTGTACTTGTAAGCGAATCTCTTGCACTTCTCTTTCAAGTTTCAAAAACCTCTGCAACCTATTAAGGCAAGACCGGCATAACATGGAATCGTTAGGCATGATTACTGCTTCTGCTGCCGCATCTGCGGCCGAAAGACCGCCTATAGTTTTAGCTACATCCTTCAGCATAAATACCACATCATCGTAGGATGAGAGTTTTCTTCGTTTCCCAGGAACAGTATCCCTAGAACACATAATACATATACTGGCCATACTGCGGGAGAGCAGAGGTTAAATCTTCGGTTACGTTATTAACCTCTGATATGAATATTTTCACCGCCATGTGACACGTTGTTGATCAAATTCATTTGAACATGTAAACACTGGCCAAAGTAACCAGACGTACTTCTCAGAACGTTTTACTCGTCCCCAGTCCTCTCGCGTCGTTCGACAACGAAGTACGTCTGGCTTGCGAGACTACATATATGTGTGGAGTCTACTAATACTTCCAATCCAGTGTTACAAGATGCACACACTTATACAAGTAAATAGAAAAATTCTCTAACACGAAAGTTGTTGGTATATAGGATTGATCAATGGTGGTGTAAAAAGCACGGAAACAAGAGTGACAGAACTTTGACTGGAAAATTGAAATAGGCCTTATCACACAACAGGAGTGAATGATGCCTGCTCAATCTCACACATTTCATCTGTGCACAGTGTCATTTAGGAGCACTCTGGAAGAATTTCTGTTGGTGGATCTGACTGAGAAAGAGGATATGTGTTAGTTAGGCAATGCAAATCATAGCTCTAAATGTTACATATCACTGATCACTTTGAAAACTATCAAGGGGTGATGGGGGGCCATGGACTATCAGGCAATACCAAATAGGTCAATACAGTACCCCTTTTTTTCCACTTACGTCACTGTCTGGCACCCATAGCATCAGATTATAACAACCTATCCATCCTGGATGATCTGAAGCATTCCATGTGCTTGAGTTTAAGTCACACAACTAAAGAAATTGCCTTGCAAAGCATTGGCCAAACTGCTTATCATAGTTGGAAAAAGTGAAGGGCGCCACCATCGACATGCCTCCATCAATGATACAATCCACAGGGCCATGACTGCTGCTAAGATTCCATCTCGCTTGGAGCCTTCTGGCCTTTTTCGTTCTGACGGGAAAAGACCTGATGGGGTAACCATAGTGCCCTGGCAGTGTGGTAAGCTCCTTGTCTGGGATGCCACCTGCCCTGACACATATGCCCCGTCCTACTCAGCTTTTGCAGCTGCAGAGGCTGGGGCAGTGGCCAACCAGGCAGAGCACAAAAAATGTGTGAAGTATATGCACACCTGGACCACAACCATATATTCACACCCATAGCAATTGAGACATCAGGAGTTTATGGGTCAGAGACTTTGAAATTTCTGAAGGAGCTTGGCCATCGCCTTAAACAGGCATCAGGAGAATATAATGCCTACTCTTACTTGCTGCAAAGGCTATCAGTTGCAGTGCAACGAGGAAATGCTGCTTCTGTTATGGGTTCTGTGGACCAGCATGCAGTGGAAGACTTTTTTCAGTAACTTTTTATTAGTATAGTTAATTGAGTGTATTATTTTTCTCAATGAGTTAATGTATTTTATTAACATGATTTGAACATTCATAGTTGGATTATTTGACTATTTTTTCATATAATTTTTTTTCAAGCTCGCTGACAGCATAATATGAACAGCATAGTTAAGAGGGTGTGGCCACAGTCCAATAGGTGAGCCATATCAAGTACTCCAGAACACACATGCATAAACATAGTCACACACACATACACACACACACACACACAATACCACCCCTTCATAATAATGCAAATCTGTACATACAGATACACACAACCCCTCATTCCTTGTCATGCTTGTCTGTTTATGGCGGACAAACTGTGACACTGTGTGTAAATATGCATAGCAGTTATTAGTGTGTGCCTCCACCTACAAAAAAATGCTGCCATTGATCAATCATGGGCTATAGCTGGCCTTGTAACTTGAACGAAGTATCAGTAATGCATCTGCAATACCAGAGAACACACTGCATGCGCACATGTAATTGACACGCCTTGACTCAATACAGTTTATGACCATGCACAATTGGTTCACAACCCTCAATTGACTAACATGGCCTCCTTCCCAATGGATTCATTGATATGGTGTGAGGACTCTGTATATCCAAGTCCAGCACACCCCTCTCCAGCAGGCATTCAGTTGGTTGCTAGACCATGCATGCATGGCGTCCTGACAAGAGGGTTGCTACTGAATTGATCATCTTCCACATAGATGTTTAGCAATTATATCACTCTTATTTACTTATTGCAGTGCTTATTTGCTTACACGCTAATTGCATCGGCCACCAATTTTCTACACATCTAGATTTACATAAATATATTACATACTTCTCAAGCCACCATGCATATAATAATTTCTCCAACGACACATACGTATACGTACAGATCAAAGTACCTTCAATTCGATAAACGAGATCCGTCGATGCTTTTATAGAGAACCTGTCGCTATACGATTGCTGTAATGGCTATGCAAATGAATTAATTAAAACACAAAAAGGTTGGCTCCTACATACTGACACTCTATATGCATACCACCACCATTTCTGAAGAAAAAAAAAGTGGTGTACGGGTTGTTGAACCATAAAGGCTTTGAGTGATGTAAATTGTTGACCAACCAGCTGTTTCATTTTCATTATTCGGACCATATATTGCAGCATAGCAGCCATCGACATCGACGTCCCAAATGTGGCAAGTGCACCCTGGTTTCAGCCAAACCTTCAAAGTACGGCAGCCTACAGTACACGTATAGAGAATAATCGGGATACGCCTATATGCTGTTCTTCGCCCACGCTATATGCGTTGAATTAGAATACAAATCACATCCCATAATGATCGATCGATGATCAAAAGCTGTCGATTGTCAAAAGCTGTCGATCGATGTGTGATTGATCGATCGCCATCGATCAATCAGCCATCGATACTCGATGCATCGATAGTCGATGAATCGATAGTCGATGAATCGATCATCGATGCATCGATCATCGATCCACCTATCATCGATGGTCAAAAGCTGTCGATCGATGGTCAAAAGCTGTCGATGGTCAAAAGCTGTCGATGGTCGAAAGCTGTCGATCGATGGATCAAAAGCTGTCGATTGATGTCGATCGATGATCAAAAGCAGTCGATAAATTTATCACTCATTTATGACTCATTTGGCGTTCCATATTCCACAGCGTGCGGGAATATTAAGAATTTGAATCACGCCCACGACACGTGGCTATTATTGCATTTAAAAATAGCTAGCTGATGTAATTGGGTATTTTTAACCGAATACCAAATGAGGTACTATTCGCTATAGCACTGGCGGATACAGAGGGGGGGTTGAGATGATATTCACAATCAATTTTAACCATATATGGACTCAACAACACCATATATGGTGCAAATTGATCGTGAATATGATCTCAACCCCCCCTCTGTATCCGCCAGTGTATAGTTAATTGCCCGAACAGTTAGGCGTCTAACAGACCCCCGAAGATAACCTGCGGACGCATCCTGAAGCGATTGGTACACTTGGCGTGCTTTACAAACGTTCCTGTCGTGAGTTATACTCTCCGAAAGGAAGAAGAAGAATAAGAAGAAGCCGACGGAGGAGAAATTTTAGGTGGGACTGGGTACGGACGATGGGAACGAGTATTTTTGTTCTCTAAAAGTACACCGTCTTGTGACACAAATACAACGCAGAACTGTTGTCCTTTTTTATATCGCTCGAATGCCACTAAGAGGGAAGTGACCCGATTCTTAAATGTCCCGCTAGACGTGAGTGACGTTTTTTTAATGACATTCATGATACTGTTGGATTCCTATATGGAACCTACTCGCGTAGGTTCCGATAAAACTTGTACTCTATCCGACACCACAAGTACCATGATCGTAGCTTAAACACTGTGCGACTTAAAACATATAGACTTTTAGCGGTACGTCGTTACTCATTGGCTTGTGTACAAACTGAGGAAGTTTTCTGGCTCCAACGGCGCATAGCGTTGTATTGTACATGGAATGAACTTGATAATTTTTTTGTTTTCTAATATAAGTGGCTCTGTTATACGTTTTGAAGTTAACACTTCGTGCACGAGACCTAGCAACTAGGTCAAAACGGCTAATCAGTATAGTACTACGTTATAGTTGTACACGGACTGTTTTATACAACAGACACTGGCATTTTAGAAAATGAAAGGTTCTAATGTCCATGCATGCTTGCATGGTCTCACATACTGGCCCTGACCCCATGTACAACCAGCCCTACCCCCACAACCCAACCCTGACCCCATGCACAACCAGCCCTGACACCATGCACAACCAGATCTGTCCCCATCCACAACCAGCCCTACCCTCAGAACCAATCCTGGGCCTATGCACAACCATGCAGCCCTGACCCCATGCACGCACGACCCACAACCAGCTCTGGCCCACAACCATGCCTCACAACCAGCTCTGGTCCCACACCAACCCTGGGCCCATGTACAACTGTGCTACCCTGACCACGTGAATGCACAACCCCACAACCAACTCTGGCTGCACAACCAGCCCTGCATGGCTCCACAACCAGCCCAGGCTCCACAACCAGCCCTGGCCCCACAGTCAGCCCTGGCTCCACAACCAGCCCTGGTTCCACAACCAGCCCTGGCCCCACAACCAACTCTGGCTCCACGGCCAGCTCTGGCTCCACAATCAGACCTGGCCCCACAACCAGCCCGGGCCCCACAACCATCTGGCTCCATGCCGGACCCACAACCAGCTCTGGCCCCACAACCAGCCCTTGCTCCACAACCAGCCCTGGCTCCACAACCAGCTCTGGCACCACAACCAGCCCTGGCCCCACAGTCAGCCCTGGCTCCACAACCAGCCCTGGCTCCACAACCAGCCCTGGCCCCACAACCAGCTCTGGCACCACAACCAGCCTGGCCCCACAACAGCTCTAGCCCCACAACCAGCTCTGGCTCCATACCCTGGACCCACAATCAGCCCTGGCTCCACAACCAGCTCTGGCTCCATACCCTGGACCCACAACCAGCTCTAGCCCTACAACCAGCTATGGCACCACAACCAGCACTGGCTCCACAGCTAGCTCTGGGTCTAGGTCCCGCAACCAGCTCTGGCCCCACAACCAGCTCTGGCTCTGGTCAGCCCTGGCACCACAACCAGCTCTGGTCAGCACTAGCTCTGGCTCCTCAACCAGATGCACACAACCATGCAGCTAGCTGCATGCACAAACAGCTCTCAGCGGCTCTTAAAAAACTTCTTAAGGATGATTTAGATATAAAATATTATGAATAATTGTGTTTTTTTTTTCTGTATTCCTGTGCATGCATATAGCTATGATCTGTCTGTATGTGTGTGTGCATGTGTGTGTGTGCATGTGTGTGCGTGTGCGTGTGTGTGGTAAGGAATTAATGGACAAAAGTATGTATTTTTATGCCATTGTATTAACATGCATGCATGTTGCACGCGTAGGGGGGCGTGTCATTAAGTCAGGTCGAAGCGGCCGGGAGGGTATAAAGTACAGTCAACTGTGAGCTTTGAACAATTGCATAGTACTTTGAATGCAATAAAGTGCATCCACAATATTAAGGAAAGCATTTCTCTCAAGACAGCGTTGTGTCGTATTCCAGTCTACCATGCAAACAAATCGAATATTCGTACTTTTTGTGCTCGAAAAACTAGCAAGATTATAACAGAGCCACTTTGAAATGTATCTTGATATATAGAACAATGTCAGCACGTAATGTCGGGTGGTGTGGCATGTCTCGAAAAACTTACAGACGGGAACACTTTGAATCAGACTAATAGTAGTCTCCCGCACCAATTGCACATGTGTACAATAGAAACACCTCCCCGCTGAGTATAAAAAACTTTCTGCATCTGAATTAGGTACGTATGTGTACAGAAAGGTCCTTTATACATGCCTAGACTCGCCATGTTGCTGCGTTTCATTCTGGTTGTGCAAAAAGTGGCTCCAAACAATGCACTAAGATAATGAGTTTAATGACGCCATTTTTCCCGCATGTTTAGCATTGTTCCAATTATACCCTTTTTGACCCACTCGGAACAATATTAGTGTGCCGCAGGTTCAGATACCGCCGACTAACTTTCTCGTAGAGACAGTTCATATCACTTATTTCATTAGAAATTCACTTTGGCTGTCCGCGAGTGACGTTTTTAATGACATTCATCATACCGCATCATCCCAGGTTCCGATAAATGCCTAAACTGCATGTACATTGGCGCCCGGGATCACGTGTTTTTGATGTGTCGTTTGCGGCTATATAATATTGGCCGATTGCTGCGCACGTGTTCATTCTCGACTGCCTCGGAAAAAACTCAAGGTGGAATGTGCCCCGCTATTATTGCAGCGTTTTTCATGGGGGTGTTACAACTGGCGACGAGTCAAGTCACATTTCCAACAACAGCTACGCCGTCATGCCTTGTGAATCCTTCTGACTTTGGCTACCCAAGCGACTGTCCAACGTACACCCCAGGAGCAGATATCCAAACGTTAGCAACGGACTCCTGTAAAACGCTATGCTCCAGCAAATGCATAGACCCGCTAATTTCCTACATGGAAAGCTGTTCCGTAGACACTAGTGCGCTAAAGGCCTGGTGTGGAACGTCTAGCGGCAACGGTGAACTCTGTTGCACACTCGGAACCACTTTATCAGGGGCCCTCACCGGTCTCGGATTTTTCACATTCTGCAGCAATGGGTTGACGTGCGGTTCCGGTCTTGTGCGATCGCAGTGCACCAACGCATACGACTCTTACGGCTGCTGCTTCGCCAATTTTAACGAAGTTGATGACCTACACTTCGACTGGAGCGCGTGCGGTTTTTCCACCCCGGACACGTGTTATTATGACTGGTGGCCCTTACCCATATCCAAGGAGCTGTTAATTGGGCTCGTCGTTGGAGTGGGAGGAGGTTTACTTCTGTTGTGCATTGCGTGCCTCGTCGGTGTGTGTTGCTGTGTGTTTGTGGCGGCGAGTGCAGGTGGCAGGAGGAGGACTACAAAAGTTAGTACTAGCGGAAAGCCGTGCAATTCTGAAGACGCTGGTGTCGAATACCGACAGTTTCCATAGGAACTTTGCGCTGGAGCTTTCTAGTATTTGTTTGCGTTATAATATGGTTTGTAGCCCTCGTTTGTAACTAAAACATATAAGCGCTGTCGTAGTACTAATTTATTACATGGCCCGCGAGAGACCAGACTAATCAATATGATCTGACCCTACATTGTACGGCGTCGCCAATTGCGGTTTGGTAAATAAATCTCACAGAAAGCCCGCAAGTACATGATTGTACGACGCAGCGGCTTCAAAAGTAGATTTCGTGAGATTACCAGGAAACAGACAGCATGCACGCACATGTATACAAGTATACGCGCGCACACGTCACGTACACACCTATACATATATGCATGCATGATAAACAAACCTGGAGCAGGCCCCTCAGTCAGATGTGCTGTGTGAGCTGTATGGTAGGCCCCTCAGTCAGCTGTGCTGTGTGAGCTGTATGGTAGGCCCCTCAGTCAGCTGTGCTGTGTGAGCTGTGTGGTAAGCCCCTCAGTCAGCTGTGCTGTGTGAGCTGTATGTTAGGCCCCTCAGTCAGCTGTGCTGTGTGAGCTGTATGGTAGGCCCGTCAGTCAGCTGTGCTGTGTGAGCTGTATGGTAGGCCCGTCAGTCAGATGTGCTGTGTGAGCTGTATGGTAGGCCCCTGAGTCAGCTGTGCTGTGTGAGCTGTATGGTAGACCCCCCAGTCAGCTGTGCTGTGTGACCTGTATGGTAGGCCCCTCAGTCAGCTGTGCTGTGTGAGCTGTATGGTAGGCCCCCCAGTCAGCTGTGCTGTGTGAGCTGTGTGGTAGGCCCGTCAGTCAGCTGTGCTGTGTGAGCTGTATGGTAGCCCCGTCAGTCAGATGTGCTGTGTGAGCTGTATGGTAGGCCCCTCAGTCAGCTGTGCTGTGTGAGCTGTATGGTAGGCCCCCCAGTCAGCTGTGCTGTGTGAGCTGTGTGGTAGGCCCGTCAGTCAGCTGTGCTGTGTGAGCTGTATGGTAGGCCCGTCAGTCAGATGTGCTGTGTGAGCTGTATGGTAGGCCCCTCAGTCAGCTGTGCTGTGTGAGCTGTATGGTAGGCCCCTCAGTCAGCTGTGTTGTGTGAGCTGTACGGTAGGCCCCTCAGTCAGCTGTGCTGTGTGAGCTGTACGGTAGGCCCCTCAGTCAGCTGTGCTGTGTGAGCTGTATGGTAGGCCCCTCAGTCAGCTGTGCTGTGTGAGCTGTACGGTAGGCCCCTCAGTCAGCTGTGCTGTGTGAGCTGTACGGTAGGCCCCTCAGTCAGCTGTGCTGTGTGAGCTGTATGGTAGGCCCCTCAGTCAGCTGTGCTGTGTGAGCTGTATGGTAGGCCCCTCAGTCAGCTGTGCTGTGTGAGCTGTACGGTAGGCCCCTCAGTCAGCTGTGCTGTGTGAGCTGTATGGTAGGCCCCTCAGTCAGCTGTGCTGTGTGAGCTGTATGGTAGGCCCCTCAGTCAGCTGTGCTGTGTGAGCTGTATGGTAAGCCCCTCAGTCAGCTGTGCTGTGTGAGCTGTATGGTAAGCTAAACCTGAATTCGACAGCAATCCTCTCCAGGTGGACCCCTTCTTAAAGATATATTGGTGTGATATATAATATATTGGTGTGCATTGCCAATAGGCGTAGTATAATGTTAATAATGCTGCTATATATGTGGCATATGCAATAAACTGTATACTTATCTACAATAACGTACAATAATCATTAATAATCATATTGTGTTCAATCTATATTAACTTTTCGTACTGTTTATTGTACACAACAGATAGGAGGCCATGTAGGGTGCTTGAGGTAAAAATCCAAATATTGATTAGCTTATTATGGGGGGGGGGGGGGGGGGCTGACACATACATATGTGTCTGCCCCCCCCCCCCCCCCCCCCCCCCCCCCCCCCCCCTTCCCCCCCCTTTTCCCCCCTTTTCCCCCTTTTTTTCTTCTCTCACCGGTCTTTCCTGGTTTTGATGCATCTACAATGAAAGCAAAATCAAATTAAAAGCGTTGCCTTTATTTGGAGAATGTCTCTACCATACTGGGTGCTCAGGTAAACATATCCACTGTGCAGTGGTCTGCACATGCTTAGTTTTACGGGCTATATGTGCATCATTCTTTATTGGTAAGCGGTGTTATGGCATTTATAATCTCATCTAGTGAGGTATCCCTTCCCCCAATTATCCCCTCATCCACTGAGGTGTCCCCTTCCCCCAACTACCCCCTTATCCACTGAGGTGTCCCCTTCCCTCAATTACCCCCTCATCCAGTGAGGTGTCCTTTCCCTCAATTACCCCCTCATCCACTGAGGTGTCCCCTTCCCTCAATTACCCCCTCATTCACTGAGGTGTCCCCTTCCCTCAATTACCCCCTCATCCACTGAGGTGTCCTTTCCCTCAATTACCCCCTCATCCACTGAGGTGTCCCCTTCCCTCAATTACCCCCCTCATCCACTGAGGTGTCCTTTCCCTCAATTACCCCCTCATCCACTGAGGTGTCCTTTCCCTCAATTACCCCCTCATCCACTGAGGTGTCCCTTCCCTCAATTACCTCCTCAGCCACTGAGGTGTACCCTTCCCTCAATTACCCCCTCATCCACAGAGGTGTCCCCTTCCCTCAATTACCCCCTCATCCACTGAGGTGTTCCCTTCCGTCAATTACCCTCTCATCCACTGAGGTGTCCCCTTCCCTCAATTACCCCCTCATCCACTGAGGTGTCCCCTTCCCTCAATTACCCCCTCATCCACTGAGGTGTCCTTTCCCTCAATTACCCCCTCATCCACTGAGGTGTCCTTTCCCTCAATTACCCCCTCATCCACTGAAGTGTCCTTTCCCTCAATTACCCCCTCATCCACTGAGGTGTCCCCTTCCCTCAATTACCCCCTCATCCACTGAGGTGTCCCCTCCTCAATTACCCCCTCATCCACTGAGGTGCCCCCTTTCCTCAATTACCCCCTCATCCACTGAGGTGTCCCCTTCCCTCAATTACCCCCTCTTTCACTGAGGTGTCCTTTCCCTCAATTACCCCCTCATCCGCTGAGGTGTCCTTTCCCTCAGTTACCCCCTCATCCACTGAGGTGTCCTTTCCCTCAATTACCCCCTCATCCACTGAGGTGTCCTTTCCCTCAATTACCCCCTCATCCATTGAGGTGTCCTTTCCCTCAATTACCCCCTCATCCACTGAGGTGTCCTTTCCCTCAATTACTCCCTCATCCACGCAGGTGTCCTTTCCCTCAATTACCCCCTCATCCACTGAGGTGTACCCTTCCCTCAATTACCCCCTCATCCACTGAGGTGCCCCCTTTCCTCAATTACCCCCTCATCCACTGAGCTGTCCCCTTCCCTCAATTACCCCCTCATTCACTGAGGTGTCCTTTCCCTCAATTACCCCCTCATCCGCTGAGGTGTCCTTTCCCTCAGTTACCCCCTCATCCACTGAGGTGTCCTTTCCCTCAATTACCACCTCATCCACTGAGGGGTCCCCTTCCCTCAATTACCCCCTCATCCACTGAGGTGTCCTTTCCCTCAATTACCCCCTCATCCACTGAGGTGTCCCTTCCCTCAGTTACCCCCTCATCCACTGAGGTGTCCCTTCCCTCAATTACCCCCTCATCCACTGAGGTGTACCCTTCCCTCAATGACCCCTTCATCCACTGAGGTGTCCCTTCCCTCAATTACCCCCTCATCCACTGAGGTGTCCCCTTCCCTCAATTACCCCCTCATCCCCTGAGGTGTTCCCTTCCCCCAATTACCCCCACATCCCCTGAGGTGTCCCCTTCCCTCAATTACCCCCCTCATCCAGTTGCATCTCATGTTTATCATTACAGACCATGCTCTAATTAATACACCATGGATGGTTGCCAAACATAACACACGATACATGACCACAAAGACTCTCAATGTGATAAAACTAAGTGATACCTCAGTGAGTGTGTAAATCACACTTCCAACCAGTACATAAATTGTTCAATTTGCACTTTTTCTTTCTAAATAGCAGTTACTGGATTTTCAATGACTTCTTGCTGCTGTGCAATGCTTTTTGAACTACCGACAGTATCTCCTACACCATCGGTGTCACTCCTGGTACTGCAGGCTACACCATCGGTGTCACTCCTGGTGCTGCAGGCTACACCATCGGTGTCACTCCTGGTACTTTCAGATCGATACAACAAACTATTTCTATCAATGTTGCGGATCAGTGGATTCTTATCCAGATCCATCTTTCCTGCAGCTGTGTTTTCAATCACGTTACAGCTACTATAAATGAAAACAGTGATGTGACTATAATACTGCCCTGTGAGCCCCTCCCCTCTCCATAACACCTGAAACCTTTCCCTTCTCCCTAGTCATGTAAGCTTATCCCACTTGTCCTTCCATTATCTCCAGGGTTTAAAAAAAAACATCTTCAGAGACCTTCCATGGCTGATCCCCAAAATAAATACTCTCTTTTGGGATGCAATGCTGTAAAATATAAAGCAAAATTTTTACCCTTCCTTGGAGTATATGACAGCACTCTCTGCCGAGACGTTGGGCTTCTTCCTGTAACAACGGCAGCAGCAGCACAGTATGAGCATGATCAAGAGCAATAGCAGGCAAAGGCCACCCAGTGCAGCGACGATGATGATGTCGTATTTGTTAGAAAGGATTGCATCTGTAGTACCAGGAACCACGGGCAACATTGAGGGCAGTACTATCCCAGGTTGTGTTGTCCCAGGTTGTGTTGTCCCAGGTTGTGTTGTCCCAGGTGGTGTTGTTCCAGATGTCGTTCCAGGTGTGGTAGGACTCGCTGTTGTGGAGGCTAGTAGAATAGATGAAACAAAAAATTATATCAATTCTAATTTACTAAAATGAACCAAAACAGTACTGAACAGGATGAGATGTTTGTGATGTAAGATCATAGTGCAGACTGAGAGTGTACGTTACCTGGGCAACTGTTAACAACTCCTGTATGGATGTTCTGGTAGGTACTGATCATGTGATGGAACAGTTAGCTCAGTGTGGTAAGTTACTTTGTAAAAACTCACCCATTGGGTACTGATGCTGAACCATTGTACATGGTGGGTACTATAGAAAACACCACACACTGGGACAGAGAAGAGTTCCACACACAGTATGGGTCTCTGGAGGCCACACAGTCACTATGTATGTAATGGCACATTGACAGTGCATATTAGCACATCCAACACTTTGTCCACTTGCCCCACCCACAAACACACCCCTCACCTGCAGCTGAGGTATCTAGTACACCTCTGAAGTGGTAGTCTGTAGATGGAGGTGTCTGTGTTCACATAGAGGTACTTCACTCCTTGGGTGGTGTTCTTAATATGGGTGGGAGGGGATGGGGGAGGGGGAGGGGAGGGAGGGGAGGGAGGGAGGGAGGGATGGAGGGCGGGGAATGGGAGGGAGGGGATGGGAAGGGGAGGGAGGGAGGGGATGGAGGGAGGGTGGGGAGGGAGGGAGGGAGGGGAGGGAGGGTGGGAGGGAGGGAGGGTGGGGAGGGAGAGAGGGGAGGTTGAGGGGAGGTGAGGTGTTGTAAGCCAGCATGCTAATAGTATGGATGCACTAAGGTTACTATGGTTACCTCCTGCTGTATGACCATTTGCTTAACACTTGATGAATCGTCCAACTGTGGGAGTTAAATGTAGAAAGTAGATGCAACGTACAATACCATTTATGCCTCCATTTGAAATCATATTGTAGCAGAACAACTATTAGTGATTTGGACTTGATGATTAGAAGACCGCCCCATGCCACGCCCCCAAAATCTGTAAATCTTCACATTGCTTGAATACATTGCTCTTTTGGCTCAATGCAAGCTGCCACAAACTTCCACCAAACACAAATTCCATACGATCCCCCCTCCAAAAATAAAAAAGGCTGAGGTTGAGGGGTCCTCCCCCCCCTCCCCCCCCCCCCCAACCCCAGTAATTCCCTCTCATCTTGAAATATTAGATCCATTGCAAGTAAGTGATATCCTAGCAACAGCATGTATGCACACCAGGCATACATAGTGTGTACCTTGATCTCTTCTGATACAATGGAGAATGCATTTCCGTTGAGGTAACCAATGGCAACCTTCAGCACTGTACCTGTGGCTGTGCAAGGTTGGATTCCATGGTTACCATGTTTACCTCATGCACACGTAGTAGCATTTTTTAACTCCTCCCCCACCCAACACACATACAAATGACTTACACATGCATAAAGTTTGATTTGAATCGTAAGCCAAATGTCACTACCACATAACCTAATCCTTATAGATTCATGAGTGCAAACTGGGGTCAAGGGTCAAAGGTTCTTATTTGATAGACTGCTGCCTTCCATAAAAGCACCTCAATTCACTGAACTACTGAACTACACTGCTATATATAGAGCTTTAGTCAATAGATTGCCTCAGCATTATACACTGATTTTCACATGCCTGTACATGTATGCGGTTATTCAATGTAGAGTATGTCCCCTTGAACAAATTTTTGATTTCAGTGTAGTAGGGAAAGCATTTAAATTTCAAATAGAACAGCTCCACATTTGTAGTGGTTGCTTCAGTTATTTTGACTGTGTGTTATATGTACACACTGCCACCACCTGGTTAAGATGATAGGAGTGCTCAGCTGATTTGACATCAAGACTGACATATTTTTTAAAACAAAAAAACTACAAGCTGCTTTTAAAAACCTTTGTGATCAATTATTAGTAGCATCAGATTTTTAAAAAAAATCTATTTTTATGACAAAATACATTCTTCCTTTTCTGTAGGTGAAGTACACTAATATATTTAATTCTGTAGCAGCAAATGTTAATGCATAAATTACTGCAAAGGGGTCGGAATACCTGTTCCCAAAAAGAGCACATCTTGCATCACACAGGTTCTGGTAGTCATGTTGTTTGTGACCACACAGGTCTGGTCCAGTACAATCTTGGTGACACTAACACCACTGATCACTGTCAGTGGTTCAGAACCAATCTGGGTGATGGTATTGACGGTGTCCGTGTAGGTGTAGTCTGGTCTTGCTGCGTTTCCACCAGGTGTGCACTAATCATGGAAACGTCAAACAAGTAAGTGTTTTAATGAGATTAATAGGTCTAGCCATTCAGTCTAGTTAGTAAAAAGGAATGGTAATGCAGCTAGAACTACATGTGTGCTGTGCATAGCGTATTTGTAATGGCAGGTCAGCAAACACATTCTGCTGTTGTGCTATACGTACTTCCACCCCAAAAACACCAGGTATACCAATTCATGCAGCGCTACATCTGAAGCACGGGTCTAATTAATGCCTACCTCCACATAACCAGATGTAGTCTGTAGACCAGTGTTAGGATTCTGCAGTAGAGTCCTGAAGATGTCAAAAACACCACCATTCCTCCCATTGGCATCAGTCATGTCATTCACACTGTTGTTAGCTGGGTAGACACACACGGCTGACACAGAAATACCACTATAGGAAAAGAACAAATGTAGCACAATTTGGGGGAGTAGTACACGTGATACAGTGGCATGATTAAGAGTGATGTGCTTATTTTAATGCCCATATATACATGGGGCAAAGTTTATGACTTTAAAAAAAACATGCATGTTATTGTCAAGTGTCCTAAAATATGCCAATGGTCTGGGTAATTGTGATGCAGATCTGATAGAGACTATGTTGGTCCTTACATAATAATGGAGCAAAGTTATATTGAATACCAAGCCAAAAATTTTTTTTATTCAGTAGTCATTTTCTATCTCTTCATATGGTATCCATAATCCTTGCCCACAAACAGGTAGTAATGATCGAATGGAGAGTAAATTTTTATGTTCATCTCATTTCCATAGCTACCATATGTACATTACATTTGGTGCTATGATGCCAAGTTCTATTAAGTAAGTTTAATTCATTAAATATATTGAAAATGTTCACAAATGAACATGTAAATTAACATACCCTACTAATCTGGAAACTTTATGCAAATGATTTACTTACCCTATGTTGGTAGTGAAGGCGCCGTACATGAACAGTGCCCAATCTCCATTCTGATAATAACGTCCCATCTGGTTGAATGCAGCACCAGCTGTTGGTAGGAGGAAGAATACAGATATTTGCTTTTCATTGTCTCATAGCGCCCTGGTAATAAGAGGTTACATAGAGCATCAAGGCAATGAAGTCTGGGCCTGGCTCCATTCCAGACATGCAGGCTGGGCCAGGCCCCATTCGAGGACAGAATCCGGCCTAGCTCATATTCCAAATGAAAACAACAGTAGACAGTTTGGGTCTTCCTACACTAATCGAATCTAATAATATTGTCTGAGAGGTCTGGGGACAAGATGTGATCCGCCTTGCAGTTCGATTTTAAAATTGAAACTTTGACAATCAGCACTCATGAGTGTAACAAACAACATGTCCTCCCATACAACTTACTGATGGCATTGTATGAGGTGGAGTATGTGGTACTCTTGCAGTCAATACGTGCCTTCACCAGGGTGAGTGGGGCATTGTCAGTACTGCTCCCTGGATCATTCTGCAGTAAGAGGTAAGAGGCAGTCTAATTACAGCCCCTCAAGTCCCTCAGATAAGGCTTACTGACCTGACAGACACGGACAACTTGACTTATGATGGCCTGTGAGATTTAAATGTAATTAGTTTAGTCCAATTGTCTATCTGACACTTAGTGCAGTGTACATGGCATGCAATGGACCAGAACTTACATTTGTGTTATCAACATCTCTCATGAAGACAAAGAAGTACTTGTGTTCATCAAGAGTGATGGGATCAGAGACACCAGGCAGCTTAGCTGTCCTGGGAGCATAATTGGCCTTATAGGTGTCCACAAATGCAGGGGCTGGAAGGGACATCATTGGGTCAGACCAACATATGACAGTCATTGAACATACATTTGAAATTGGCAATGCTGTTTGTACGCAGCTGCAGTACTGTTTTGAGTGAGTTAGGGTCTGTAGGATTTGTGTAGTTGACAGTGAGGAAGAATAGACCAGTATCAGAGGCATTCAAATTGAGAGTAGAAACAGCAAAGAAGTTGATACCCCTTGTGTTATTCACTGGAGAGAGGGAGAGAGGTCCAATAGTACAGTCTGGTACACAATGGGATATATCATATCTGTGCACATACCATTATATGCTATCCCCATTTGATAGTAATCAGGTCTAGTAGAGGCTAGACCACTTGCGGCTGTCACAGAAGTGAAGTTCACAAGATTGGAGACCTAAATAATTATAATGCACTGATTGAATGGGCACATCAGTGGTATCCAATGACTTACATTAACTGCCCTACAAGATGGTGTCCCAGCAGCCTCACTCCCACACACCACCAGTCTGGTGGGGTCAGTGGGACTGGAGGAGAACACACGGATGTGGTTCCTGCACACATAGTCCTGGGGAGGAGGGAGGAAAGAGGTGTGGTTTTTGGACCAACATAATGATGGACCTCACTTGATTGTATCCAACAGCAGCTGAGCATCCTGCAATGGAAGCTGTTGGTAGTGGTAGGTTCAATTGCTTATCCAAAGCCAGGCTCTGATTTAGGACGTATAGCCAATCTCTGTTGCCACAAAACATAAATTAGAATGCCATCTGGATGAATATTAATTACTTTTGTCATTGTGCTTTTGACATGGTGTGTGTATGTGTGTGTGTGTGTGTGTGTGTGTGTGTGTGTGTGTGTGTGTGTGTGTGTTTGTATGGTGTGTGCATGTGTGTGTAGTATGTAGGTGTGCTTAGATGTGTCTATCATAGTGTGTGATGATATTTATATGATTTTGATAGTACGTTGGAATGCTGGCCCTGTCCAGTATAGACCCATAGTGAGGGGAGAGGCAAGCAGATAATTAGAGGACCTTGCAGTGCTACGTGCATAATCTTTTGCATGCACGCATGCATATATATTTTGTGCACACTTAGTGATCACTGCTTACGCTGCTCCGACAACTATACTTCCAGGTATTGAATCAAAGTTCAGCTTGCTGATGAAGTAAGGGGTCGAAGTCGTTGCGGTGAACTTGCGGTACGCATACGCTGCCATGTGGAGCAGAGAGTCAATCGCTTATATGACCGAATGCATACAAATTAAATTACGTCGCATCCCATATTTTGTCTTTTTTTGGAGGACATGACAGAAAGGTGAATACAGGACCACTTCAGTATTATATAGCATCCACAGGGGATTTAAGCTACGCTCAACGGTGGGAATGGTTCAGTATGGCACTACCTCCCGGGCATCATGCGCTTCAACTGCCAACTTCAAGAACTATGTGCTCTTCAATGTGTAAAGGTGATGGCGGCTTTGCAGTGCTGGCCCGACAGAAGTATGAACTTATTTTGTGTCCGTGTTCATGCAACTGGGAGACTGGTAAGGTTAATTATGCGCAACGCTAACATAAAGATCAAAGGAGCGGGCATCAATATAGTGTTAATCATTGAGCCGAAACCGTGTGCGTCAACAAAATTCTGTAGCTCTATACATCCCCACACAGAGCAATGCACTTCCGCGCCCCTCCTAACCCCCAACGCGCTACATAAAAATTGATCGTTGCGGGGGTGTACCACCCACTCTCAAAACTTAGCCCCTGCGTTGGCGTCTACGTCCCCTTTCGACCACCGGACAACGCGAATGAGCATTATCTTTTCAACGCGGTGTTGAGTGCGAATTCACCTAGATTATCTCATCGTTTTAGGATTTTATTGGTCGTGCAAACACACAGCCATACATTAGATTAGTAGATCGTTTGGGGTAGCAATACGCAGAAAGTGGAAAGCGACGTTGCGGACGTACATCCCCGCGCGTACAGCATGCATGCCATGTATATATGTGCGTGCTTGCAAAGGTGAACTTACATGCGATTGGTTGACTAAATCCTTGTACGAAGACCGGTGGCTCCACTGGAGGCTGACCAGCTGAGAGTGCAGCTAAAGACAGAAGCCACAGTATGCTGATGTAAACGCCACCCATATCGTATCGAGCTACACCCTCTTTATTTACACCGCATGTACCGTATGTTACAATATAGCTAACTATAGTATGCAATGTAATATCCGATTGGTATCCGATTCAGATGCCCTTGTGTCAACAACTGCTTGCTCAGTGAAGGCCATGAATAACGCAATGGAAAAGTATTCAAATCCACTCTGGGAGTCTAGATTAATATGGGAGTACCCATTTTGTGAGCGGAACTTCAGTTGTGCATGTTTGCCTAACTTAATGGACCCATGCGGTATGTGTACAAAAGGTTGTTATAGTCAAACCTAGTGAGCGCATAACGCGCATACATAATACATCACGCAGTCTCTGCGCAAAAAAAACACCCATAGCCCTGACCTTCTATAGCCGACTCCATAGGTTGTTATTACTGCTGATTTATTATTTAGGTGTGTGAGATGAGCAGTTCTATAGGCGCGCATGAGCTGGGTATATCTGCGGATGTATTACATAACCGCCTCGCTGTGACATGTAATCCAGCATCCACTCCTTTCACGAAGCCGTGTTGCAACTTTTAGCTTCTGCAGCAGTTATAATTATAGCGACGCAAGTAGATTATGTGGGTGACACGCACACTGCATAATTATAAATTCTATGCACGATATTTTAGTTTAGTAAAAAAGGTACATGTAATATGGGATCTCATATAGGATAATTAATTAATATTATTAAATAAAAAGCAGTATGCGTGAGATCAAATGGCTAGGCACAAGAGCGTGAGATTGGGTTCTTATGCGCGAGGCTCACGCTTAAGGAGTGAGTCTTGATGGGTCTCAGACTCCTTTTGCCATGTCATCCCGGGAAGAATCAAAACATCAAAACATTGGCGGCCATATTGTTTTGGGGTCAATTAGTCGATTATTTAGAATTGTGTTCATATGATATGACGCAATGATTATTGCGTTACCTATTAAGTTTATGAAAAGGAACCATGATATGAATTCATTGATGCGGTTGCAGATTAAGTTCACGCGAGCTTGTAAACACGACCGGTTTCCCCTCGTCCCCAGTCACCCGTCCGTCGTACGTCGAAAGAAGCAACGCCAATTCACACTACTTAACGGGGTAGTTATCTTTCCCAGACCACTTTATTATGGCGCGTTGCCTGGTATACGACGCCGAGGCTATTGCTGAGGTCCGGAAGGTAAATCCATTCGCCAATGCAGGGGCGGATCCAGGAATTTTGAAAGGGGCGGGCACCAATAATGAAAAGTGAGAAATGGGCGTGGTTCACTGAAAGGGGGTGGGTGCGGGAGGGGGATATCGCGCAGACGCTTTTGGTAGCTGTACGTTCAAAATGCAATTTAAAACGCTATATTGCGCGACTATGAATATATAATTAGACGAACGAAGGGGGGGGGGGGGGGGGGGGGGGGGCACGGGCCCCCGGTGCCCCCCTCCCCCCCCCCCACCCCCTGGATCCGCCTCTGCTATGTGCTCATTAGTGTGATTGCTTTTCCGCTTTATATGTCAGTCCCAGTAACTAAGGCGTCATGAAATTAATGCTGCACTCAGCACCTGCATGATACTAACCTCAGCAGCTGCAGCATGTATTTGTCCCAGTCTCAGAGTGGGCCAAAGAGAAGTTTAAGTTCAATCATTTGAAACTCACCTACACTGTCATTATAGATGTGCCCAAATATTTGAGAACAGCATATCGTTCTGTCTTTTCAAATTGCATACAGTCTTTTTAAATACTGACCTTTTGGAACAACATCGAGCCTTTTAATTGATGCGTCTTTCAAGCTCTGATATACTGTCCAATACAGCTCTGTTGGCAATATCCAATGGAACTGATAAGGATAACAGTGGAGCTAAGCTTTAAACACACTCTGAAATCTAATGTCAGTTTCTTAGTAAAGGTCATCTTTTGGGAGGTTTTGATCTGCATGAATTTACACTTCGCGATCGTACGAGTCTCCCTGTCGAAACCTACAGTGCCCAGTCCTATACATTCTAGAGACATGCATGATAATTATTATATATGCAAGGCCATTATACCAAACACGGTGCAGTAGAGCTAGCATCATATGAATGCATGCAGCCAAAAATCTACAGAATTGCAGTCCGATCCGCTATACGCCCCACTTTGAAATCTAGTGTTTCCTTATTGAACCATTACTATGGCATGCATAAGTGGAACGTGTGCTGTTCTATCGCTGACGCGATAATTAAAAAGCCCAGTGGGTCACGTGCATTGTTTACTATAAATGGTCTCGCTTGCGGACTTTCCGGCGAGATTACACAACAAGAAATTTCGATGTAAGGGTGTTATATCCTGTATCGTAATCGAATTACGGGTCTGTACAGAGCCCGTAATCTAAACAAATTGTAACGACGTCGTAGAACAGTATCGATGGTACTTGTATCGGGATACACTGTAATCATGGTCGCTACAGTTACGAATTCGGTGTCGTTACGGCGTGTCTACAGTCACTGTAAAGATTTTGACGGCTAGTGAATATATATGCATGTTCCGGCAAATTGTTTTAAGTATACATGTACACGTAGACGTTTAGATTGTCAAATAGTATACACCAGCATCATCACGATATAAAGAAATTATAGAACACCGAATATCCTTTGCAAATTGATATGTATTGGTGTTTACATTTCTGAACAGCTGCTCGTTGCAACAGAATGCGACACGTGTATATGGGCGGGGTGTTAAAAAGATGGAAGGTTCGAGTGGCTGTGCAAGCGACGGTACGTTTTAAAACTAGAATACTCCGCACACACACACACATATATATACCACGAATAGAAACGGTTGGTGTGTGGGCTACGTGATTTACCTTTGTGGGTAACCTCGATGATAACCTAAATTATACGTGCTAATTCTATTGTCGGATTTATACTGCTACGTGTGCAAGGTTGCCTTTCCTTCAAAATGGAGATTTAAACGTCACGCGGAAAGTGATAAGCATCGATCCAACGTTGAATTCTATTCAGTCGTTGGTGGTGTATGATGCTTTCTTGGAGGAGGAAGTACTTGTTGTTGCTCCACTGCTATGTGTCATTTGTGATAGCCCTAGGGCATCACAGTTGATTAATTACCTGACAGGATCAGTGAGGAGATACTGCCGTGTTTGTATGGTATGCACGTAATATTACTGCATGTACTTTATCTGCTTCATTGCAGGTGGACCGTGAAGTTGATCCTCATCTTGTCTGTGAGGGGAGAAGCAAGGAGTACTTTGATCAGATTCGCTCTATCCTTTCCCAAAGAACAGAATCAGAAAAGGCTACACTGCGCACATTGTATGGTGTGAGGGAAACATCAAATCCACTTCTTTATATTCCTGCTGATCTCTACCAGTAAGCACTTTTAAGTGCAGCCATTTTTAGCTGTTATATTATGCAGTTGCACACCATTTGCATGAGGCCCTTCATACTTTATTACTGGGACCCATCAAGTACTTTCTCAAAGCTGTGATGCCTAAGTTGTCCAAACTAGAAAAAGATGAGATTCTTGCTAGAATAAGTGCAATTTAGTTTTTCTGGCTGCAAGGTCAAGATGTATGGTAATGTTTGTGTGCACTACAAGTTCTTTGTGGGTCAAGACTACAAAGGATGGAGTCAAATTGCCCTTTTTATTATCCATACCTTTCAGAAGGCATGGAACACTTGCTACTATGTTTGACAAAAGTAAACATTTTATTTTTAGTAGATCATTTGAGTACACAAACATGTACATGCCATAGGTATTCTGCATAGCCTACTGCAAAGCCGAGTATAGCAGACGATTGGCAACACATTTGTGAGGAGATTGTTCTCTCAGTCAAGGAGAACATGCCCAGCTTGCTAAAAAAGCAAAAGGTCCACCTTATCCTTCATCTGATGGATTCTATGCGAGATTTTGGTCCCTGTTCTGTTTTTAATGCTGAAAGGTTGTGTTGTTGAACAAGATGCTAAGCTGCTACTTGATCATCTATAGGTGTGAGTATATATTTCAATTCAGGTGTGAGGTTGTGCAACATCTTCAGCAACAAACAAGCACTGAGCAGGGACACAGCAAACTACTTTGCCAATCTTCAAAGCATCCGGTACATCTGCCAAGGAGGACTATTTAACAACAATGACATGTAAGCAAATATTTGCAAGTTTGAGCTACTACAATTTCTTTTTTTATTAACAGCTGTGGTACTGGATTGCAGAATTTATACAATGATCCTAATGTGCAACATTTAAAAAATGGAATCCTACCCAAGACACTTCTGGCGGACAAAACCCTATACAAACCAGGAGCTGCACGGAAGGTACCCTAATATTAAGGTGTGTCCTCATCCTTTTTATTGTATGTATGCACATGCAGACATCACATGCTGCATGGAATGCGGAAGTTTAGTTTGTTGCAATTGGTAACAGTAGGGGTTGTGTCATCCACTGTGGAGGAACTTAGCATGATGGATATACCATTCACTGTTCTCTACCATGATCCCTTCTTACATGTACCTACTACTGAGTGCCATGAGCAGTATGCAGTTGTGTCACAGAGCAGAGACTTGGTGTGTACAGGAAGCTATGTGCAATTATGCAAACCATTTCAGCAGGTATGTGTATCATGCATGCAGACACTTTCACACAATTGACCGGCAATATTTCCTTTAAATATCAATTCAGTTATGGAGAGCTTCTGGCAACGTTGGCACTATGAGATGGAGCTACTGTGTGTATAATTAGGGGATTTGAGGCAGTCGAAGTGGAATCTGGATTACCATTACTCAGTGAATTCGACTGCCCTTACTATACCCTCAGAAGGTCCATCTTCTCAACAGAGAGCAGCAACATCAGTGCTGCGATATCCATGATGCATAATTGTGAAGAGGAAGAAGGTGGCTGTCACTTTGTGGAAACTGATGTGTGCCAACTAGTAGAGTGACAAGAGACAATACAGGATTTCAACATGACTGGACAAACACTTTAAATTTATACTGTGTGTGAGTTTGTGTATTGAATGTCCTCAACAATTACAAGCTCAGTTTGCTATTACAGGTACTGTAGATACAGTATTGGAACACCCACCGTTACGGTCTCGTACCGGCATCGCTACGGCATCGAATTAAACTGTATATGAGGTGTGATTAGTGCCAAAAGTCGGTCACGCGCAGCGCAACGACCGATGACGCAGCGCAGCAATCTCGTGCCACGTAGTCCCGAACTCACAATACTCCGAGACCTTCCTCAGCTCTGCCACGTACTGCATAACCGTTTCGGAGTCCTTTTGTACGCGAGAGTTGAAATGGAAGCGCTGAACAATGCTTGACGGAGGCGGCGATACAAAATCTTCCACCAGCTTAACGACTCAGTTCCTTATCCGCGGGGTTTCCAGGAGCAACCAAGCGCGTATTAGCTGGTAAGTAGCACTGCCACACACGCTCAGAAAAACGGCGCGCTGTTTTACTTTATCACTGATTTCGTTCGCAAAAAAGAACTGCTGCAGTCTTCCCCAGTATGATTTCCAGTCGTCCGTCTCACGGTCAAATGGCCCCACCGAGCCCAATAAAGCCATGCCACCAGCTTGTAGTTCCTCGTCGCCAAAATGTAGTGTATGGCTTACCCCGCAATCTAAACGCGCAGGGTCTAGCCAAGGGTCAGTTAGGACTGCCAATCACTATAGAACATCAGATCACAATGGGTACAATACACTACCTTAAATACTATAATACAATAACAGGTTTAGCTGGTCTCTTGGACATGCGCAGGTGGATTAGTCCAAAGGTCACAAACACTACAGGCAGTAAACTTTTATCATTGCATTTTGACAAGGGTATTGCAATGCTTGTGTGGAGACTGAACTTTTCTTGTTTAGATGAGGCAGGCAGTTGATGACGCTGACATTCAACTAGTCCTGCAAGATAGTTGTTTGGCCGATGCAATTGTGCAGACAGGATTTTCATCTCCAATTTCATCGATAACAATCGCAAATAGAGACAGTGTGATAGCAGCTCTCATTGATTATAATTGTTTGATAAAGACTAAAGCTATGATGGACCAATTCATTAGTGGACTTGACACTTCTAATGTGTACAAAACTGTTAGACAGCACCCTGCTATTATCAGTGAAACAGTTTTTTGTTCACTGAAATGACCAGTCCAGTTTCTGCAGGTATGTACAGACCTATGCATTTCCATGCATTAGATTTTACAGTATTGGTATTCATTTAATGTTTTGTAATGTGTTTTTGATACAACACAGGGATGTCTAAACATTTGAGTATAATGTATATTTAGATATGTTTTACATACCACAATTTTCAGATTCTTTGTTAGCCTAGCCCTCTTCTCAATAAATTTGGATTTGTTAAAAAGAGAGGAGGAGGAAGCTTATTTCTTCTTTGCACAGTTGGTTAAGGATTGTGAAGGTAAGTATTAAATATCTTACAGTCATCATTATCATCACAGTAAAGCATGTATGTATGTATACATGTGCTTAACCGTTTAATGCCAGTGGATTTTTCTTGCATGCATGATTAGCGTAAGAATTATTTTGTTATATTTTGAATTGAGAGATGCTTTTGGTCATTTCATTACGTACAAATTAATAAGACAATAAGTGTTGCTTGATTCATTGCATGTCATCCATACCCGCAACAGACTGACGTAGTAATCATTGAGTGCCAAATAGCATGAACCTGCACTAAATGGTTAAGCAAACATTATCTATACAGAGTTTTGATGTATTTAACTATTCATACGCACATTGTTATAGAAATGTTTTACTTCCTCAAAACATGATTGTTGATGAAATTATGAAATCATGAACTGTCAGTATTAAAAATTAGTTATTCAATTTAGTGACTGTAGAATTGTTGTCTTGTAGAATATAACTACTACACTTGTAAACAATGTTCTTCAATTATTCAATTACACATACATTACAAATACATGTACATTTACGGCGTGAAAAATAAATATATATTTATTCCAATCTATAAGATGATCTCACACTAAATGGGGAAACAGCTTAGGCTTTGATGAGGATGCCCCAATTTTCATGGCTGTCACAATGAAGCACAACATTAATACCCTGTTACTCTATCTTTAATGTAGACAGTTGAACTTGTATCATTTAAAGTGAGGAATGCATGTATTTTTAAAATTGTTGTATTCTTGTTTATTTGTTTTTTGCAGCAGGGGAAGCAGAATGCAGTGTTGGGGACATTCAGGTGTTTTTTACAGCCTCCAACTGTATACTGCCATTGTCCACGAGTGCTTCAATGGAATTCATTCCAGGGCTGCTACCTACAGCTTCAACATGTGATTGCAGCCTCCGACTTCCTCTTGGTCACCATGAGTATGAATCCTTCAAATCCTATTTCATTCTAGGCGTTAAAGGACATGGGGGGTTTGGGAGACCCTGGTTTTTCCATTGCCATTTAAAGTTGTGATGTTCACCAATGTTACTGCCATTAAACGTTGTGTATGTACGACATTGTAACTTGTTTCAATGATTTCAATTGAATGAATAGTTTAATATAATTGTGTACAAGCTAGCTGGTTGGTCTATTTCGTTCAGATTATTCAGGGATGAAATGAGATGTGAGGTGCTATCATGTGTAGGAGCATGCATTATATGCAAGGTGGCTTTGCATTAAAAAATAAACAATAATGCGAATGAAATATATCTTTCAACTTTTGAAGATACATTCCTAATCCCCCCCCCCCCCCCCCCCCCCCCCACCCCCTACCTCTCCCAGTAGCCGCCACCGCAAGGAACAAGATAACAAGCGCGATGAAAAAGCTAAATACGACTTTAGTCAAAATCAATAGACACCAATGGAAATCTCGACAAATACGATAAACTAGAGTTGAAGAAAGTATCCGTGTCAATTATAAAGTGACGTCATTATTCAATACCCATAGCGTTGCCAATACAGTAATATGGTGTACAAGTATCATAAGGCGTATGTATCTATGCCCAAGCCTAAAAGAACTTGCACTACGTGTCGTAGTATTCAGGTTCTTACGTCGGTTCGTAGACCGAACGTTTTTAGCTGTGCACCTGGGTGTACAAATGGTACCCCCGGGTGAACATTCAGGACTATAGACATTAAAACCGTATTATTCCAGCTAGTAGGCAATTGGTGTCTACATGTACATGTACCCCGCTTTGGATAAACAATTTATCGTACGCCAAGATCATTTCATGCATCTTCAGGTCTGACCTGACTGGCCGGGCTTTGATATTCGCTATAACGAACGGACTATGACATGTAAGGATATATAGTACATGTAAGGACGGAAACACGGGCATTGAATTAATAGTTTTGCTGCGGATCAAGGGTGGTGCACATTTACGGAAATGTGTATATAGGGTAATTAAGGTGACGTGCGTGGTGCGCGAAACACATAAAAATACGGAAACATGGATATACGGTATAGGAGACTACTCCGCGCACCATGATTGAAAACGCGGTGTTCTGACGTCGGAGAGTGCGGTAGTTATGGCACAAATCACATCCCATACTCTCGGATTTGGTGCCGGTGGGGTCCACCACGTGTATCCAATTAGCGCCCACCTCCACCTTAACCCCGGCAAAGTCAACAGCCTTAAGTCGTCCGCCCACTTTATCGCGTGCCTCGAGAATAATGAAGTTCGTGTAGCCTCCGTTGTGGAGCGTTTTGCCTGCTGATATGCCGGACATACCTCCTCCTAAGATGAGGAATTCCGTGTCTGGGTTATCGCATGTGCCCTTGATTTGGAAGCAGGGGAGCATGCAGCACGAGCGCCACCAAAAGCGGTGGAATCGCCTTCATAGGGTGGCAGGCTGCGTGCGCCTTAACGGTGGTGGTTGTTCAAATACGGGGGTCACCACTTTAGTCCAAGCCTAACCAAAAAAGAAGGGAAAATTCTCACCCTCGGTTTTAGATTACGTCATCGCTGACTAATTTATTATTGTCGACACATTAATATTGTAGCAGAGAATTCCCCTGGAGCACGTTGCACGACAGGGCCGGCGGAAGCTTATATTAAGTGCAGTGGTAGGGCAGGCTATGAATAATTAATTAACTACAAAAAATCAATTAAACATGACATGCTACTGTGAATTAAACTTTCCAGAAATAGTGCTCTGCCTCTGAGCTACGTTTATGGTTTACGGTCTGAGCTTGGTTCTGAATTAATTAATTAAAAAATCAACGCAAAAAATGAACATAATTATCTAGCGGGAAAAAGTGGTAGGGCAAATGCTCTACCTGCCCTATAGGCTGTGCCAGCCCTGCACTATCCCACTTATGGACGTAGGGATGACATATAGTTACATGTAATAATCGGTTGATGAGGGGTGTATTTGTTGGCCTCTCTGCCTTACAGCTCTACTGGGATTCAAGGTTAAGTCGCCCAACACCAGACTATCTTAATACCCAGCTGGTGTTGTGGGTGGCTGATGGGTGTGTGTGTGTGTGTGTGTGTGTGTGTGTGTGTGCGTGTGTGTGTGTGTATGTGTGTGTGTGTGTGTGTGCATGTGTGTGTGCGTGTGTGTGTGTTCGCTCATATCTTTATGGCAGGCTCAGCTTCATACTGACATGGGATGAGTTGTAAAATTCTGTACATTTTGACGAGTCCTGTAGCTATCTGATCATTGACTTGAATGTTATCCATTATGTTCGATCTAGTCGTATGTGGAGTGCAGGGACGTTTCTCACTCAACTTAATGCCAAACATGCTTTGCATGGGGGCATGGTTTGTTTTGGCTTGAATCGAGTGGGAAATGCTTGCAACACACACCTTGTACAGCAATATCCCTGTGTAACGGATGAACTATCTGAACAAATAAATACCTACAGGACTCCACCAAGACACATTTCAAACGTATGGCAAAAATGTGTAGAGCACCAAAACCGATTTTCATATAGTGAAATTGTGTGGGATGAAGTTTAGGAAATTTGAAAGAAAACATTGTACGATTGTAAATTCAATCGTATGGCTCTCAGACCATAGTGACGTGTTTAAGTTCAGGGTCTTTGCAGTAGAAGGATCAGAAAATGGTTTACTGAGGATGGGGGAGGGTGGGGGGAACAGAAATAGATTACCAACAAGGCCCCATGACTCCTTCCTGACCTCCTCCCCACTCCTTCCCCATCTCCCCTCCCCACTCCTTCCCCATCTCTCCTCCCCACTCCTTCCCCATCTCTCCTCCCCACTCCTTCCCCATCTCTCCTCCCCACTCCTTCCCCATCTCTCCTCCCCACTCCTCCCCACTCCTACCCCATCTCTCCTCCCCACTCCTTCCCCATCTCTCCTCCCCACTCCTACCCCATCTCTCCTCCCCACTCCTTCCCCATCTCTCCTCCCCACTCCTTCCCCATCTCTCCTCCCCACTCCTACCCCATCTCTCCTCCCCACTCCTTACCCATCTCACCTCCCCACCCCTCCTTCTCCCATCAGATAATAAAACTTATCTAATTATCTGAATAATTATGAACTATATTGAAAGTATATAGGACATAGCTGTATCATAAGGACACAGCTGTACCATAAGGACACAGCTGTATCATAAGGACACAGCTGTTGTATAAGGACACAGCTGTACCATAAGGACACAGCTGTACCATAAGGGCACAGCTGTATCATAAGGACACAGCTGTACCATAAACTGTACCATAAGAACACAGCTGTACCATAAGGACACAGCTGTATCATAAGGACACAGCTGTACCATAAGGACACAGCTGTACCATAAGGACACAGCTGTATCATAAGGACACAGCTGTACCATAAGGACATAGCTGTACCATAAGGACACAGCTGTACCATAAGGACACAGCTGTATCATAAGGACATAGCTGTATCATAAGGACGCAGCTGTACCATAAGGACACAGCTGTACCATAAGGACACAGCTGTATCATAAGGACACAGCTGTTCTATAAGGACACAGCTGTACCATAAGGGCACAGCTGTATCATAAGGACACAGCTGTACCATAAACTGTACCATAAGAACACAGCTGTACCATAAGGACACAGCTGTATCATAAGGACACAGCTGTACCATAAGGACACAGCTGTACCATAAGGACACAGCTGTATCATAAGGACACAGCTGTACCATAAGGACATAGCTGTACCATAAGGACACAGCTGTACCATAAGGACACAGCTGTATCATAAGGACATAGCTGTATCATAAGGACGCAGCTGTACCATAAGGACACAGCTGTATCATAAGGACACAGCTGTATCATAAGGACATAGCTGTATCATAAGGACACAGCTGTACCATAAGGGCAGATCTCATAAATGAGGAATTACGTGTCTGGGTTATCGCATGTGCCCTTGCATTGGAAGCAAGGGAGCAGCACGAGCGCCACCAGAAGCAGTGGAACCGCCTTCATTGGGTGGCTGCGCCTTAACGGTGGTGGCTACTCAAATACGGGGGTCACCATGTTGGTCCAAGCCTAACCAAAAAAGAAGATTCACTCACCCTCAGTTTTCGATTACGTCATGGCTGTCTATATGCACTAATTAAAGAGCAGAGAACTCGCACGTTCACTATCCCCATGCAGACGTAGGGTGACATAGTTACATGTAATAATCGGTTGATGAGACTAGAGATGTATTTGTTGGCCTCTCTGCCTTACTGCAAGGTTAAGTTGCCCAACACCACCTGACCTTAGACTATCTTAATACCCAGCTGGATGTTCCCTTGGTCATCATGACGAGGAGGACACATCGCATTCTCCTGTTTGGCCTCTCATCTTCGCAATTTGTGCTTCTCTGCCTAAGAGTAACAGATCTTTATGGCAGGCTCAGCTTCATAATTAGTTGTCAAATTCTGTGAGGAGTCCTGTAGCTATCTGGTCATTGACTTGAATATTATCCATGCAGTCGTATGTGGAATGTAAGAACATTTCTCACTCAACTTGATGCCAAATATGCTTTGCATGGGGCATTGTTTGAATCGAGTGGAAAAAGCTTGCAACATACACTTTTTTTCACAGCAATGTCCCTGTAATGGATAACATTCAAGTCAACTATCTGAACAAATAGATACCTACAGGACTCCATCAAGACACATTTCAAACGTATTGCAAAAATGTGTAGAGCACCAAAACCGATTTTCATATAGTGAAATTGTGTGGGTAGGAAATTTGAAAGAAAACATTGTACGATTGTAAATTCAGTCGTATGGCTCTCAGACCATAGTGACATCTTTAAGTTCAGGGACTTTGCTAGAAGAAGGATCAGAAAATGGTACACTGAGGATGGGGGAGGGTGGGGGGAACAGAAATAGATTACCAACAAGGCCCCATGACTCCTTCCTGACCTCCTCCCTACTCCTTCCCAATCTCTCCTCCCCACTCCTTCCCCATCTCTCCTCCCACTCCTTCCCCATCTCTCCTCCCCACTCCTTCCCCATCTCTCCTCCCCACTCCTTCCCCATCTCTCCTCCCCATCTCTCCTCCCACTCCTTACCCATCTCTCCTCCCACTCCTTCCCCATCTCTCCTCCCCACTCCTTACCCATCTCTTCTCCCCACTCCTTCCCCATCTCTCCTCCCCACTCCTACCCCATCTCTCCTCTACACTCCTTACCCATCCCTCCTCCCCACTCCTTCCCTATCTCTCCTCCCCACTCCTTCCCCATCTCTCCTCCCCACTCCTTCCCCATCTCTCCTCCCCACTCCTACCCCATCTCTCCTCTCCACTCCTTACCCATCTCTCCTCCCCTCCTTACCCATCTCTCCTCCCCACTCCTCCCCATCTCTCCTCCCCACTCCTTCCCATCTCTCCTCCCAACTCCTTCCCATCTCTCCTCCCCACTCCTTCCCCATCTCTCCTCCACATCTCTCCTCCCCACTCCATCCCCATCTCTCATCCCCACCCCTCCTTCTCCCATCAGATAATAAAAACTTATCTATTTATCTAAATAATTATGAACTACATTGAATGTAAGAATCCATTTATAGGACACAGATGTATCATAAGCACAGGGGGAAAAATCGTGTTCCGGACCTTGGGTTTTACCTTATCCATCTTGGGATCTGTTCCATCCAACGTATTCAAAGTGCCTAAGACAACAGTGAATACATTTGATGGAAGGTCGATAGGATAAAACCCAAGGTCCAGAACGTGATTTTTTCCTGTGAAGGACACAGCTGTATCATAATGACACAGCTGTAATATCATAATGACATGGCTGTAATATCATAATGACTAGCTGTAATATCATAATGACACAGCTGTAATATCACAATGACTAGCTGTAATATCACAATGACTAGCTGTAATATCATAATGACTAGCTGTAATATCATAATGTAGCAGTTGAAGGACCAGATCAAAACGCTCTGGTCCCACCCTAATGACCACTTACATTTTGTTTTTCAGTTTTGCCTTGAGGCATAATGCGAGTACCACCAACACCGCAATAATATTAATAACCAGTGACAAACCAAGTAATACGGCCAAAGTTATATCTGTATCAGAGGTGGACAAAGTGCTCTGAAGACGCTCCTACAGGGTGATGGTGGGAGTTAGCATTGGCACAGGGGGAGGCAGACATGATACCTGAGAAGGGGTCACAGGGGTTCCGTTTGAGGCTGTCCCAGGAGTTGATACTGTTTAGAATAAAATGAGATGAAATTATGATCTGATAATGGCAGGCTAATGCTACCTGGGCAGCCGTTTTCAACTCCTGTATGGATGTTCTGGTAGATACTGATCATGTGATGGAACAGTTAGCTCAGTGTGGTAAGTTACTTTGCAGTGGCGTGGTGGCTATTTATTGGCTGAGGGGGCACTTGCATATTTGGCGCCCCCCACCCCCGGCGCCGCACAAGCCATGCGCGTACGCTCTATGAATAAATAATAATCAGTACTACATGCGTGCGCATGCACTAACTGAACAATGAACATTGCTTAGGTAGATTGGGTTATTATTTCAATAGTATTTTATTGCATTGGGGTGCGTACGCGCGTCTCACGGCCTTTGTTCCAACGTAACAAGTGATTGCCGATTCAATTACCGTGGTATGATTTACGTATTGGAAGGAAAATAAATTGCTACAAACTTTCAGTTTTTAGCGCCCCTTGTGCTCGGTGGCGCCCCTATTTTTAAGCCCCGCAGGGGAGGCAATTGCCCCCCCCCCCCCCCCCCCCCCGGCTGGCCACCACGCCACTGTTACTTTGTACAAACTCACCCATTGGGTACTGATGCTGAACCATTGGATATGGTGGGTACTATAGAAGACACCACACACTGGGACAGAGAAGAGTTCCACACACAGTATGGGTCTCTGGAGGCCACACAGGTACTGTAATGTTAGAGTGGAAAGAGTGTGGTTAGAAGGTGTGGTTAGAGGTGTGTTTGAGGGTGTGGTTAGAGAGGTGTGGTTAGAGGGAGTGGTTAGAGGGGTGTGTGGTTAGAAAGGTGTGGTTAGAGGGTATGGTTATAGGGGTGTGGCTAAAAGCGTTAGATTGGAGTGAACATTACGTTGCCCATGGTGGTGGAGCATGGAGGCACCATAACTCCCCTTCCACCTTGAACTACATGCCTTTCTCCTCACTCTTCACAACCCCCCCTCCCTCACCTGCAGCTGAGGTATCTAGTACACCTCTGAAGTGGTAGTCTGTAGATGGAAGTGTCTGTGTTCACATAGAGGTACTTCACTCCTCCCTGGAGATGAGGAGAGGCAGGTGGGATGATGACATCATCAGATGGTGACATCACCAGTATGATGACATCATCAATATGATGATGACATCACCAGTGTCCATACCTGTACCACCAGCTCCAGTTGCCTCACCCGGTACACATGACTCAGCTGTGCAAATGGAGAGATTGTGCGATTGGTTCACAGATGGGCGTGGTTACCTTGATCTCCTCTGATATGATGGAGAATGCATTTCCATTGAGGTAACCAATGGCAACCTTCAGCACTGTACCTGCGGCTACATGGATAAATTAAAACAACAGTCCTTCATACATTACTGGTACATGTGTGGTCCCTTCAGTGTACACATTACTGGTACATGTGTGGTCCCTTCAGTGTACACATTACTGGTACATGTGGGGTCCCTTCTGTGTACACATTACTGGTACATATGTGGTCCCTTCAGTATGTACACATTACTGGTACATGTGTGATTCCTTCATTGTACACATTACTGGTACATGTGTGGTCCCTTCAGTGTACACATTACTGGTACATGTGGGGTCCCTTCTGTGTACACATTACTGGTACATGTGTGGTCCCTTCAGTATGTACACATTACTGGTAAGTGTATGGTCCCTTCATTGTACACATTACTGGTACATGTGTGGTCCCTTCAGTGTACACATTACTGGTACATGTGTGGTCCCTTCAGTATGAACACGTTATTGGTACATGTGTGTGACCATGTGACTATCACATGCAGTCATGTGCTATGACGTCAATACGCTGAGATAAAGACACTTTTCACCCTCAGTGTCACCAAACATACCTGTTCCCAAATAGAGCACATCTTGCATCACACAGGTTCTGGTAGTCATGTTGTTTGTGACCACACAGGTCTGGTCCAGTACAATCTTGGTGACACTAACACCACTGATCACTGTCAGCGGTTCAGAACCAATCTGGGTGATGGTATTGACGGTGTCTGTGTAGGTGTAGTCTGGTCTTGCTGCATTTCCACCAGGTGTGCACTAATTAGAAAGATAAATACAGCAGCAGATCTACAAGCATCGCCAGTTACATGCATGTTTCTAAGCAACAACACAGTGCAAACATCTTTTATTAGGGATTTTAAATGTGACCATCATTTGTGACAATTATGCATACACCATAGCCAGACTATGACATCAAAAAAAGCACCAGCATTAAGCTCCACCCCCATATCAACATGCATGTGCTGTGAATAGGCCCTTCTCGTGTAGAGGGGAGTAATGTGATATGTATGGAATGCCAAATGAGCCAAAAAATCAATGCAATAAAATCGTGCATGCTTCTCAATCATTCTGTTGGTGCTACATCGAGGTTGCATGCAGCCATGAGCAGTGTGCATGTGATTAGGGGTCAGCCATGAACAGTGTGATCAGGGGTCCAGCCATGAACAGTGTGATCATGGGTCCAGCCATGAACAGTGTGATCATGGGTCCAGCCATGAACAGTGTGATCATGGGTCCAGCCATGAACAGTGTGATCAGGGGTCCAGCCATGAACAGTGTGATAAGGGGTCCAGCCATGAACAGTGTGATCAGGGGTCCAGCCATGAGCAGTGTGCATGTGATTAGGGGTTCAGCCATGAACAGTGTGATCAGGGGTCCAGCCATGAACAGTGTGATCAGGGGTCCAGCCATGAATAGTGTCATCAGGGGTCCAGCCATGAACAGTGTGCATGTGATCAGTGGTCCAATACCTAAGCTCATGTAACTCTGGTGCACATAATTATAATTCCAATGTTCTAATAACTGCATTACACACAATCAGTGCAATCCTAATTAATGCCCACCTCCACATAACCAGATGTAGTCTGTACACCAGTGTTAGGATTCTGCAATGGAGTCCTGAAGATGTCAAAAACACCACCATTCCTCCCATTGGCACCAGTCATGTCATTCACACTGTTGTTAGCTGGGTAGACACACACAGCTGATATATCATCACCCCTGTGGTGAAGACAGCCATACTCATGTGATATATCCAAGCAAGTGCACACTTACCCTACACTGGTAGTGAAGGCTCCATACATGAACAGTGCCCAATCTCCATTCTGATAATAACGTCCCATCTGGTTGAACGCTGCACCACCTGATGAGGGGTAATTTCAACATGATGATTCCTTTTTTTGTTTTCTTATTTAACTAAGTAAAGCTCTCAGAAAAGTTAAGAAATGAGTACAGAAGCCCACTCTTCTAAGACGTTCTAAGGTCCATAGAGCAGCAACACGCGTGCACAATATGCACCTAAGACCATTATAAAAGAAGAATAGCCATAACTGCTGCTAATGTTCTAGTATGTATAGTGAGAGCCCCAGACCTGTAGGCATTCCCGCCTCAAGGAACAATTAGTATTTGGAGCATTGGTAGAAGGCAATGTATAAATGCGAGAGGTTGGAGTGAGTGGGCGGGGGGGGGGGGGGGGGGGGGGGGGTTGGGATATCTATTTCTGGTGACATTGAATGAGTTGGTTACCACTGCATAATTTGGTTGTCGTAGCATATATCCCAGAGCTTGTGCAGACTGATAGCTACCGTCAGCTCTGTCACAACTGTAAAGTATCATATATAAGTTCCCTACCCCTTTCCCCCCTTTTCTCCCTCATCCCCATCGAAAAAAGCATGTTTAAACATTTTCATATCAATAACCATGACGACAAATGATTTCAACATTTCTGGTTCTCCTACAAATGTTGACGGTTATGGTGATAGCACGTTATCTTTGTTTCTTTGGATGGGGGAGAAGGAGTGAAGGAGGAGGGGGGGCGGGGCGGGTTTATGTGCAATACTTTTTTGCTCTTGACCTTCCATTGCTAGCAGGTAATCATGGCTCCTGCTAGCGGATCTCATGGCTCCTGCTAGCGGATCTCATGGCTCCTGCTAGCAGATCTCATGGCTCCTGCTAGCAGATCTCATGGCTCCTGCTAGCTGATCTCATGGCTCCTGCTAGCTGATCTCATGGCTCCTGCTAGCTGATCTCATGGCTCCTTGCAAGCAGATCTCATGGCTCCTGGCAAACCCAACTGTCTCTACGTAGTGCTGTAGTGGCTGGACTATGTATATTCACTTTGATATGAGATGTATGTCCACAGTGGCATTCCTTGGCTCCCATTGGGCACAGTGTGCTTGTCAAGTGCAATTAATTGCTAGTCATTAATGCACTGATTTATTGACCCTCAATATAAAGTGCCCAATCTGGTATTGTAGATACTGTGAATTATTAATTAGCAGGCCTGTAGATTTGTTTAATCTATAATGTCTTTGCTTGGCCACAGATTCTCCTTATATCCCCCTCAAATCCTCCCATACCCACCTCACATCCCCCCATATCCCCCTCATATTCCCCTCATATCCTCCTCATATCCTCCTCATATCCTCCTCATATCCTCCTCATATCCCCCTCATATACCCCTCACATCCTCCTTATATCCTCCCTATATGCATAACATTTACAACTTTTTTTAATTGTAAAAATTTAGTTTTTTGCAGTAATCACCTCAAAAATTTTCTCTCTATATCAGTAACCTTGAAACCATTGATGAACACTTATTTTAATATATTCTCTATTCAATTTCAAGGATCCTACAATACAAGACACTAGCTGCAATTAAAGCTGGTAACAGTAAGAAATGAGAAATTGGCTAACAGCCAGGTGAGTTACATGATGAATGTAATCATAAAGAGGTGCACATGAAAGTACTGCATTTGGTACTCTTGCACATTAATTTCAAGAAGTCCTATGGCAACATTGGATCATTAGTCAATGATCAAATTGATTCACCTGTAATTTATTATGATCTGCTCTGTCATGATTCGTCCCATAGAATTAACTATCATTAGATAAACATGTATTTTCAGATTGGTTTGAAGGCAATTTTCTTTCATTGCGAACTTACTGATGGCATTGTATGAGGTGGAGTATGTGGCACTGAGACAGTCAATACGTGCCTTCACCAGGGTGAGTGGGGCATTGTCAGTACTGTTCCCTGGATCATTCTGCAGTAAGAGGTAAGAGGTAGTCTAATTACAGCTCCTCAAGTCCCTCAGATAAGGCTTACTGACCTGACAGACACGGACAACTTGACTTATGATGGTCTGTGAGATTTAAATGTAATTAGTTTAGTCCAATTGTCTTTCTGACACTTAGTGCAGTTTACATGGCATGCAATGGACCAGAACTCACATTTGTGGGGCCAATATCTTGCACGAAGACAAAGAAGTACTTGTGTTCATCAGGAGTGATGGGATCAGAGACACCAGGCAGTACAGCTGTCCTGGGAGCATAGTTGGCCTTATAGGTGTCCACAAACACAGGGGCTGAAAGGGACATCATTGGGTCAGACCAACATATGATAGTCATTGAACATACATTTGAAATTGGCAATGCTGTTTGTACGCAGCTGCAGTACTGTTTTGAGTGAGTTAGGGTCCGTAGGATTTGTGTAGTTGACAGTGAGGAAGAATAGACCAGCATCGAAGGCATTCAAATTGAGAGTAGAGACAGCAAAGAAGTTGATACCCCTTGGGTTAGTCACTGGAGAGAGAGGGAGCAGAAGTGGTACAAGGGTCAAATAGATATATACATACCATTATAAGTAATCCCACTTCCATAAAAGGCAGGACTGATGGAGACCATACCACTTGCTGCTGCTACTGTTGTGAAGTTGGCCAAGTTGGATACCTGATACTATCAGTAAAGAAACAAGGTCAGCATTACATTGGATATAACCTACACACCACAGAAGCATGTTCGTGCACACGCACACGTGCATACATCTATGTTAAAACGTAAGTGCAGCACATGTCGTATGTGTGTGGTATATGAGTGAGCTGACATATCTGTGTGTTTAATTCAAACAAGCCAACATGAGTGATGAGATATAAGCAGTATACTGTTTACAATGATATATGTGTACAAGATGACACATGGGGAAGGGGTGTGGCTAGTAAACAAAACAAGATGACATATGCAGGGAGGGGTGTGGTTAGTAAACAAAACAATTGCACCTTTGTGCGCACATGTAGGCCATGGGGGGGATGAAATGGATCCTTTTAGAGACTAATCAATAGTTCAATTGACATGTAGAAAATACTCAATACATTCAATTAACTATACTAATAAAAAGTTGACATATGTGGGCTATTCTATTTATGAGTAAAGACTCGAAATCTTAGTACATGATTCGTTGCACCAAACCACATGGTAGAATGCATTCTAATTATATGGACAGGCCAGTGTTGTGTAATTTGAGAATGTAGTGCATGGTACTCAGTCATGTCACAGGTCCTCTCTAGCTGTCATGCTTGAGCTGTTACTCAGCAGCATTTATAATAACTTACATTAACTGCCCTACAAGATGGCGTCCCAGCAGCCTCACTCCCACACACCACCAGTCTGGTGGGGTCAGTGGGACTGGGGGAGAACACACGGATGTGGTTCCTGCACACATAGTCCTGGGGAGGAGGGAGGAAAGAGGTGTGGTTTTTGGACCAAAATAATGATGGACCTCACTGGATTGTATCCAACGGCAGCTGAACATCCTGCAATGGAGGCTGTTGGTGGTAGGTTTAATTGCCCTACCAAAGTCAGGTTCTGACTTAGGACGTATAGCCAATCTCTGTTTGAATGAACACATTAGGAATCATTGGCTTGGTCTCACCTTTGTCACATGGTATTGTCAGTATGGATACATGCATGTCCATGCAGTCTTAGTGTAAAGTTTATATCACAATATTATTACGGGCCATTTCCATGACAGATAATTGCTATGGCAATCACCAGTTTTTGCTGCTCTGCATTGAACATTAAACTCATACAGTGAAGTTCTGCATGCTTTGTTTTCCTAAGCTTATTAGGACTCTGTTACACTTTTTTTTAATGGCTATTTCTACTAGTTTATATGGCAATTATCTATCATGGAAAGGGTCCATACCAGCAAGCATCCAATGTACATCCAATGTACCCAATCATAACGTACGCTGCTCCAACAACTATCATTCCAGGAATGGCATCAAAGTTCAGCTTGCTGATGAAGTATGGCTTTGATGTTAGTGGTGATAGTCCATTGAACTTGGGGTACATGTAATCTGTTGAAAACACATCCATATGCACACACATGATATACAGCTACTAGTACGTTGCTATGCAGGGTTGGCGTTGCTATGCAAGGTTGTGGTTATTGTAAGTCAGCTACTAATATTTAGCATCACTTCACACCACCATATAGCATTCCATTGTTATAAAAACTACCTTCTCTTCCCTTCCCCTCCTCCCTTCTCCTCCTCCCTTCTCCTCTCCCTTCCCTTCCCCTCTCCCTACCCCTCTTCCCCTCTCCCCCTTCCATATGTTAAAGAGGATTGCACCTGTAGCACCAGGATTCAAGGGTGCTGTTGAGGGCATATCTGTCCCCGACGTGGTCGCAGACGTTGTCCCAGACGTGGTCGCAGACGTTGCTGTTCCAGATGTCGTTCCAGGGGTGGTAGGACTTGCTGTTGTGGAGGCTGGTAGAATGGATGAAACAAAAATTGTAAATCACTTCTAATAAAATGAACCAAATGCAGTATATGTACGGAACATGTATGATGCAAGGTTATATAGTGCATAGCCAGTAGGTGGAAAGTGTATGTTACCTGGGCAACTGTTATCAACTCCTGTATGGATGTTCTGGTAGATACTGATCATGTGATGGAACAGTTAGCTCAGTGTGGTAAGTTACTTTGTACAAACTCACCCATTGGGTACTGATGCTGAACTATTGGATATGGTGGGTACTATAGAAGACACCACACACTGGGACAGAGATGAGTTCCACACACAGTATGGGTCTCTGGAGGCTACACAGTCACTATGTATGTAATGGCACATTGACAGTGCATATTAACACATCCAACACTTTGTCCACTTGCCCCACCCACAAACACATCCCTCACCTGCAGCTGGAAAATCTAGTGCACCTCTGAAGTGGTAGTTTGTAGATGGAGGTGTCAGTGTTCACATAGAGGTACTTCGCTACTTGGGTGGTGTTCTTAATATGGGTGGGGGGGAGGGGATGGGAAAAGGGGTGGAGAGGAGGAGGGGAGGGAAGGGAAGGGGAGGGAGGGAGGGGAGGGAAGGGAGGGAAGGGAGGGAGGGAGGGGAGGGAAGGGAGGGAGGGAGAGGAGGGAAGGGAGGGAGGGAGGGGAGGGAGAGGGGAGGTGAGGTGGTGTAAGCCAGCATGTTAATAGTATGGACGCACTAAGGTTACTATGGTTACCTCCTGCTGTATGACCATTTGCTTAACACTTGATGAATCGTCCAACTGTGGGGGTTAAATGTAGAAAGTAGATGCAACGTACAATACCATTTACGCCTCCATTTGAAATCATATTGTAGCAGAACAACTATTAGTGATTTGGACTTGATGATTAGAAGACCGCCCCATGCCACGCCCCCAAAATCTGTAAATCTTCACATTGCTTGAATACATTGCTCATTTGGCTCAATGCAAGCAAAAAAACTTTCACCAAACACAAAATTCCATACGATTCCCCCTCCAATAATAACAAAGGCTTAGCTTAAGGGTTCCTTCCCCCCTCTCCCCCCCCCCCCCCCCCCACCCCAGTAATTCCGTCTCATCTTGGAATATTAGATCCATTGCAAGTAAGTGATATCCTAGTAACGACATGTATGCACACCAGGCATACATAGTGTGTACCTTGATCTCTTCTGATACAATAGAGAATGCATTTCCGTTGAGGTAACCAATGGCAACCTTCAGCACTGTACCTGTGGCTGTGCATGGTTGGATTCCATGGTTACCATGTTTACCTCATGCACACGTAGTAGCATTTTGTAACTCCTCCCCCACCCAACACACATACAAATGACTTACACATGCATAAAGTTTGATTTGAATCGTAAGCCAAATGTCACTACCACATAACCTAATCCTTATAGATTCATGGGTGCAAACTGGGGTCAAGGGTCAAAGGTTCTTATTTGATAGACTGCTGCCTTCCATAAATGCACCTCAATTCACTGAACTACTGAACTACACTGATATATATATAGAGAGTTTTAGTCAATAGATTGCCTCAGGATTATACACTGATTTTCACGTACCTGTACATGTATGCGGTTATTCAATGTAGAGTATGTCCCCTTAAACAAATTTTTGATTTCAGTGTAGTAGGGAAAGCATTTAAATTTCAAATTAAACATATCCACATTTGTAGTGATTGCTTCAGTTATTTTGACTGTGTGTTATATGTATACACTGCAACCACCTGGTTAAGATGATAGGAGTGCTCAGCTGATTTGACATCAAGACTGACATATTTTTTAAAACAAAAAAACTACAAGCTGCTTTTAAAAACCTTTGTGATCAATTATTAGTAGCATCAGATTTTTAAAAAAAATCTATTTTTATGACAAAATACATTCTTCCTTTTCTGTAGGTGAAGTACACTAATATATTTAATTCTGTAGCAGCAAATGTTAATGCATAAATTACTGCAAAGGGGTCGGAATACCTGTTCCCAAAAAGAGCACATCTTGCATCACACAGGTTCTGGTAGTCATGTTGTTTGTGACCACACAGGTCTGGTCCAGTACAATCTTGGTGACACTAACACCACTGATCACTGTCAGTGGTTCAGAACCAATCTGGGTGATGGTATTGACGGTGTCCGTGTAGGTGTAGTCTGGTCTTGCTGCGTTTCCACCAGGTGTGCACTAATCATGGAAACGTCAAACAAGTAAGTGTTTTAATGAGATTAATAGGTCTAGCCATTCAGTCTAGTTAGTAAAAAGGAATGGTAATGCAGCTAGAACTACATGTGTGCTGTGCATAGCGTATTTGTAATGGCAGGTCAGCAAACACATTCTGCTGTTGTGCTATACGTACTTCCACCCCAAAAACACCAGGTATACCAATTCATGCAGCGCTACATCTGAAGCACGGGTCTAATTAATGCCTACCTCCACATAACCAGATGTAGTCTGTAGACCAGTGTTAGGATTCTGCAGTAGAGTCCTGAAGATGTCAAAAACACCACCATTCCTCCCATTGGCATCAGTCATGTCATTCACACTGTTGTTAGCTGGGTAGACACACACGGCTGACACAGAAATACCACTATAGGAAAAGAACAAATGTAGCACAATTTGGGGGAGTAGTACACGTGATACAGTGGCATGATTAAGAGTGATGTGCTTATTTTAATGCCCATATATACATGGGGCAAAGTTTATGACTTTAAAAAAAACATGCATGTTATTGTCAAGTGTCCTAAAATATGCCAATGGTCTGGGTAATTGTGATGCAGATCTGATGGAGACTATGTTGGTCCTTACATAATAATGGAGCAAAGTTATATTGAATACCAAGCCAAAAATTTTTTTTATTCAGTAGTCATTTTCTATCTCTTCATATGGTATCCATAATCCTTGCCCACAAACAGGTAGTAATGATCGAATGGAGAGTAAATTTTTATGTTCATCTCATTTCCATAGCTACCATATGTACATTACATTTGGTGCTATGATGCCAAGTTCTATTAAGTAAGTTTAATTCATTAAATATATTGAAAATGTTCACAAATGAACATGTAAATTAACATACCCTACTAATCTGGAAACTTTATGCAAATGATTTACTTACCCTATGTTGGTAATGAAAGCTCCATACATGAACTGTGCCCAATCTCCATTCTGATAATAACGTCCCATCTGGTTGAATGCAGCACCAGCTGTTGGTAGGAGGAAGAATACAGATATAGGCTTTTCATTGTCTCATAGCGCCCTGGTAATAAGAGGTTACATAGAGCATCAAGGCAATGAAGTCTGGGCCTGGCTCCATTCCAGACATGCAGGCTGAGCCAGGCCCCATTCCAGGACAGAATCCGGCCTAGCTCATATTCCAAATGAAAACAACAGTAGACAGTTTGGGCCTTCCTACACTAATCGAACCTAATAATATTGTCTGAGAGGTCTGGGGACAAGATGTGATCCGCCTTGCAGTTCGATTTTAAAATTGAAACTTTGACAATCAGCACTCATGAGTGTAACAAACAACGTGTCCTCCCATACAACTTACTGATGGCATTGTATGAGGTGGAGTATGTGGTACTCTTGCAGTCAATACGTGCCTTCACCAGGGTGAGTGGGGCATTGTCAGTACTGCTCCCTGGATCATTCTGCAGTAAGAGGTAAGAGGCAGTCTAATTACAGCCCCTCAAGGCCCTCAGATAAGGCTTACTGACCTGACAGACACGGACAACTTGACTTATGATGGTCTGTGAGATTTAAATGTAATTAGTTTAGTCCAATTGTCTATCTGACACTTAGTGCAGTGTACATGGCATGCAATGGACCAGAACTTACATTTGTGTTATCAACATCTCTCATGAAGACAAAGAAGTACTTGTGTTCATCAGGAGTGATGGGATCAGAGACACCAGGCAGCCTAGCTGTCCTGGGAGCATAGTTGGCCTTATAGGTGTCCACAAACACAGGGGCTGGAAGGGACATCATTGCGTCAGACCAACATATGATAGTCATTGAACGTACATTTGAAATTGGCAATGCTGTTTGTACGCAGCTGCAGTACTGGTTTGAGTGAATTAGGGTCTGCAGGATTTGTGTAGTTGACAGTGAGGAAGAATAGACCAGTATCAGAGGCATTCAAATTGAGAGTAGAGACAGCAAAGAAGTTGATACCCCTTGGGTTAGTTACTGGAGAGAGAGGGAGAGAGAACCAATAGTACAGTCTAGTACTCATATCTGTGCACATACCATTATATGAAATCCCCATTTGATAGTAATCAGGTCTAGTAGAGGCTAGACCACTTGCAGCTGTCACAGAAGTGAAGTTCACAAGATTGGAGACCTAAATAATTATAATGCACTGATTGGATGGGCACATCAGTGGTATCCAATGACTTACATTAACTGCCCTACAAGATGGCGTCCCAGCAGCCTCACTCCCACACACCACCAGTCTGGTGGGGTCAGTGGGACTGGAGGAGAACACACGGATGTGGTTCCTGCACACATAGTCCTGGGGAGGAGGGAGGAAAGAGGTGTGGTTTTTGGACCAACATAATGATGGACCTCACTGGATTGTATCCAACGGCAGCTGAACATCCTGCAATGGAGGCTGTTGGTAGTGTTAGGTTCAATTGCTTATCCAAAGCCAGGCTCTGATTCAGGACGTATAGCCAATCTCTGTTGCCACAAAACATAAATTAGAATGCCATCTGAATGAATATTGATTACTTTTGTCATTGTGCTTTTGACATGGTGTGTTTGTATGGTGCGTGTGTGTGTGTGTGTGTGTGTGTGTGTGTGTGTGTGGGTGTGTGTGTGTGTGTGTGTGTGCATGTGTGCGTGTGTGTGTGTGTTGTATGTAGGTGTGTGCAGGTGTGTTTAGATGTGTGTATCATAGTGTATGATGATATTTATAATATTTAGATAGTACGTTGGAATGCTGGCCCTGTCCAGTATAGACCCATAGTGAGGGGAGGGGCAAGCAGATAATTAGAGGACCTTTCAGTGCTGCGTGCATAATCTTTTGCATGCATATGTATTTTTGTGCACACTTAGTGATCACTGCTTACGCTGCTCCGACAACTATACTTCCAGGTATTGAATCAAAGTTCAGCTTGCTGATGAAGTAAGGGGTCGAAGTCGTTGCGGTGAACTTGCGGTACGCATACGCTGCCATGTGGAGCAGAGAGTCAATCGCTTATATGACCGAATGCATACAAATTAAATTACGTCGCATCCCATATTTTGTCTTTTTCTGGAGGACATGACAAAAAGGTGAATACAGGACCACTTCAGTATTATATAGCATCCACAGAGGATTTTAGGTACGCTCAACGGTGGGAATCGTTCAGTGCATAGCACTACCTCCCGGGCATCACGCGCTTCAACTGCCAACTTCAAGAACTATGTGCTCTTCAATGTGTAAAGGTGATGGCGGCTTTGCACTGCAGTGCTGATACTGCCGGCCCGACAGAGGTATGAACTTATTTTGTGTCCGTGTTCATGCAACTGGGAGACTGGTAAGGTTAATTATGCGCAACGCTAACTTAAAGATCAAAGGAGCGGGCATCAATATAGTGTTAATCATTGAGCCAAAACCGTGTGCGCCAACAAAAAAAATGCTGTAGCTATGCGTCCCCACACAGAGCACACTTACGGGCCCCTCCTAACCCCCAACGCATTCCTATGCGCTACATAAAATTGATCGTTGCGGGGATGTACCACCCACTCTCAAGACTTGGCCCCTGCTTGGCGTCTACGTCCCCTTTCGACCGCTGGACAACGCCAATGCGCATTGTCTTTTCTACGGAGTGCGAATTCACCTAGATGATGTCATAGTTTCAAGATTTTATTGTCGTGCAAACACACAGCCATATATTAGATTTGTAGATCATTTGGGGGTAGCAATACGCAGAAAGTGGAAAGCGACGTTGCGGACATACATCCCCGCGCGTACAGCATGTATGCCATGTATATATGTGCGTGCTTGCAAAGGTGAACTTACATGCTATTGGTTGACTAAATCCTTGCACGAAGACCGGTGGCTCCACTGGAGGCTGACCAGCTGAGAGTGCAGCTAAAGACAGAAACCATAGTATGCTGATGTAAACGCCATCCATCGTATCGAGCTACACCCTCTTTATTTACACCGCATGTACCGTATGTTACAATATAGCTAACTATAGTATGCAATGTAATATCCGATTGGTATCCGATTCAGATGCCCTTGTGTCAACAACTGCTTGCTCAGTGAAGGCCATGAATAACGCAATGGAAAAGTATTCAAATCCACTCTGGGAGTCTAGATAAATATGGGAGTACTCATTTTGTGAGCGGAACTTCAGTTGTGCATGTTTGCCTAACTTAATGGTTCCACGCGGTATGTGTACAAAAGGTTGTTATAGTCAAACCTAGTGAGCGCATAACGCGCATACATAATACATCACGCTGTCTCTGCGCAAAAAAACACCCATAGCCCTGACCTTCTATAGCCGACTCCATAGGTTGTTATTATTGCTGATTTATTATTTAGGTGTGTGAGATTAGCAGTTCTATAGGCGCGCATGAGATGGGTATATCTGCGGATGGATTACATAACCGCCTCGCTGTGACATGTAATCTAGCCTCGTCCCCAGGCCGTCAATTAAAGTTTGGGAAAAAAGACGGCCTGGTCTCCATTGCAACTCCGTTAGTGCGCATGCGCTGGCCATTACCAGAAAAAGTGGTAATCGTATATTTCGCTTGTAATCGGCCAGACTGCCAGACTGCCAGAGTTATACAGTGCATGGAATTGGCAATTCTCAATTCGTTGTGACAAATCATGCTGAAAATGAGACTTCGTTGGCAACGGAATAGATACAGTATCCTCAGCAGAAACTTGGAGATTGAACAGGTTAAGTGCATCTATAACATACTGGCTAGATGCCAAGTCTGGGGAAGAGGAACTAACTGAGCCTAGGTATGCTGCTGTGGAAAACGTTACCTATTAAGTTTATGAAAAAGGTTACGTTATTAACCATGATATGAAGATTAAGTTCACGTGACCCTGTGTAAACGCGGACCGGTTTTCCTCGTCCCCAGTCATCTGTCCGTCGTACGTCGAAAGTGATGGGAAGCAACGCCAATTCACATTACTTCACGGGTAGTTATCGTTCCCAGACCACTTTATTATGGCGCGTTGCCTGGTATACGATGTGGCTATTTAATTAAATGGCTCGATGTTGTTCCAAAAGGTCAATATAAAAAAAAAGACTGTATGCAACTGATTTGAAAAGACAGAATGATATGCTGTTCTCAAATATGTGGGCACATCTAGTGACAGTGTAAGTGAGTTTCAAATGATTGAACTTAAACTTCTCTTTGGCCCACTCTGAGACTGAGACAAATACATGTGCTGCAGCTGTGCTGAGGTTAGTACTACACTGATCGGCATGCAGGTACGTACATACTGAGCGCAGACTGCAGCATTAATTTCATTACGCCTTAGTTACTGGGGACTAACACATAAAGCGGAAAATTAATCACACTAGTGAGCACATTTGAGCATGGATTTTTTTACCTTCCGGACCTCAACAATTAATGCGTCTTTCAAGCACTGATATACTATCCAATGCAGCTCTGTTGGCAATATCCAATAGAACTGATCAGTATAACAGTGTAGCTAGGCTTCTGATTGAAAAGGAAAAATGAAATAGACCTATATTAGCAGCATGTTGTCATATTTAACATTCTCTAACGAGAGAGTTGTTGGTATATAGGATTGACCAATGGTGGTGTAAAAAGCATGGAAACAAGAGTGACAGAAATATTATTGGAAAATTGAAATAGGCCTATATTTAGCCCATTATTCAGGCATGTGTGTTGTATTGTGTGCTAAATATAGGCCTATTTCAATTTTCCAATAATATTTCTGTCACTCTTGTTTCCATGCTTTTTACACCACCATTGGTCAATCCTATATACCAACAACTCTCTCGTTAGAGAATGTTTTTATTTACTTGTTTCGTAAGTTTTTTTTCACCCTGTCATAGCAGTATCATAGTCAATAATCAAATGTAGGAAGAGGATGGATGATCCCCTTTATCTCTTAATGCCAGAACAAATAACTTTAATAGTACTGCTGATGGTGGGGGCAGGGCTGATGGTGCAGGCAGGAGCGCCGGTGGGGGCAGCGCTGGTGGTGCTGGCGGGAGTAGCTGCTGGTGGTGGTGTGGGCAGTGCTGCTGGTGGTGGTGGCAGAAGCGGGGCTTCTGGAGGTGGTGGGGTGAAGGGGAGAGGAGTTGGAGGATGAATGTACTGTTCCTCCTCCGACCCCTCGTTGGTGAAAAACCCGCAAAGGTCGTCAGCCATCTACATATACGTAACAGAGAGTATGATTAAATTTTTACTTCTTTATTTTTTAAAGCAAAGTGCAAAGCCTTTACACATGCACATAGAGTATTATTAAAATTTTACCTCTTTTTGCTAAGTGCACTATTCAGCGGATGAGTGGCTTTTATACCTGCAAAGCCTTAACACGTGTGCAGACTGTGAGTCCAATTCCATCATATTAATGACAGGGAGGAAAGGGGTGTATACGTGTCAGTTGTGCTAAAATTCTATTGGTCAAAAATGGTCCCATCTAAACATGGAGGTGTAGCCTACATGCAGTTAAGTTGTATAGATGGATAGTGTGGGAACTAAGGAAGTGAACTACATGGCAGTATGTAGATCGATCGATAAGGATATGTTCTCATGTGAGGTAATATCTGTGGACAGGGTCTGCAGCTTTATGAGTGTGGGCAGAAGGTCTGTTTTTATTTCACTACATAAATGTGAGTGTGCTGCTAGAAGTACCTAATGGTGGCTTATCTTACTTACTGCTGCACAGGCAGATCACTACCCCTAGGAGTAGCTTTTTCAAGACCACCATTATACTCCATTGGTGGCATGAGATTTGGATTCATACAAGGAGTAGCTATATGGAAAAGGATATTCTTGCAGCTATTTAGTTCACAGCCCTTGCAACTGTAACTATATTCATACAGTTGCAACATTCAAGGGTACATGGCTAGACGAGGAAGTCTTCAGATAAGGAAGCTTTATCAGATTAAAACAATAGACACTACTGTACACACAGTTGAGTCACCATGCATGTGAAGTGAATGGTTTTGTGCAGATCCGTGGTGTACATAGTCGGGCGGGCCCTACTACCTACAGGTAGTAGGGTGACAAATTAACCCGACGAAACGCGGTAGTAGGGCCGCATGCTGTACAAATGTTGCATGCACAGCTTTTTAATGTTAATACAACATGCCATAACATACCTTTGGGTGGTAGTGGTTGTTCTGTGACCCCTGCGGTACCGCGTCCTCTCGGCAGCACATTTAGCCAATCGGACAGCGGGATCATTCCAATACCGACTCCTTTCAGATGCTTAATGGTAGCTGATATTTCTCCCTTTTAGCAGCGCGATTTCCCTCGAGGTCCTCTTCATACCGCCGCCTTTTAGCAGCACGGTTCTCCTCAAGGTCCTCTTCATATCGCCGCCTTTAGTTTTAGCAGCACGGTTCTCCTCGAGGTTCTTCATATCGCCGCCTTTGAGCAGCACGGTTCTCCTCGAGGTTCTTCATATCGCCGCCTTTGAGCAGCACGGTTCTCCTTGGGGTCCTCTTCGTATCGCCACCTTTTAGCAGATCGCTTAGATTCAATATCGGCCTTGTAGCTGTCGCGTACAGAGGCCTTCTTCATTTCGGGATCGGCCTTGTAGCTGTCGCGTACAGAGGCCTTCTTTTCGGGATCGGCCTTGCAGTTGTCGCGTACAGAGGCCGTCTTTTTTTGGGGGGGGGGGGGATTGGCCTTGTTGAGCGCTCGGGCTTTAGCTTTGTTCTCGTATTGCTTTTGGAGGTATTCCGCTCGTTGCTTAGATCTCTTCTTTTGCATTTTTAGAAAAAGAACTTCACTATTAGCCAAAGTAACAACTAATATATTAAACTGGAACACCAAATAAATTTAGTGCAGGTTAGAGTATTTATAACTGCCTAAAATTATTAATAAATAGAACTTGATATATGTATGTCTATATGACATGTAAGCAGTGCCGGATTAAGGGTCACTGGGGCCCCTGGACTAGTTATTTTGAAAGGGCCCCCCCCCCCCCCCCCCCCCCTCCCCACTTTCTTTTCAATCGTTGCGCATGGAATTAAATATACTAAATTAAGTGATTAGTACTATTGTATAAGAAGTACAAGTTGTGCCAAAAGGATTTACAATTTTACAACTTTTTGACACTTTGCAGCCACAAATTTTTCAATAATGAAAATTCAATCTGCTGTAGCACCTTAGACTCAATTGCCATGAGTGATAGCCAGTTAAGTATGTCTTGATGCATGCATGTTCTTTTCTCATTTTTGATAAGCTTTAGCTTGGAGAACGATCTCTCTCCTGATGCATTGGTTGCCATCAAACTCAAGTACATTTGATAAGCAATTTCAAGGTTGATTGGAGACAATGGTTAAAAATAATACTGTACAAATTAATAGCTGTACATGTGAATGAATGTACATGTCGGCATTTCCTTAATATAATTGTCTGAATTCAAACGTTCGATAAAACAGGAAAAGTGTTTAAACTCTTGTGGAAAGCTGAGCTCCAAGTCAATAGGATAGCGTTGCTGTAAGTTTTGAGCCGCCTTTTCTATTTCGTCTGCTCCCATGCTTAGAAATTCTGTAATAAATCCGAAGCGCTTGTGCACCACATCATATATGCCTGTGTGCGTAACGTCAAGGCCTTTGACAGTTTATCCAATATTGGAAGGAACGCTTCGATGCGAAACTTATCATGCTGATGAAGCACCAATCCGTTAGATTCATCACCGAATTGCGTTTTTGGTTTCCTTATTCTTTTTTCGGCATCCTTATATTTAGCACTTGGATCCTTTAATGATTTGCCGTTTCGAGGAGATAATGAAATCCTTAACTCACCACACAACGGAATCTACCTCGGTGTACTTGAGCTGATAAGCAAATTTGACCCATTTCTTAGACACCACATTGAAACCTATGGAAAAAAAGGTAATGGTAGGCCATCATATTTTTCATCAACAATATGCGAAGAGTTTATTGAAATCATGGGCAGCACAGTGTAATCTGTTATCATTACTGAACTAAAAGAAGCCAAGTATTTTTCACTTTCTGTTGACTTAACTCCAAACCTATGTCATGTAGACCAGCTTACGGTTATAGTACGATATGTAAATAAGCAGTCGCACAACATACAAGAGCGTATGTCGTAGGTCTGTCCGCGCATGTACATATCGTTTTCTTCTATTTAAAACCTATCCAGAGTGAATCCTTGCCACTACAGCAGTGCAGTTTCTTGAAAAACATAGTATAGATATTATGTACATGCGCGGACAGACCTACGATAATTCAGCAAATAGAAATATAATGGTAGGCATGCTAAACTATGTGATATATATCCGTTGGCATTGTACGTGCCTTGTGCTGCACATTCACTAAATTTAATAGGTGCTTGCGCTGTTGAATCTTGTGTGGAAGCAACAAATTTCTTCAGCTTGGTTCAGAAACTGTTCACCTTTTTGTGCTAGTACAAGCAGATGGGGGATACTTGTACAATATCTTGAAGGGCAAAAAAGAGTGCTCAAGTGTTTGTCCGATACGCGATGGTCAGCTCGTGCTGAAGCTACTATACTAAAGCACTGTCAGAAGGATATATATGATACTATTCCAGCTGCTCTTCTTCATATTGTGCAAGATCCTGAACAGCGAGCAGATACCCAACAAGAAGCTAACGGCCTTCGTATTTTGTTATCTTACCTGGACACTGTTTCCATGGCTGTATTATGGAACATCATTTTGGAAAGGTTCAACAGAGTGAGCATGCATGGCTCTTCAAAGTGCTGAAATTGAGCTAGGAACAGCTGTCAAACTGCTAACAGTCACTCCAGGATTTCGTGTCAGAACTTAGAGGGAACTTTGATGCTATTGAGATGCGTGCAAAACAAATTAATGCATGCCTTCTGAATTGGAGCTATTAAGCTCATTGCAAGCACGATCTCCACTCTGGTCCACTGTTGTAGTGGCAGAGCTTTCAGCCTGACATGTGATAAAACCCAGCTACAAATTTTTCAATAATGAAAGTTCAATCTGCTGTAGCACCTCAGACTCAATTGCCATGAGTGACAGCCAGTTAAGTCTGTCTTGATGCATGCATGTTCTTTTCTCATTTTTGATAAGCTTTAGCTTGGAGAACGATCTCTCTCCTGATGCATTGGTTGCCATCAAACTCAAGTACATTTGATAAGCAATTGATAAAACCCAGGTCATCCAGCTTGCGAAGCTTAGTAACTAGCTGATTTCTCCTGCTGTTTCTTCAACTTTCGTTTTGCAGCGCCACTCATCTGTACCCTTCCTGGTCCATCACTGCTTTTTTTTC
>OY811972.1:1286717-1489585 GCA_963681505.1 Eunapius fragilis
AAGAAGAAGAAGAAGAAGAAGAAGAAGAAGAAGAAGAAGAAGAAGAAGAAGAAGAAGAAGAAGAAGAAGAAGAAAGAAGAAGAAGAAGAAGAAGAAGAAGAAGAAGAAGAAGAAGAAGAAGAAGAAGAAGAAAAGAAGAAGAAGAAGAAGAAGAAGAAGAAGAAGAAGAAGAAGAAGAAGAAGAAGAAGAAGAAGAAGAAGAAGAAGAAGAAGAAGAAGAAGAAGAAGAAGAAGAAGAAGAAGAAGAAGAAGAAGAAGAAGAAGAAGAAGAAGAAGAAGAAGAAGAAGAAGAAGAAGAAGAAGAAGAAGAAGAAGAAGGAAGAAGAAGAAGAAGGAAGAAGAAGAAGAAGAAGAGAAGAAGAAAGAAGAAGAAGAAGAAGAGAAAGAAGAAGAAGAAGAAGAAGAAGAAGAAGAAGAAGAAGAAGAAGAAGAAGAAGAAGAAGAAGAAGAAGAAGAAGAAGAAGAAGAAGAAGAAGAAGAAGAAGAAGAAGAAGAAGAAGAAGAAGAGAAGAAGAAGAAGAGAAGAAGAAGAAGAAGAAGAAGAAGAAGAAGAAGAAGAAGAAGAGAAGAAGAAGAAGAAGAAGAAGAAGAAGAAGAGAAGAAGAAGAAGAAGAAGAAGAAGAGAAGAAGAAGAAGAAGAAGAAGAAGAAGAAGAAGAAGAAGAAGAAGAAGAAGAAGAAGAAGGAAGAAGAGAAGAAGAAGAAGAAGAAGAAGAAGAAGAAGAAGAAGAAGAAGAAGAAGAAGAAGAAGAGAAGAAGAAGAAGAAGAAGAAGAAGAAGAAGAAGAAGAAGAAGAGAAGAAGAAGAAGAAGAAGAAGAAGAAGAAGAAGAAGAAGAAGAAGAAGAAGAAGAAGAAGAAGAAGAAGAAGAAGAAGAAGAAGAAGAAGAAGAAGAAGAAGAAGAAGAAGAAGAAGAAGAAGAAGAAGAAGAAGAAGAAGAAGAAGAAGAAGAAGAAGAAGAAGAAGAAGAAGAAGAAGAAGAGAAGAAGAGAAGAAGAAGAAGAAGAAGAAGAAGAAGAAGAAGAAGAAGAAGAAGAAGAAGAAGAAGAAGAGAAGAAGAAGAAGAGAAGAAGAAGAAGAAGAAGAAGAAGAAGAAGAAGAAGAAGAAGAAGAAGAAGAAGAAGAAGAAGAAGAGAAGAAGAAGAAGAAGAAGAAGAAGAAGAAGAAGAAGAAGAAGAAGAAGAAGAAGAAGAAGAAGAAGAAGAAGAAGAAGAAGAAGAAGAAGAAGAAGAAGAAGAAGAAGAAGAGAAGAAAGAAGAAAGAAGAAGAAGAAGAAGAAGAAGAAGAAGAAGAAGAAGAAGAAGACAACGACGACGACGACGACGATGGAGAATTATTTTAGACTGGGCACGAGAAACAGGAAATTGTTTGTTTCTCTATAACCACACCGTTTTATGACACGGAACCAACGTAGAACTGTAGATCGTTGTGCTCTCATTCCATCGCGATAAAGAGATAAGCGATCCGTTTCTCCGTTGTCCCTCTAGACGCTAGTGAAGTTTTATTAATGACATTCATCAACCCTCAATCAATCCTATATTGAACCTGCTGCCGCAGGTTCAGATGGACAATAATGGAATGTGCTATCGGGATTTTTAAATGTTGGGAGACAATGTACCCTAGGGTGTATTGTCCGGGTAGGGGGGACAGTATAACCAGAAAGCTAGGGACATTATATCCTAGGGTGAATTGTCCGTGGGGGACAATATACCCTAGGTTGCATTGTCCGGGGGACAATATCTGAGGGGACAATATATACTACGACACCGCTACTGATACGCCCCACTTTGAAATATAGTGTTTCATTATTGAACCATAACTATATGGCATGCGTAAGGGGGCGTCTCCAAACTATTTAACGTCATTTTGACTTTGGGGAGGGAGGGGGGGGGGGGTGTTCAGGCTCGTGACGTTATCCGATGTACTGACCAAAAAAAATGGCGGCCGGCCTCCCACAACCTTCGATATCCAGTCTGTCGATATCAATGACGTTATGAGGGGTTGTATAATGAAACGTCAAAAATTCAGGGGCGGATCCAGGATTTTTGAAAGGGGGGGGCTTATTATAAAAAAGTTGTATTCTGCATGGGGCATTAATTAAATACCATTTCGGTTCAAGTAGGAACGATGCTTCCCTTTGTGCGCATAAGTTAATACAGGTATAGCATTATAAAAATACATGCAGTGAGCGCGTATATACATGTAGTTAATTAGTCGTAATTCTTATCCGAAAGGGGGGGGCTACAGCCCCCATAGCCCCCCCCCCCCCCCCCCCCCTGGATCCGCCTCTGAAAATGACGTTAACTTTTCCAAAATAGTTTGGAGACGCCCCCTAAGTGGAATGTGTGCAGTGCATGCAGTGTAATACTGAACGTATTAAATGACAAGATACTCCAATAAAATGGAGGGTGGTCGCTTTTTGTTCTTACTTAGCCGCGTGTGTGCTGCTCTAAATTATGCTGACGATAATTAAAAAGTGGGTCACGCGCATTATGGTCTCGCACGGACTTCCCTACGAGATTACGGAGTACACAGCCAATTTTGTACAATCTGGTACAGATATGTTAGTGCGGACATTCTGTCTCATTTATGTAAAACAGTTTGTACCATACATGTCAATAAGCAACAATCTGATACATAAATGTCTATCAATATGTTACAATAAGTAGCACATGTTTGGCACAGGCAGCAATTCGCATCAGGCGTCCAATCAAAATGACTGCACTTGCGAGATACTAGGCTACACGGCTTGGCGATCCCTCCAGTTGCGCTATAGATGAAGCCATAGTGAAAGTGCTGACTGCGATTTTAATTTTGTGTAGTACTTTGATTAGCAGCTTACTGTATCAACGCAACAACCCATTGACATGTTTCTCCAACAGTCCTCACCCTGTGGTATGTGTGCACTATGCAATGCAATTTTTATTATATAATCCTTTTACCAGGGTCATAGAGACCACGTTCATTTTTATGGTGTCAAAACTATTGTGGGGCATTTAACCCAGAAACGAGCTAGTCAGCAAGACCTTTGTATATACCGTAGTACACATACCACACTTACGCTACATTGGACTAGTTACAGCTAGTTTGACTGGCATGTTTATGTAAAGCATCTACCATTACAAATACAGAACTACAATTGTCACAGTACTTTTATTCTGCAGATGTAGGATTTATGTATGCACAGGAGGTTATAAGTGTGTATCCTCTGAATTTCAAAAGGAGACTATCATCAATGTACCTGAAAGCAAAGACTGCAGGCAAGTCAGTAATTTCTTAATGCTGCATAGTAATTATCACATTCCAATGGATGATTTAGAGCTATTCATCAACCAGGAGCAACCAGAAAGGTATGTATGTATATATATTGCATCAACATTATCCAGATATCTTTAACCGCTCTATCATAAGAAAAAACATGTATCATCCTATTAACCCATCACTGCTGGAAGAATACTGCTGCCCACTGTGACGTGGGAGAGACACACGCTCTGATGTACTAGCACTTACTCATGATAACTGGATTAAACAACTTATGACATCACATGATCAGGTATAGTCTTTTCTGATTGTAGTATTTAAGGTTGTAATTTTTCTCATTTAGTTTCAATGCGGAATCTATTGGGAGAACACTATCTATTTAGCAAAATGTCCTTCCAATGTGGCTCTAATGTATTGTATGAATGTATATTTACAACAAAACGAATAAAATCCATTATATCCATTGATGGTAAATGGTTTATGGTACATGGATGATAACAGATTCGTTACAGATATGATGAACATTTATGGTACAGTTTGTAGCTTAAAATTTGTCGACATAGTATGTACCAAGGTGTGTCAACATATCTGGCCCAAAATGACTACATATACGGTACATACGTCTTACAGGTATCATATGTGCCAGAAAATAGAAGTTGGCAGTGTAATGCCATAGATATTAGACTGGAAGGGATTGGAAACCAGACCAATTAACACCAATCAACAAGTACAGTCCTGGCAGTTCAAGTCCCCAGGTGTTTACGGATAAAATGGCGGGTACCAAGTCTGTGCAGGAGCGAGCGGAAAAGAACGTATCCGTGGATTGTGGTAAAGGGAACACTTTTCAAAAATTTCATGGTTTTGTAGATGGTTTTATTTCACATTGAGATGATTTTCAGGGTGCAATCGACCACATAATAATCCATACATTATTACAGTAGAGAACGCACACTAACTATCCGTTGGCACATAGTTTTCATCTGGCTATCTGGTAGTCAAGTTTTCAGAATTTTTACGACAAAGCTACGGTCGCTATACCGGTGAGTATCATATCTAGTCAAAAGTAAGTTTTTTAAATTTCTATATCGAGTACGACGCATTCATGTCACAAAAACTATACTGTGGTACGTAAAACACAGTGCTCTATCTGCCTATCGTAACGCCGTACCTTTGCGTCGCTTTGTTCGGGTGTAGTACCGGTGAGTTTAATTCTAGACATGGAGCGCTTTAAGTCTAATATCTTCTCTTAGGAATGGAGTATTTAAAAAATACTTACTTCTTTGTGATCCACAGTTCGTGTGCTACCTATTACTACTCTTCTTATTTGCCTTGTGCGTACTTGACCATAGATAGTATAGTAAGTATGACCATAGATATTAATATCTATGGTATGACTTGACCAAAAACTTTTGAGGGGCGAGGTGCCAGAATATCTATGGCCAGACTAACCAATTAGCAACTGCCAGGCCGCGCTACGTTCTATTGAAATGTATGGCGCACGTGCGCGGTTTCCAATCCCAATATCTATGGTAATGCGTTGCCTGAGAGTGCTGTCCAGCTTTATTCTGATAGCACAAGCGCAGCTTTCGCTTACAGTCAATCTCCGCCACCCTTTGCAAGGGCTCTCTTACAATGTGAAGGTTACAGGTGAGTCACTACACACGCACACACCCAAAAACGCGCGCGCACACACTACACACACACAAACGCACTCACACAACACTCATCTACATACCCACACACACTCAGACGGTGAGTTTTACGGCGCGTACCACACGTGTGTGTATGTACGTATTTGTGTGTGCGTGTGTGAGTGTGCGTGTGCGTGTGTATTTGCGTGTGTTTTTTCCCGTTTGTTATCGGCTTGGTGTGCCACTGTGGTGTACACCGATCAATCTCTAACTAGGCAAATTAATTAACAAGTCGTTAACATATACGTTTCGCCAATCTCTGTCCATTCTGGTAAATATTAGCTATAAAACATATGCTTTTACGCGCCATGAGACATTCTCACAAGAATGGCTCATGAGACATTCTCACAAGAATGGCTTTCCTAGATGATGGTCCTATCATGTTTGGAGACACACCTGAAGTTATGGATGAATCTCCAGATCCCATACATCTAGCCTGATCTGGTCAATTCGTGTTCCACGCAGCTGCATCCCTGTTTAAAAAAAAAGGCTTGTCCCCATGACAACTACATTGTGCCGTGATCTGTGTGGAGCACATCAATGTAGCTAGCAAATTTTGCTGTGTGTAGATCGTACCAACCACCATTCTCTAGCAGTTTCTCAATGGTTGTATGCCATCCATCTTGTTACCCTGCTTGTTACCCTACCATGTATCTTCTTACCATGGCAACATTAAGCCAACAATAGCAGCATGACATGATACCCTGTTTCTCAGTATAGGGTTATGTTGAAACATGTCATTGTAATAGGAACTATTGTTAGATAATGTATATGTCTGTATGTCTGTATGTATGTATGTATGCATGTATGTATGTATGTATGTATGTATGTATGTATGTATGTATGTATGTATGTATGTATGTATGTATGTATGTATGTGTGTGTGTGTGTGTGTGTGTGTGTGTGTGTGTGTATGTATGTATGTATGTATGTATGTATGTATGTACGTACGTATATATTTACGTATATATCTATGTGTGTACGTGTGTATGTATATATGTATGTATGCCTGTGTATGTGTGCTTGCTTGTGTGTGTGTGTGTGTGTGTGTGTGTGTGTGTGTGTGCTTGTGCGTGTGCGTGCATGTGTGGGTTGTTACACACATACACATGACTTGGGTATTTTTTGTGGTCATCTATCATCAGATAGTTTTAATAGCAAATATTCCGGGTAGGAAGGAAGGAAGCTTTTCATAGGGAAAGTAAAAGTATTGGATCCTCTATTCAAACTCCTTCCCCTAAAACCCCTCATTCTCACATCCCCTCCTTCACCATACTCTTCCTCCCTCATCCCCCCCCTCCCCCCTCTCTGCAGACTATCAGTCAAACTCCTACCCCGGGGAGTACCTGGCTACATACCTCAACTTTGATGCCGTACCTGGAAGCATTGTTGTTGGAAGCGCGTAAGTGATGGCGGTGTCCCTTCCCCCCTCCGCAACACACACACACACACACACATGCACACTTACACGCACTTACACGCACACATGCCAACACACGCACACACTTACACGCACACACAAGCACACACATGCACACACTTACAAGCACACACAAGCACACACATGCACACACAAGCACACACATGCACACACTTACAAGCACACACAAGCACACACATGCACACACTTACACGCACACACAAGCACACACATGCACACATGCACACGCACACACATGCGTGTGTATACACAGCTGGCTGGCACATTGCACACCTGAATACACACAAGGTGATGTACACACAAACACACACACACACACAAGGTATACATGTACATGCACACACACACACACAAGTACACATGCAGACATACAAGGTACGCATGCACACACACAAGCACACGTGCACACACACAAGCACACAAGCACACGTGCACACACACAAGCACACACGCACACACACAAGTACACATACAAGTACACATGCATGCACACACAAGTACACACACACACAAGCACACATGCACACACACAAGTACACACACAAGCATACATGCGCACACACAGAACAGAAGTACACACACAAGCACACATGCACACACACAAGTACACACACAAGCACACATGCACACACACAAGTACACACACAAGCATACATGCGCACACACAGAACAGAAGTACACACACAAGCACACATGCACACACACAAGTACACACACAAGCACACATGCACACACACAAGTACACACACAAGCACACATGCACACACACAAGTACACACACAAGCACACATGAACAGTATTATGTGGCAGACCCTCACATATGTAAAATTGCCTCGACACACGCATTTTTGTACACACGCATTTTCCCTCCTACGTCTACATGTACATGTAACTATTTATAGAACAAATAACTTATTAATAGTAACACTGAAGTGTCATGCTTCCATGTGGTTACCTCCCACATGCACGTTTTGTGCTTATGTATGTACCTCTTGTGTGGTGTGCATTTCGACACATGCACATTCATACGTACGTATATACGTGCACATTCATACGTACGTATATACATGCGCATCCATACATACGTATATACATGCACATCCATACATACGTATATACATGCACATCCATACATACGTATATACATGCACATCCATACATACGTATATACATGCACATCCATACATACGTATATACATGCACATCCATACATACGTATATACATGCACATCCATACATACGTATTTACGTGCACATCCATTCATACGTATATACGTGCACATCCATACATACGTGTATACATGCACATCCGTACATACGTATATACATGCACATTCATACGTACGTATATACGTGCACATCCATACATACGTGTATACATGCACATCCATACATACGTATATACATGCACATTCATACGTACGTATATACGTGCACATCCATACATACGTGTATACATGCACATCCATACATACGTATATACATGCACATTCATGCGTACGTATATACGTGCACATCCATACATACGTGTATACATGCACATCCATACATACGTATATACATGCACATTCATACGTACGTATATACGTGCACATCCATACATACGTGTATACATGCACATCCATACATACGTATATACATGCACATTCATACATACGTATATACATGCACATCCATACTTGTGTACAAACGCACTCCCTGCATGTATTCAGTGCCTCCATTTTTTCCCCTCTCCATAGCGACCAACTGTCACTACTTAATGAGGACCTCTCACTTAAGCAGAAGATCTCACTGAATGTTAGCAACACTTCCTATGTGGCTTCTTGCCTGGCAACACAGATGTCTGTGAGTCTGCTCCCATGTCCTGTTTCAATGTCCTGTTCCCATGTCCTGCTGCTCCCATGTCCTGTTCCAATGTCCTGTTCCCATGTCCTGCTGCTCCCATGTCCTGTTCCCACGTCTTTTCTGCTCTCCCAAATCTTTTCTTATCTGTTTTCTCAGTTGGTTAGTTTTCATCTCCAGTATGCTTTAAGGGGGTGGGGGTCACTGCTGTTTCATCTTCAGTATGCTTTAAAGGGGGTGGGGGGTCACTGCTGTTTCATCTCCAGTATGCTTTAAAGGGGGTGGGAGGTCACTGCTGTTTCATCTCCAGTATGCTTTAAAGGGGGTGGGGGGTCACTGCTGTTTCATCTCCAGTATGCTTTAAAGGGGGTGGGGGGTCACTGCTGTTTCATCTCCAGTATGCTTTAAAGGGGGTGGGAGGTCACTGCTGTTTCATCTCCAGTATGCTTTAAAGGGGGTGGGGGGTCACTGCTGTTTCAAGCGGGTCATAATACTATTAGAACAATGGCCAAAACGTATGGGGGAATATGGCGTCATTATCCTCATTATCTCGGCCTGTTGCATTCAGCTGTTTTATTGATACAAAACAACTATATCAAAGTGTCCAATCATAAAGCACTCAAGTGCATTGTATTTTATCTACAATAGAACCTTATATATGTCATTTAGGCCGGAAAAAAAAAAAAACTTGAACTCTTAGCCAATGAATGATGAGTACACCGCATTCTGTGAGGAGTGTGTACATGTACATGTGTCCAAGTGTCCTAGTGTGGCTAGTGGCTTATGCTGCAACAGATAAGGCAAAGGTTCTATATTAGCAAAACAGCAATGTTGCATTGCTTCTGCATAGGCCTTTTTGGCTCATGTTTCAGTGGAATGAAACAGCATGAAATGGTGGTGCACATGTATGTTGGGGTGTTAGGGGAGGTGGGTATGTTGGAGGTGTTAGGGGAGGTGGGTATGTTGGGGTGTTAGGGGAGGTGGGTATGTTGGAGGTGCACATGGATGTTGGGGTGTTAGGGGAGGTGGGTATGTTGGGGTGTTAGGGGAGGTGGGTATGTTGGAGGTGCACATGTATGTTGGGGTGTTAGGGGAGGTGGGTATGTTGGAGGAGCACATGTATGTTGGGGTGTTAGGGGAGGTGGGTATGTTGGAGGTGCACATGTATGTTGGGGTGTTAGGGGAGGTGGTATGTTGGAGGTGCACATGGATGTTGGGGTGTTAGGGGAGGTGGGTATGTTGGAGGTGCACATGTATGTTGGGGTGTTAGGGGAGGTGGGTATGTTGGAGGTGCACATGGATGTTGGGGTGTTAGGGGAGGTGGGTATGTTGGAGGTGCACATGAATGTTGGGGTGTTAGGGGAGGTGGGTATGTTGGAGGTGCACATGTATGTTGGGGTGTTAGGGGAGGTGGGTATGTTGGAGGTGCACATGGATGTTGGGGTGTTAGGGGAGGTGGGTATGTTGGAGGTGCACATGTATGTTGGGGTGTTAGGGGAGGTGGGTATGTTGGAGGTGCACATGAATGTTGGGGTGTTAGGGGAGGTGGGTATGTTGGAGGTGCACATGAATGTTGGGGTGTTAGGGGAGGTGGATATGTTGGAGGTGCACATGAATGTTGGGGTGTTAGGGGAGGTGGGTATGTTGGAGGTGCACATGGATGTTGGGGTGTTAGGGGAGGTGGGTATGTTGGAGGTGCACATGTATGTTGGGGTGTTAGGGGAGGTGGTATGTTGGAGGTGCACATGGATGTTGGGGTGTTAGGGGAGGTGGGTATGTTGGAGGTGCACATGTATGTTGGGGTGTTAGGGGAGGTGGTATGTTGGAGGTGCACATGGATGTTGGAGGTGTTAGGGGAGGTGGGTATGTTGGAGGAGCACATGTATGTTGGGGTGTTAGGGGAGGTGGGTATGTTGGAGGTGCACATGTATGTTGGGGTGTTAGGGGAGGTGGGTATGTTGGAGGTGCACATGTATGTTGGGGTGTTAGGGGAGGTGGGTATGTTGGAGGTGCACATGGATGTTGGGGTGTTAGGGGAGGTGGGTATGTTGGAGGTGCACATGGATGTTGGGGTGTTAGGGGAGGTGGGTATGTTGGAGGTGCACATGTATGTTGGGGTGTTAGGGGAGGTGGGTATGTTGGAGGTGCACTTGTATTTTGGGGTGTTAGGGGAGGGGGTATGTTATATTAGCTGTTTCAGCAAGGAAGGACCAACACACATGTAGTGGTGTAGCAACCAGTACATGTGTAGGTCCACCACTAGAGCTAAAGGACCCACATAGCCATGCTAAGCAAGCTGGTCCCTTGTGCTTGGAGACACCACTAGAGATGGTACCTACCCCATCTTGCAGGGCATGTTGGTGCATCCATATTTTGATCGGTATCTTTTCTCCTCACTCACTCACTCACCATGATGACCACCATCACCATGACCACCATCACCATGACCACCATCACCATGACCACCATCACTGGACTTCACCAGGGTTCTGTGTGCAGGAACCTTGTTCGTGTGTTCCGCTCCACACCTGAGAATCCTGACAAGCTGGTGGTGTGTGGGAGTGAGGCCGCTGGGACGCCATCTTGTAGGGCAGTTAGTGTAAGTTATTAACCATTCTTGCTCCCCTCTTGTGTTACGCACATGTGTCCATCAAAGAATGAAGCAGGTATGTGTTGAAGGCCTTCGGGGAGAGGAGTGTGGTGTGAGGAGGGAGGGGAGTGTGGTGCGAGGAGGGAGAGGAGTGTGGTGTGAGGAGGGAGGGGAGTGGGGTGTGAGGAGGGAGGGGAGTGTGGTGTGAGGAGGGAGGGAAGTGGGGAAAGGCAGAGATCAGAAGATCTGTATGGCACAGTTGGTCCACCTGTTTTAGTTCTGACACCACTTGTGGTGTAAACATGTACATGTGTATGGTTGTGTGTGGAGTGTTGTGTGTATGACAGAATTCATCCTGTACCTTAACTGATGATCTGTTCCAATGCAATCACACACATACACACACATGTACACACACATACACACACATGCACACACACATACACACATATACACACATGCACACACATACACACACACACACACACACGCGCACGCACACACACACACACACACACACACACACACACACACACACACACACACACACACACACACACAGCTCTCTAGTGGGTCACTGGTAAGCAGTGTGCCCACTGCCACTTCCCCTGGTGTCCTCACCACCAGACCTAACTACTTTGAATATGGAGACATTATCAATGGTGTGTGGAAGGCCCTCTCTCCTTCGGGCTTCCCTCCTCCTCCCTTATCTCTCCCCTCCCCCACTCCGCATTCACTTCCCCCTCCTCCCCAGGGGCGGATCCAGGAAATTAAATTGGGGAGGTGGGGCCCCCATTATTAAAAGTAGTCAATAAGTGAGAAATGGGTGTCAGTCACTGAAAGGGGATGGGTTTGGGAGGGGAGCATGCTCCCTCCCAGGCAAAGTGCGGAAACTTTTGATAGCTATACGTCCATACTGCAATATATTGTGCAACTATGTGAATATATAATTAGACAAATGAAAGGGAAGGGCATGTCCCCCCCCCCCCCCCCCCTGGTTCCTGATCCACCACTGCTCCTCCCTCCTCCCCCTCCCTACTCCCTCCTCCCCCTCCCTACTCCCTCCTCCCCCTCCCTACTCCCTCCTCCCCCTCCCTACTCCCTACTCCCCTCCCTACTCCCTCCTCCCCCTCCCTACTCCCTCTCCCTCATCCCCCTCCCTACTCCCCCTTCCTCCTAACTCCTCCCCTCCCTTCTAACTCCTCCCCCTCCCTCCTGTCTCCTCCCCCTCCCTACTTTCATCGTTGTCGCCCCCCTCCCCCCAGGTACCACCACTTCAGCAGTCAACTACTTCTCTGTGGCAGCGTACCCCTCTGGTTCCCAGGCCACCCAGTACCAGATCTCCTACTACAACTTCACCTTTGCTAACAGAAGTGACTCCGCCTCTCTCAGGGTCACCCGGGAGTTCCAACTTATGTCCGGCTATCTCACATGTAAGGAAGGGGGAGGAGGAGTAGGGTGGGTGGTGGTGGTGGTGGTGGTGGTGGGGTTGATGGTGATAGAAGGTGCAGGCTGGTGAGAGGAGGAGGATGGGGGTGGGGCTTATCCACTGGGTGGGGGGGTGAAGGGGGGGGGGGGGGGTTGACCCAAAATATGACTGGATTGCCCACTAATGTATCCAATAGTAACAGTACATGTATCCAATAGTAACAGTACATGTATCCAATAGTTACAGTACATGTATCCAATAGTAACAGTACATGTATCCAATAGTAACAGTACATGTATCCAATAGTTACAGTACATGTATCCAATAGTTACAGTACATGTATCCAATAATTACAGTACATGTATCCAATAGTTACAGTACATGTATCCAATAGTTACAGTACATGTGCTAGTATGCTATTGTGCACAAATGTGTTCCATTGTCTTGGCCACACCCATGATGATGTCATCATGTGCAGATCCTGTGACGATGTTTAGTGCCTACAAGGCCCGCTACCCTCCACGCGCCTACATCGACCCACTGCTAGGGGACCTGAAGCCTTACCCCGATGAGCACTTGTTCTATTTTGTGTTCTTCAGGGAGCGCAATGCTGCAACTAATGTAAGGGTGTGCCTGCATGCTGTTATAGCGTGGTTTATTAACTTATGAAAGTGTTGTGTTCATGTGTGTGTCAAATTGTGGACACGTAGGGCCATGTGGCCATGTAGGGCCATGTGGCCATGTGGACACGTAGGGCCATGTGGACATGTAGCTGTGGTCATGTGGACATGTAGCTGGGGTCATATGGACATGTAGCTGGGGTCATATGGACATGTAGCTGGGGTCATGTGGACATGTAGCTGTGGTCATGTGGACATGTAGCTGTGGTCATGTGGACATGTAGCTGGGGTCATGTGGACATGTAGCTGGGGTCATGTGGACATGTAGCTGTGGACATGTAGCTGGGGTCATGTGGACATGTAGCTGTGGTCATGTGGACATATAGCTGGGGTCATGTGGACATGTAGCTGGGGTCATGTGGACATGTAGCTGGGGTCATGTGGACATGTAGCTGTGGTCATGTGGACATGTAGCTGGGGTCATGTGGACATGTAGCTGTGGTCATGTGGACATGTAGTTGTGGTCATGTGGACATGTAGCTGGGGTCATGTGGACATGTAGCTGTGGTCATGTGGACATGTAGCTGTGGTCATGTGGACATGTAGCTGTGGTCATGTGGACATGTAGCTGTGGTCATGTGGACATGTAGCTGGGGTCATGTGGACATGTAGCTGGGGTCATGTGGACATGTAGCTGTGGTCATGTGGACATGTAGCTGTGGTCATGTGGACATGTAGCTGGGGTCATGTGGACATGTAGCTGTGGTCATGTGGACATATAGCTGTGGTCATGTGGACATGTAGCTGGGGTCATGTGGACATGTAGCTGTGGTCATGTGGACATGTAGCTGTGGTCATGTGGACATGTAGCTGTGGTCATGTGGACATGTAGCTGGGGTCATATGGACATGTAGCTGTGGTCATGTGGACATGTAGCTGTGGTCATGTGGACATGTAGCTGTGGTCATGTGGACATGTAGCTGTGGTCATGTGGACATGTAGCTGGGGTCATGTGGACATGTAGCTGGGGTCATGTGGACATGTAGCTGTGGTCATGTGGACATGTAGCTGGGGTCATGTGGACATGTAGCTGTGGTCATGTGGACATGTAGCTGTGGTCATGTGGACATGTAGCTGGGGTCATGTGGACATGTAGCTGGGGTCATGTGGACATGTAGCTGTGGTCATGTGGACATGTAGCTGGGGTCATGTGGACATGTAGCTGGGGTCATGTGGACATGTAGCTGTGGTCATGTGGACATATAGCTGTGGTCATGTGGACATATAGCTGTGGTCATGTGGACATGTAGCTGGGGTCATGTGGACATGTAGCTGGGGTCATGTGGACATATAGCTGTGGTCATGTGGACATGTAGCTGGGGTCATGTGCATATAGTTGTGGTCATGTATTGAGTTATGTTTGAATGGTTGCTTTAACACATATCTGCTTGTGCAGGAGAGGGAGATGGGAGGGTTGATATTGGAGGTGTTGTTTTTCGTTCACTTTTTTACCTTATTGTCCAGACTTCAGTGAACAGAGTTGGCCGCATCTGTCAGGTAAGGGGAGGCCACACCCACCTTATCACTAGGGCACGCCCCCTTAGTGTACCGCAAGGGTATGTGGTTGTAGTGGATGCACAGGTGGTCTGGTTAGGGGTACAAAGGTGGTCTGGTTAAGAGTGTAGTACCAGTCTGAAAAACGTTTCCGTAACGTACATGTAGTGTAGTTTTAACTAACGTAGCGTACCATCATGACGTTATACTGTAGCTATGGTTACTATAGTTCGCTCTACTACTACGCATAGTAGATAAATTAAGAAATGTGCGCTGAGCCGTATAATTTGGCTACACATACTGTAGTATTAAAATGTCGTACTGCAGCGTAATAACATCGTCCGCTAACTTTTGTACGCGCCTTAGCGTAGCACCGTAGGAAAACTACTCAACGGTGGGAAACATTTTTCTAACTGATATTGTACCTCTGTATAACTTTGTATTTACTTTCCCCTCCTCCCCAGAATGACATAGGACTGACCCTTCCCTCGGGAGTGAGGATCTCCAACAGCTTCATGAAGGCTCATATTTCCTGCAATGTTCCCTCACTTCCAGCACTCTACAGCTACAGCTACATGCGTTAGTGCTGTGGGAAGTCATGTGATCTGGGGAGGGGTGTGGAGGAGGTCATGTGATCTGGGGAGGGGTGTGGAGGAGGTCATGTGATCTGGGGAGGGATGTGTAGTAGGTCACATATTATCTGGGGAAGGTGTGGAGGAGGTCATGTGATCTGGGGAAGGTATGGAAGAGGTCATGTGATCTGGGGAAGGTATGGAAGAGGTCATGTGATCTGGGGAGGGTATGGAAGAGGTCATGTGATCTGGGGAGGGGTGATGGATGCAATCTGGGGAAGGGCCATTAACTTCTGTAGGAGAAGTTTTTGTATATGCAGCAGGAGGGAACATTTTTAGGGGAGGAGGAAGGGTGGAGGGAGGGTCTTGGTGGAGGAGGGAGGATTGTGGTGGAGGAGGGAGGATTGTGGTGGAGGAGGGAGGATTGTGGTGGAGGAGGGAGGATTGTGGTGGAGGAGGGAGGATTGTGGTGGAGGAGGGAGGGTTCTTGATGGAGGAGGAAGGGGTCTTGGTGAAGGAGGAAGGATGCAGACATGTCCATGTAGTTATTGTAAACAAATAAATTTCTTTTCTAATGACCAGAGAGTGTTGCTGCAAACGGAAGAGGTCGTTACTATGTCAACGGAGAGTGGATTGAATTTGTGTATGCTGCATTCTCCAACTACCAGGGGTATGTGAGTATGTGTGTGTGGTGTGTGTGTGTGCTTGTGTTACATGTGTGTATGTGCGCATTTATGTACAAATGTATATGCTTGTGAGTATATTGTGTGTGGTATGTACACGTGTGTGTTCTATGTGTGTGTGTGTCTATGTGTACTGTAGATGGTGTAAGTTGATGTAGGGTGCAGAATCATCTGGGGGCAACTGGCTTCTGTGATTTCCCAGTAATCAGCTCATGTGATCTCTTCATGCCTCTCACCAGGACAGAGTACAGCAACAGTGTGATATGTCTCTATCGGGCAGACAACAGTAAGAATGACTTTACTGATGCGGGAGGACTGAACGGTGGGATCTTTGACATCTTCAGAGCGAGCTTCTCTGATGGTTCGAGCAATGGTTACATTGAGGTATGTGCTCTGGCATTTTCCCCAGACCTGTGTCAGTGATGGCGATACTTTTAGCATTTATATGTACGATGTGTGTGTGTATGTGTGTGTGTGTGTGTTTGTGTGTGTGTGTCACTGTGTGTGTGTGTTTGTGTGTGTGTGTCACTGTGTGTGTGTGTTTGTGTGTGTGTGTCACTGTGTGTGTGTGTTTGTGTGTGTGTGTCACTGTGTGTGTGTGTGTTTGTGTGTGTGTGTCACTGTGTGTGTCACTGTGTGTGTGTGTCGCTGTGTGTGTGTGCGTGTCACTGTGAGTATGTCACCGTGTGTGTTTGTATGTGTATATATTATGCTGACCATGGCAACTAAAATTCTAATTAGTGCCCACCTCCAGCAACACATCAGTTTAGCTGCTGCTTTTGCTACATATCCGTTTATAATGTCCATTGTCCTGACTGTCATCCTGGTCCCGAGTATAATAGTACACCTGGGTGCATAGCAACAACAACCAAAAAAAAACTGTTTTGCCATTTGGTCATTGAAGGGACCTAGTTTTAGGCATATACAATGTAGTACAGGACCAATCAGGCCAAGATGCATCCAAATACATGTAGTACTACTACTTTTTACCTGCACAGCATGTTTACCACTGAGCTGGGTGTAGTGGACAGCTGCTCTGCTAACACAGCTTGTTGCATACGTGTGTATCAAAAGGAACTTGTCTAGGCCCCTAACTAATGAAGCTCCATAAATGATAATGTAAGAATGGCAAAAACTTTTCTTTTTTTTTTTTTGTACACTCAAATGTAAATGTACATTAACAATAACATGCAGTTAGTTTGTCCAAGGCTTTCAGAATAGTGAGGACTACAGCCTTAAGTAGCTTGGTTTAATTTGACTGAGGGGACCAGGTAGGAGTACCCCACGGGTGAATAGGGGAGCACTTTACCACCCCAAGGCTAAACAGGTCCAGTATGATGCCGGCCACAAGCTACGACCTGTGTCCCAGATATGAACGCTGGTCCAGACTGGGCTAACGTTGGCACCGTGATAGGAGGGGGTCTTATATATAGCACCATGATAGGAGGGGGTCTTATATATAGCACCATGATAGGAGGGGGTCTTATATATAGCACCATGATAGGAGGGGGTCTTATATATAGCACCATGATAGGAGGGGGGCTTGTATATAGCACCATTATAGGAGGGGGGGGCTTGTATATAGCACCATTATAGGAGGGGGGGGGCTTATATATAGCACCATGATAGGAGGGGGGGGCTTATATATAGCACCATGATAGGAGGGGGGGAGCTTATATATAGCACCATGATAGGAGGAGGGGGGGCTTATATATAGCACCATGATAGGAGGGGGGCTTATATATAGCACCATGATAGGAGGGGGGGGGGGCTTATATATAGCACCATGATAGGAGGGGGGCTTATATATAGCCCCATGATAGGAGGGGGGGGGCTTATATATAGCACCATGATAGGAGGGAGGGAGCTTATATATAGCACCATGATAGGAGGGAGGGAGCTTATATATAGCACCATGATAGGAGGGGGGGGGGGGGGGGGCTTATATATAGCACCATGATAGGAGGGAGCTTATATATTGTACGTTGCTGAAATTGACCAATGAGTTTTTAAAGAGGCCTCACTAGACAAAGACTTTACATGCGCAGCAACCTCAGATGGGATAAGTCTATCCACAAAACCAACTGCCTATTCCACCCACCCCTCCCAGGATGACTTCATGACATTAGACAAAATCACACACAATCTTTTTTCTCAACCAGTGCACCAATCTCAAGACTGACTACAACCATTTCGAGATGCGAGATACTGTTACTCAGTACACAGCAAACCCACTGGCCATGTTCAGCGGCTTTGTGTGAGCCGAACCATTTTGTTGTTTCTTGTTGCCATGCAACCATTTCCCCTTCTGTTACCTGCAGCATTAGCACAATGTTGGTGGACCAGACGTGTGTGGTGTTCCCCAATGGTACGGCCTGCGTGAACCAAGATGTCCTCTTCCTTGGAACAAGTAATGTTTGTGTGTGCATGTGGGTGTGTACATGTGTACATGGTGGGTGTGTGCATGTGTACATGGTGGGTGTGTGCATGTGTACTTGGTGGGTGTGTATGGTGTGTGTACATGTGCACTTGGTGGGTGTGTGCATGTGTACTTGGTGTGTGTGTGCATGTGTACTTGGTGGGTGTGTATGGTGTGTGTACATGTGCACTTGGTGTGTGTGCATGTGTACTTTGTGGGTGTGTGCATGTGTACATGGTGGGTGTGTACACGTGTGCATGTTGGAGGTGTATGGTGGGTGTGAATGGTGGTGGTGTATGGTGGGTAGATGTATGTGGTGGAGGTGTTGATGTGTACAGTATTATGGAGGTGTTAATCATGGCATGCTCTCACTTACTGTTCTGTTACCTGAAACCATGCTTTGAGAAAACATACTATTGTGATGTCATTGCCACATCTGTTAACATAAGCATAACAAATTGGTCTAATAACGTAATCTAGTAACTTTGCTTAATAACTTAGCCTAATAATTAACTTACATGCTTAATGCCGTAGGTCTGGGGAAGGTGATCAAGATGTCCATGGTTGCTGATACCAGCCCAGTAGTGTCTGAAGAGATCACAGTAAGGACAATGTGTTGCACACATTGTAACATTGGGTGGGCAGAGTGTTGGATTACAGGGGGGACCCACTACAGCGGAAAATATAAACGATGAATTGCATTTGTCGGTCACCGTAATTAGGTTTTGAACATATTTATTGACCAACATTTAATTACGGTGACCAACGACTGCAATTCATTGTTTTCGTTTTCCGCTGTAGCAGGTCCTCCCTGTGCGTTACATGTACTGAATGTTAGTGGATGTGTGTGGGTATTACGTGTATACTATTTTCTAAATTCATTTATTCGCAACTCATTTGCAATATTACCCCCTCCTCCTCCTCCTCCTCCTCTCCCCCCCTCCAGTTGAATGAGGTAGCACCTGTTCGTCAGCTGTCTATACGTAGTGTGGTAAGTCTGTTGTCTATACGTAGTGTGGTAAGGCTGTTGTCTATACGTAGTGTGGTAAGGCTGTTGTCTATACGTAGTGTGGTAAGGCTGTTGTCTATACGTAGTGTGGTAAGGCTGTTGTCTATACGTAGTGTGGTAAGGCTGTTGTCTATACGTAGTGTGGTAAGGCTGTTGTCTATACGTAGTGTGGTAAGGCTGTTGTCTATACGTAGTGTGGTAAGGCTGTTGTCTATACGTAGTGTGGTAAGGCTGTTGTCTATACGTAGTGTGGTAAGGCTGTTGTCTATACGTAGTGTGGTAAGGCTGTTGTCTATACGTAGTGTGGTAAGGCTGTTGTCTATACGTAGTGTGGTAAGGCTGTTGTCTATACGTAGTGTGGTAAGGCTGTTGTCTATACGTAGTGTGGTAAGGCTGTTGTCTATACGTAGTGTGGTAAGGCTGTTGTCTATACGTAGTGTGGTAAGGCTGTTGTCTATACGTAGTGTGGTAAGGCTGTTGTCTATACGTAGTGTGGTAAGACTGTTGTCTATACGTAGTGTGGTAAGGCTGTTGTCTATACATGTACGTAGTGTGGTAAGGCTGTTGTCTATACGTAGTGTGGTAAGGCTGTTGTCTATACGTAGTGTGGTAAGGCTGTTGTCTATACGTAGTGTGGTAAGGCTGTTGTCTATACGTAGTGTGGTAAGGCTGTTGTCTATACGTAGTGTGGTGTGGCTGTTGTCTGTACGTAGTGTGGTAAGGCTGTTGTCTATACGTAGTGTGGTAAGGCTGTTGTCTATACGTAGTGTGGTAAGGCTGTTGTCTATACGTAGTGTGGTAAGGCTGTTGTCTATACGTAGTGTGGTAAGGCTGTTGTCTCTACGTAGTGTGGTAAGGCTGTTGTCTGTACGTAGTGTGGTGTGGCTGTTGTCTGTACGTAGTGTGGTAAGGCTGTTGTCTATACGTAGTGTGGTAAGGCTGTTGTCTATACGTAGTGTGGTAAGGCTGTTGTCTATACGTAGCGTGGTAAGGCTGTTGTCTATACGTAGTGTGGTAAGGCTGTTGTCTATACGTAGTGTGGTAAGGCTGTTGTCTATACGTAGTGTGGTAAGGCTGTTGTCTATACGTAGTGTGGTAAGGCTGTTGTCTATACGTAGTGTGGTAAGGCTGTTGTCTATACGTAGTGTGGTAAGGCTGTTGTCTATACGTAGTGTGGTAAGGCTGTTGTCTATACGTAGTGTGGTAAGGCTGTTGTCTATACGTAGTGTGGTAAGGCTGTTGTCTATACGTAGTGTGGTAAGGCTGTTGTCTATACGTAGTGTGGTGTGGCTGTTGTCTATACGTAGTGTGGTAAGGCTGTTGTCTATACGTAGTGTGGTAAGGCTGTTGTCTATACGTAGTGTGGTAAGGCTGTTGTCTATACGTAGTGTGGTAAGTCTGTTGTCTATACGTAGTGTGGTAAGGCTGTTGTCTATACGTAGTGTGGTAAGGCTGTTGTCTATACGTAGTGTGGTAAGGCTGTTGTCTATACGTAGTGTGGTAAGTCTGTTGTCTATACGTAGCGTGGTAAGGCTGTTGTCTATACGTAGTGTGGTAAGGCTGTTGTCTATACGTAGTGTGGTAAGGCTGTTGTCTGTACGTAGTGTGGTGAGGCTGTTGTCTATACGTAGTGTGGTGTGGCTGTTGTCTTGAGTGATGGTGAGCTGTGGGGTGATGAACAGAACATGTTTAACCCCATCGCTCCAGGGAGGAGTGAAGTATCTCTATGTGAACACAGACAGCAATATCTACAGGCGACCACTTCAGAGATGTAGTACCTATCCCAGTTGCAGGTGAGGGGAAGGGAGGGGGGCATCTATTGGAATGATGCACATGCTTATGTTTCTGTACATTTAAGGCTACATGTGCCCCTATGTTCCCCTAGAGGGAGAAGGGGACAGGATTTTTGTACATGCATGCATAAGGGACATACATGTAAGCGTACATAGGAGCACATACATAGGGACATAAGCATACTGGAGCACATACATAGGGACATAAGCGTACATAGGAGCACATACATAGGGACATAAGCATACTGGAGCACATACATAGGGACATAAGCATACTGGAGCACATACATAGGGACATAAGCATACTGGAGCACATACATAGGGACATAAGCATACTGGAGCACATACATAGGGACATAAGCATACTGGAGCACATACATAGGGACATAAGCATACTGGAGCACATACATAGGGACATAAGCGTACTGGAGCACATACATAGGGATATAAGCATATATAGGAGCCACGTACATTAAGGTACTGCTTTAACCATTTTGAGAGTATAAGATCACATCCTCCATCGCCCTCCTCTTTCTTCCCTATTCCATCATCTCCCTCCATTCTCCCCTCAATCCTCCCTCCTCCCACCTCCTCCTCCTCCTTCGATGTTTCCAGAGCCTGCGTTGCCTCCCGTGACCCATACTGTGTGTGGAACACCACTGCCTCTCAGTGCGTGATGTCATCTCTGGTCCCCAGTACTCCTGATGGTTCTGTTCCTGTGCCTGATGGGTACGTTGCCCTTCCTCCTCCTCCCTACCCTCCTCCTCCTTACCCTCCCCCTCCCTTCCCTCCTCCTCCCTACCCTCCCTTCCCTCCTCTCCTCCTCCCTTCCCTCCCCCTCCTCCTTTCTTCGTTCCCTTTCCCTCTTGTGTCCCTCCTCCCCATCCCCACCTCCCTCAACAATTGGTCATGCAAGCAATGTATTTTGTACCACCAGCATATATCAGAACATCCACACTGGACTCAGTGGGAGCTGTCCAGGTATGTCCCCTTACATTATCATCAATCGACTCACCACATAACATCAACCTCACCTCATGTATGTAGATCATCACCTTAACACCCTCACATTATAGTCAGTCCAAATCATCACTATCACCTTAACACCCTCACCTCAGTCAGTCTTCAATATCCCACTACAAAAAATCTCATTCATGACCTGCATCTCATGTCTTAACCATATGTTATTTTCTCTTTCAGTTTGGAAGTCATGTAAATTCACATCAGTTGGTGCTTACTACTACAGTCCTCTTGGTGTGTGCATCACCTGTGCCTTTGCCCAGAACGTCACTGTGTCTGTTAGTGGAGACGCCACCAGGACTGCGTCTGTCACACTGCTGCCATCACTTTACAATGGTATGTGTTCAGGCACTGTGTGTGTGCGTGTGTGTGTGTGTGTGTGTGTGTGTGTGTGTGTGTGTGTGTGTACATGTGCATAGACGGGAATATCATCTTCACCCTCTCCATTCTCATCACATTTTGTACTCTCTGTCCACTCTCTTTTTAATTGCTCTCATCACTATCTGTTTCTTCCCTCCCTCCTCTTTATTTCCTTTCCCTTCTGTCATTCTCCACTCTCACTCACTTCTCCCCTCTCCTTTCTTCCCTTTCCCCTCTCTCCCCTCCCTCCCCTCATCCCTCATTCCTCTTATTCTCCACCCTCACTCACTTCTACCCTTTCCTCTCCTTATACTCAACCCCTCCCCTCCCTCCCTCCCCTCCCTCCCTCCCTCCCCTCCCTCCCTCCCTCCCTCCCTCCCTCCCTCCCTCCCCTCCCTCCCTCCCTCCCCTCCCTCCCCTCCCTCCCCTCCCTCCCTCCCTTCCCCTCCCCTCTTCCCTCCCTCCCCTCCCCTCTCTTCCCTCCCTCCCCTCCCCACTCCTCCCTCCACTCCTCCCTCCCCTCCTCCCCTCTCTTCCCTCCCTCCCTCTCTTCCCTCCCTCTCTCCCCTCCCCTCTCTTCCCTCCCTCCTTCACCTCCCCTCTCTTCCCATCCTCCTTCCCCTCCCCACTCTTCCCTCCCTCTCTCCCCTCCCCTCTCTTCCCTCCCTCCTTCCCCTCCCCTCTCTTCTCTCCCTCCTTCCCTCCCCTCCCTCCCTCCCCTCTCCTCCCTCCCCTCCCCTCCCTTCCCTCTCTCCCTCCCCTCCCCTCTCTTCCCTAACTCCCCTCCCCTCTCTTCCCTCCCTCCCCTCCCCTCTTTTCCCTCCCTCCCCTCCCCTCTTTTCCCTCCCTCCCCTCCCCTCTTTTCCCTCCCTCCCCTCCCCTCTTTTCCCTCCCTCCCCTCCCCCCTCTTCCCTCCCTCCCTCCCTCCCCGGCCCGCCCCCTAGCCCAGCAGTACAGTGGCTGCACCTCACTGGAGGCCTCTGGCTTACAAGCATACACACTGTCCCTATTTGATGACAGTGGTTCACTCCAGGACACAGCCTACATCAGACCCCCTGAAGGACGTAAGTACATGCTTTTATAGCGAGGCCTGGAGACTGTTGTTTTAATGTGTGTGTTGTGTGTGGTGGGGGTGGGATGTTTGTAGGGGTGGGACAGGGTAACACACTACTGTTGCTATGGCAGTTACAGAAGAAAGTATTGTTCCTAACGAAAGTATTGGTGAAGGACTATGTGTGGTGGGATGGTGGTGGGAATACTATACATGTATTGTGTGTGTACTGCATCATACATGTATGCTGCAGGTGTTAAGGTAGCGACTATCGCTAGCACTGTTGTTAGATTTTAACAACGCCTTTCCGTCAAACGTTCCCTTCCACCCATCAAACGTTCCCCTCCACACATCAAACATTCCCCTCCACCCATCAAACGTTCCCTTCCATCCATCAAATGTTCCCCTCCACCCATCAAACGTTCCCTTCCACCCGTCAAATGTTCCCCTCGATCTATCAAATGTTCTCCTCCACCCATCAAACATGTTCCCCTCCACCCATCAAATGTTCCCATCCACCCATCAAATGTTCCCATCCACCATTCTCCACATAGCACCTCTGTCTCTGTCCAACACTGACTACATGGTTGACCAGGTCACAAACACGTCTTTCCGTATCACCATGACGATATCTCAGTACGGTCGCAAATTTGACACATACTCGTATCAAGTGAGTTTGAAGACGTGGAGGCAGGGGGAGGGGCTAGGTGTAACAAGTGGCCACACCCATGGGTGTAGCAGGGGAAGGGGCTAAGTGTACCAGTGGCCACACCCATGGGTGTAGCAGGGGGAGGGGCTATGTGTACCAGTGGCCACACCCATGGGTGTAGCAGGGGGAGGGGCTAGGTGTACCAGTGGCCACACCCATGGGTGTAGCAGGGGGAGGGGCTAGGTGTACAAGTGGCCACACCCATGGGTGTAGCAGGGGGAGGGGCTAGGTGTACAAGTGGCCACACCCATGGGTGTAGCAGGGGGAGGGGCTAGGTGTACAAGTGGCCACACCCATGGGTGTAGCAGGGGGAGGGGCTAGGTGTACAAGTGGCCACACTCATGGGTGTAGCAGGGGACGGGCTAGGTGTAGCAGGGGAGTGGTTAGTGTGGGGCAATGGAATGGGAGGGAGAGGGAGGAGGAAGAGGAAAGGCAGTGTATGGAGTGAGGAAGATCGAAGAGTGCTACAATGTGTATTTCTGTATCAACGCATCACACATACAAAGTTCATGCATGTCTCACCTACATGAATGTTCCTTACCATATACTCCACTAACACTACCTCCCCTTCACACACTCTACCCCCTCCTCCCCCTCCTCCCCCCCTCCCTTCACACCAGGTACTGTATAATTCGTCCACTGTTCCCACACAAACAACAGGATACATGGACCTCATCAGTAAACCATCAGTAATCTTATCAGGATTCCAACCTGGAGAAGTGTGAGTGTCACACCTATGGGTGTGGTCAAGGTGGGAGTGTGTTGGATGGTGAGGGCGTGTTTATGGAAAAAGCAGTGGGCGTGGTCAGTGTTGTGTGTTGTCAAGGAGATAGTATGTGGGATGTGATGGGGTGTGCTTAGGAAGTGGTGGTGGGCGTGGTCAGTGGGGAGTAATGGGTGTGATCAAGGGGTGTGTTGGATGGTGAGGGGTGTGGTTCCTCAGGGGGAGTTGTGGGGTGTGGTGAATGAGTGAGTGTGTTGGATCCATGTGATGGGGTGTACATGTCATTGAGGCTACACACACATGCACACACAGAGTCTACTATCAGCTCACGGTCTCCGATGGTTACCCGGCCCCTCCTACCACCCTCCTCAACACACACACACTTCGGTCCGGTCTACCTGGACCAGTCACTAACCTCTCTGCGACGGGTATCTCTGATGTGGGCGTGGTCTTGAGCTGGGCTCCTCCCACTCCATCAACAGGGGCCATCATAGGTTACAGCATATGGATGAAAGGAGTACAACAGGTACATGGTACAGGTACATAGTACAGGTACATAGCACAGGTACATAGCACAGGTACATAGTACAGGTACATAGTACAGGTACATAGTACAGGTACATAGCACAGGTACATAGCACAGGTACATAGTACAGGTACATAGCACAGGTACATAGTACAGGTACATAGTACAGGTACATAGTACAGGTACATAGTACAGGTACATAGTACAGGTACATAGTACAGGTACATAGTACAGGTACATAGCACAGGTACATAGCACAGGTACATAGTACAGGTACATAGTACAGGTACATAGCACAGGTACATAGCACAGGTACATAGCACAGGTACATAGCACAGGTACATAGCACAGGTACATAGTACAGGTACATAGTACAGGTACATAGCACAGGTACATAGCACAGGTACATAGTACAGGTACATAGTACAGGTACATAGTACAGGTACATAGCACAGGTACATAGCACAGGTACATAGTACAGGTACATAGTACAGGTACATAGCACAGGTACATAGCACAGGTACATAGCACAGGTACATAGCACAGGTACATAGCACAGGTACATAGTACAGGTACATAGTACAGGTACATAGTACAGGTACATAGTACAGGTACATAGTACAGGTACATAGTACAGGTATATAGTACAGGTACATAGTACAGGTTAAGACTGGCTTTAGATGACACCAGGAAATGTACATTTGGAGTGATGCTGTGGTAACTATGGCAACCAACCCCCCCCCCCTCCCCCACCCCCCGTGGTCTTCAGATGGTCCAGTGTGCATTAAGCGGACCATCTCCCAGCTACTCGGCTACTGATCTCACCCCAGCCTCTGCGTACACCTTTGTGGTCAGTGCCTGTACAACCAGTGGTGAGTGTGAGCGTGTGTGTGTGTGTGTGTGAGGATGTATAGATATGAAGGTGTGTATGGAAGGTTGTAGAGATATGAGGGGTGGTGATGTGATGATGTACAAATGTGATGGTGTGGGTATGAATACATGTACGCATAATTGTTTGCTTGTATGTATTGTTGTGTGTGATACGTGTGTAGTGTCATGTGTGGTGTCATGTGACATACATGTGTAGTGTCATGTGACATACATGTGTTGTGCGCTCCACAGTGGGGTGCTGGTTTGTGGATACAACCCCTGGAGCTGGATAAGCTGATCCTTTTAAGTGTGTGTATCAAGTGTACTTATGCAGGTTCATTTAAGATACATGTAGTATTAGATACATTAGGAGGGTCATTTTCTGTTTCATGGATAGGAGGGTCATTTTCTGTTTCATAGATAGGAGGGTCATTTTCTGTTTCATGGATAGTAGGGTCATTTTCTGTTTCATGGATAGGAGGGTCATTTTCTGTTTCATGGATAGGAGGTCATTTTCTGTTCCATGGATAGGAGGTCATTTTCTGTTTCATGGATAGGAGGGTCATTTTCTGTTTCATAAATGTGACTATCTTTTTATCTTTCCCATTTCTGCGCACTTTGGTATAGGGGAGGGTCCTGCCACCACCATTGCTATGACAACGAGATGCACTCCCCCAGCAGAGGTGCAGAACTTCACATTCACCAGTACACCATCAGGAGATCTGGACTACTCATGGGATGCCCCCAGTGGGAGATATGACAGTCTGCAATACCAAGTAAGGGCATATCACACCACATAGCTGTTGGAGCATGTGGGAGTCCTGCTACGTATATGGAAGCGGGAAACATATCTAGTTTCCTCTAGCATCTGAAGTGATTAATAACTAACTTTGAACTCATCGTCCAGAAATTGTCACTAAGCATACATTTAGTTCCTTCCCTTTCGTGTGCATCTTTTAATGTCAGTACTGATTGGTTAATGATATATCTCTCTCCAAGTACATGTATGTAACCCCTGACCACACTTATATTAGTGCACACCTCTTATTTAACACTTTGTGCCTTCCACAGGTTGACACAGTATGCTACAACAGACTAGTCCCCAGGACCAGTCGTCTGGTGCAGTCCTTGGCACCCCGCCAGGGAAGCCTCACAGGTCTCGATCCATTGGTCACGTGCTGCGTCTCCATCTATGCCCTAGCCAACTGTTCCCTCACATATGGGGACGACCTCCCTCTTACGGGGCCCCAGGCCACCTTCTGCCAACAGACAAGTGACATTGTTCCCTTAGCGGTAAGGAACTTGAACTCCACCTCCTTAAGCCCCACCTCCGCTTTGGTGCACTGGGACACGCCCCTCAACTACTTGTATGCCGGATACCTGTCCAGCGTCAGATATGTTATCACCATGACGACCCAAGGCACTCCCACTTCCATGGCAACCACTGTGGAACCACAGCTGCTCCTGACATCACTTAACATGGGCACCTCGTACAATGTGTCGGTCACTGCCTCCAGTCCGGCAGGGTCTGGGCCCCCGACTGTCATCACCCTCACTACCACCGGTCTCATTGCCCCTCTCCCACCTGTTGACCCCGCCCTCCAGTTAGTGTGGTCTAATAACCTTACTGCCGTCGTCAGCTGGTCAGACCCGACCTCCCTCCTGTACAGTGTTACATCATATGTGGTCCACTGTCGTTGTAATGACATCATCTACAACGAAACCATGACAACAAACTTCACTGTGGTGTTCCCCGTTAAACAGGCACCTTACGTATGGTGCTCCGCTAGCGTGCAAGGGGTTAATAGTGTTGGGCGGAGTCAGCTATCGACCCCCGTGGAGAGCTACTACCCGCAAGCCCCGCCCCCAACCCCCGACTGCTCCGAGAGCACTAACCTGGGGTCCGAGGTGGACTTTGAGTTTGACATCACTGATCCGCTGACATTGACCAACAAGTCTGTGTCGGCCATGCTCTCTGTGGGGGGGTATGGTGGGTACGTGGGGGGCGTGGTGGACAATAGGGCGAGGTTTACAATGTTGCCCCGCAATCTGACGTACCAGTTCAGAGTGTCCCTGTGCAATAGAGTTGGGTGTGGCCAGCCATGTGTACTCGATGGAACCACACTAATGGTACGTCTGTTTCTGTTGTTGTTCAAAGTCTGCATTCATTCATGACCATGTCACCTACACCTTATCCCATTTCTTATTGCATGTTGACCTCATTAACACTTGTACATCTGAACACTGCACCCTACACCTCAATATCACCATCACCTACACTACCGTCACCTACACCATCATCACCTACACCACCATCACCTACACTACCACCGTCACCTACACCACTGTTACCTACACCACTGTCACCTACACCATTGTCACCTACACCATCATCACCTACACCATTGTCACCTACACCATCGTCACTTACACCACCGTCACCTACACCACCATCACTTCTCTACTCTTTTAATGCATTGGACATAATCCTGTAATTGCCTTGGCATGGTTTGTGACTTCCACACTCTTTATGTGCACTTCCACACATGTACACACCACACATGCACACCTCACATGTACACACCACACATGCACACCACACATGTACACTCCACACATCCGCACACCACACATCCACAGTACCCACCAGATCCCCCCAACCAGATAAGTATCTCAAACGTGACCAACACCACAGCACTGGTCTCCTGGAGCTACCCACCTAGGGAAAACCCCTCTACCACCCAATTCAACATTCTCGTTACAGTCTCAAATTCAACAGTTCAGGAATACACCAACCTAACCACCTCCTCCCTTCAGTTGGCCAACCTTGACCCTGGTTTGACCTACACACTCTCTCTCAGAACCCTGGACACGTCTGTTGGTCTGATCAGCAGCTCACAGGCCAACGTTACCTTTGATACCCTGCCAATGGCCGCCCCTGAACCACGGGGACTTAGTGCTCTTTACAACGAGTCCACCCTCACTGTCCTGTTCACACGTCCCACCATCTTCACAGGCACTCCCCAGGGGCACGAGATTCTCTGGTCCCCACTGATGGAGCCCCAGAACTGCAATCTGGACAGCAACGACACAAGAATGATTTTGATTCCATTTGGTGCCCCTTTGACACCAAGCGGTCTCAACTATGTCGTCCTGAGTGGTTCAAACCTGTCCAATGTTCAGAACCAGTCTGTGACCGTGTGTGCACGTCTCCGTACCATCACCGGGGGTGTTATCAGCAATGGAATGTGGGCAGCCATTGGTGTGAAGCAGTCCAACGTTGGGCAGGTGGTGGTGGTTCCTACGGATGATACTGATGATGTCACTACAGTGGTGATTGCAGTGTTGGTGTGTGCTGCACTTGACCTGGCACTGTTGGTTGCTGTCATCAGTGCTATAGTTATCAAGATGTGTTTGCAACGAAGAGAAAAGTAAATATATGCTCTTATACATGTGTGCCAGTACATTTATCAAATTCAGTTTCACATTTTGCACCATTTATATATGCACATCTTGTAATCATTTTTTTTGATCATGGTAAAACTTTATTTCATAAGCAGAACACTATATATGACCTTGCATGCTTACCCAGATAAACATGCACCTGTGTTACTTTTTTACCTTGGCTAATATAATTTTAGTTTGCTATAGTAAACATTGCATATCCAATGGAGTCCAGATGGACATGTGCTACATGTATTAGATAAGCTGGAACGAATTTCTGTGGCATCATTAGTGAACAGATTCAAGAATATAATACACATACATTGAAAATATATTCATCCTATTCATGTACATAAAATTGATCAATGTTGTAATTGCCTTATTAACTACAGGTATCGTTATTAAATTTAGCATTCAGCTTTTCTGCGCCAGCTCAACTTCACCAACTGCTGGTGTCTTTAGAGCATCAATGATTGTTGGCCATGTGTACTGACTATCTCCTCCACTCATCCAATTTGTGAAGACTTCCCGAAATGAATCCTGACATGCCTGTGGCTTATGACTTTGGATACTGTCCAAGGTACCAGGTGATAGGCGGAGCTGAATACCAACTGCTCTCCATTTAGAAGGAATGACAGCTGCAACCTCATTCATGAGATCCGCCAAATCTAGAGGTACATGTGAATCAACTGGTGGAAGGAATATACTGTAATGGATGGCTCCATACATGTGTATGCAATGCTCTATTAGATGTATATCAAAAGGATTAAAAGCTTGCTTGTCTTGACCTAATCCTAACATTAAGTGTAGCTAGGTCCTAAGGGCAAAACCTTTATAAATTTTTTTTTTTACTGTACACACAGGTGTACGATTCCTGTACATGCAGATGTATGATTATACCCCCGGGGCAATAAGTATGTTTAGACAATAGCGGAAGTGATTTGCGCAATCTGATTGGTCAATTGCAGGTATCTAAACGCGGTAGAAACCTTGAGAGGGACTCTAAGTGCCAGTGGGGGGGATTCTAAGTGCCCCGGGCACTTAGAATCCCTCCCACTGGCACTTAGAATCCCTCCCGTTATCGTTATCGCGTTGCGCGATAATTTATTGGTTGCTACGTACGCGTTGCTATTGTCTAAATTGGTTAGACACTGAAACCGAGGGATCTACGTGATTTAGAATCCCCGAGGGCCCTGGGCTGTAGCGTCCCGAGCGGTAGCGAGGGCGCTACTAAGGGCCCGAGGTTTCAGTGTCTAACCTATATTTAGACAATAGCGGAATTGATTCGCGCAATTGTCTAAACCATAGGCGTCGGAACCGGGGGGGCAGGGGGGGCTATCGCCCCCCCTGCAGCGATAAAGGGGTGGCGAACGTATCATTCCGCCCCCCCATTATTGGCTATGGTTAATTTTATTCACAATGCTGATTGCATGTGGTGTCAATTACGATCGGTCGAACGTCCGCGCCGCACAGCACAATCAATTAACACGTACAACATTTAACTGAATCAGATAACACCAGCAGCTGCTAATTCACACGATTAACTGCCATATTGCTATAGTTGGATCGCGTATCGCAGATGAAGCGTCAGCAAAGTAGTTGTATTACGGATTTCTTCCATAAAAAGCCATGCGGTGACGAAAGGGTAACGGTAAGGTCTAGGTCCCCTTCAGGAAGACTGGTAGGGTGCACCTGAAACAGCGAGAAATTTATAATTCAGTAGTATTATAAAATTTCAACAATTCCTATAGCGGTTGTCCGGACGACATATAAACAATATATGCATGTTTAATAAAGGCCTATAGGCCTCTTGCGTGGCCGCCACTTTTTTGCGTAGTTTTTGGAGTTTTTTAAGCGCAAAAAGCGCTGGCTTCTGGGGCGGAGCCCCAGACCCCGATGGGGGAGCTTACAGCGCTCCCCCATACCCCCTAGCTGGGCGGGAGGGGTGCCCCCCTCCCGCACCCTCCCCGGGGCACCACCATATTGCGCCCCCCCTGCTATTATCTCCTTCCGACGCCACTGTAAACGCGGTAGAAACCTAGAGAGGGACTCTAAGTGCCTGCAGGGGGGATTCTAAGTGCACCGGGCACTTAGAATCCCCCTCACTGGCACTTAGATAAGAATCCCTCCCGTTATCGTTATCGCGTTGCGCGATAATGTATTGGTTGCTACGTACGCGTTGCTATTGTCTAAATTGCTTAGACACTGAAACCGAGGGATCTACGTGATTTAGAATCCCCTCGGGCCCTTAGTAGCGCCCTCGCTACCGCTACCGCTCGGGACGCTACAATCACGTAGATCTCTCGGTTTCAGTATCTAACCTATATTAAGTATGCGTATAAGCCATCCCTCCCTCCATCCACATTGAAAAAAAAAAGGCTCATGTTTTGTATCTCCGTCATGTTTAAACATTGCAACTCTTTGACAAAGGACATTCACGGTTATGGAGATACGCGAGTTAAACACATAGCCAATTTATTGAGCAGAGGGAGGAGGGGCATAAGTGATACTTACAGAACTTGCACTGTAAAGCACGGCAATATTAATCAAACTATGCAGTATGCACACTGCCGTACCTGTTCTGCTTTGTTTTGAAGAAAGTACCAGTTCTTCATTTGCTGGGATAAACTAATCAAGGTACTTAAAAATGATGCACTTAACATGCAAATTCTTTAGTGGTCATTATTGTATCAGCACAAAAATGGTAGTATGACTTTTCAGACTCATGCCTTCCACTGTATGCTCATATCCCATGGTCTCCTCTAGATGGTCATGTCCAAAGGACTCCATGTCACTGATGTGTTTTTCATGCATGCATGTAACTGGACTGTGTCTTGCATGTATTGGACTGATGTCAGTGGCATGGGGGCAAATGCCACAATACATATTTCAGAGGCCCCCTGTGAGGCTCCACTATACATGTCTCATATACCATTCACTGTACTCAAATTCAAAGTGTGCTTCATTGGGAGGGTTTTAAGGACTCCTCTATTTCAGCTGATAGTGGTCATGAAAGGGTTGGAATGATGGGGGGAGGGGGGGGGGGGGCAGATCTCATGTCCCCGTCAATGGTACTCTTTCTTATTGGCAGTGCTTACTAAGTTATACTACAGTGTGCATATAATTATTACATGCTGGTTGTAGTCCTGAAGCTTCATCTCTACTCAGTGCGTGTATACCCATGGGTAAATAGAAGCCATGTCAGTGAATGCTTTCTGTATAAACTCAGTCTTTCCAAATCTTTGGCAATAATATTCACTGCCACTATATGCAAGGCTTCCATCTGTCTACAAGTTTGCCTGCATGTACACATTACCAAAGATAAAATCCTCCAAGAAAGGAAGGTACCAATACTACAAGCACACACACACACACACACACACACACACACACACACACACACACACACACACACACACACACACACACACACACACACACACACACACACACACACACACACACACACACACACACACACACACACACACATGGTGGTCTTGAAAAAGCTTAGCAAGCTGTATCCGGACCTCCACCAGTTGACACCTCGCTAGCCCCTTTATGTTGGGACACACATGCCACTACAAGGCCACCAATGGATGCATGCTACTTGCTCCACCACATCAGGGCTTCCATCTCCACCAGTAGGGATTCCCCACCCACTTCACAGCAGGTGTCCCTCATTCCCCCTCATCAAGGCACCACCTCTTCCATAGATGTCACACTTCTACATTGGGATATCTTTCCCCCTTTTTTCCATTCCATCCAGAATGCTACGTAGGATTAGTGGTTCTAGTGAGGATGACTGTCAAGTTTGCTACACATATGACCAAATGCAAAAGCCTATGGAAGTCACAGGTCTGTAACATGTTTGGAAGTGGCACTGCCCCAGATCCAAAAACATACATAAAATATGACACCAAGTGCTCTGATCCTCAGGTGGGTATGTGACCATATGTCTCATTAATGGCAGAGTCCTAAACACAAAGGCATTAGCCTATCTATTTGCCACCATCTCATGCAAATCAACTTTCCATGGGTGACTTCCATGGGTGGCTTTGCATCTGGTCATAGCAAACTGACAGTTATACCCACCAGAACCACTAATTCTAAGTAGCACTGGTTTGTGTGTGTGTGTGTGTGTGTGTGTGTGTGTGTGTGTGTGTGTGTGTGTATGTATAGCATTATACATGGGCCCCTTTTAGGAATCTGTGCTATTTATCTTTTATGATATTACATGTAGATCTACCACTCTGTAAGAGGGACTTCAGTAGACCTACTTTTACCTGGTATATAAGCCTGTCAGGAATATTATTCCTGCTGTATCCCAAAAGCCGATTAAAGATCTGGGCCCTGGAAATTTTATATAACAAGGGAAGGTAATAAATAGTAAGTCCAAAGTTTTTTTAAACCTCTCAATGGTCTCACTCAGAGCTTCAGTGTATATAGTGATTGGCATGGGATAATTGTTAGTGTTGTGTGTGTGTGTGTGTGTGTGTGTGTAAATAGATGTATGTTATGGAATATGGGACATGAGGCATGGTACGTCATGATGTGGCAGGTACTGTGAGACAGGAGCAAATAGTCCAGTACATACAACGCATCAATCCAGTACATACAACCAATGGGGGGAGGGATTCCCTTCCTCTGAAAAAAGTCTTGGGGCATTTTGCCCCCATGGCCCCTATTCCACTATGTATACAACACACAATCCAGTTACACACGTCAGTCTGAATATAAACATAACAAAAATAGTTGAGAAAGAGGGATCTATTAGTAGGCCAGTGAAAGCACTATAACCAAAAGACATTGAAAAGTGTCTTATGGTGGAAAGAGTGTGTATAGGCATGACATGAGACGTGCGTATGTGTTGGTTCATGGGTGTGTGTGTGCCAGCCATGCAGTGAAATAAAAAACGGTGGGAGTTGTGCCAGCAGAACACAAATTAAATTAAATTAGTGAACAGATTCAAGATTATAATACACGTACATTGAAAATATATTCATCCTATTCATGTACATAAAACTGATCAATGTTGTAATTGCCTTATTAACTACAGGTATCGTTATTAAATTTAGCATTCAGCTTTTCTGCCAGCTGAGCTTCACCAACTGCTGGTGTCTTTAGAGCATCAATGATTGTTGGCCATGTGTACTGACTATCTCCTCCACTCTTCCAATTTGTGAAGACGTCCTCAAATGACATGAGACATGCCTGTGGCTTATTGGCATTATGACTTTGGATACTGTCCAAGGTGCCAGATGATAGGTGGAGCTGAATACCAACTGCTCTCCATTTAGAAGGAATGACAGCTGCAACCTCATTCATGAGATCCGCCAAATCTAGAGCTACATGTGAATCAACTGGTGGAAGGAATATACTGTAATGGATGGCTCCATACATGTGTATGCAATGCTCTATTAGATGTATATCAAAAGGATTTAAAGCTTGCTTCTTATGACCTATTCCTAAATTAAAAGACGTAACTAGCTATAGGTCCCATAATGTCCTAAGGGCAAAACCGTTAAAAAAATTTCTTAACTGTACACACAGATGTACGATTCTTGAACATGCAGACATACAATTGCACCCCCCCCCCCCCCGGGGCAATAAAGATTTTATTTACTGTAAAGCATGCATATTAGCCATCCCTCTCTCCATCCACGTTAATAAAAAAGCCTCATGTTTTGTATCTCCGTCATGTTTAAACATTGCAACTTTTTGACAAAGGGTACAGAGAAACATTCAAGGTTACGGAGATACGCAAGTTTAACACATGGCCAATTTTTTGTTGTTGTTGGAGCAGAGGGAGGAGGGGCATTAGTGATACTTACAGCACTTGCACTGTAAAGCACGGTAATATTAATCAAACTATGCAGTATGCACACTGCCGTACCTGTTCTGCTTTTTTTTGAAGAAAGTACTAGTTCTTCATTTGCTGGAATAAACAAATCAAGGTACTTAAAAATGATGCACTTAACAGGTAAAAAAAAAAGACAAATCACATTACCTGATCGTTTTCTGTTTCTCATTGATGTTTCAGCAACTGTGTAGTTCAAACAAAATTATTACCACACACACATTGTTACAGTAACCTGCTCAACAAGAGATTATTCAAGACAGTGTTCTGATTATGGAACTGATTAAAGTTCAGATCAGATCATTGTCACCTAGTGTGGTTACAACATGGATTTCAGCAATAACAATGGACATGGTACTAGATATTAGGGTAGTCAGAATTGCCAGTGTCTAACAGGGGTTGACAAAGTTACCATCACCCTTAAAGCAATCTTATGTGGCTTCATAAACACCCATTGCCTGGATCAGGTAATTTTTCTGAATGCATATGTCAGTTACAATTTTAAGCACAGTAAACAATGGTGGGTTCATCGAATGTAATAACATACCTTGTGTTCCTTCCTTTAGCCAAACAGTATGCCTGGTGGTAAGGTCCATGTTACATGAACAATTTTCACAACTTGCTATACCTTGATCTTCCTCATAAGGTATGGCTACACCATTGCAAGACTGGGTAGTGCACATAAAACCATCTTTTAAGTCCTTACAACCGTTATAATTCAGAAGCTCAGCACTATGCTGTATACCATCATGAATAAGCTTTCTAATTCTAGGGCATGCTTTGGTGCTGTCTCCTTCAGTAAGGTGCACCTCTATGTAGGTCACGGAATCAACTATAGTGAATTTAGCAGGAAACTTGCTATGCTTAAAAGAAACACAATTTCTATAAAGACAAGTTGGAACTTTATTAATCTCAACCAAAGTGCAGGAGCCCTTCTGCTGTAGAAAAACTACCAAGAAACTGAATACCCCATATGGTACACATCCATTCGGAAAACAGACAAGAAATGGATCAACCTTGCCATGTTCTATAGACATTTTATCAGGACTCAGTGGATTCAAAAGAGCTGGCATCAAGAAGTCACCATTTCCCAAGGAAACCATAATACAGCGATAACACATCAGATCTGTAAACTGCTCAACAGTAAAAATTCCATCAAAGAAATGCCTTTTAAAAAATGTATGGGAGAGAAATTCATGACTAACTATTGCATGATCCTTAAACTTAACACACCAATCATTTTTCACACCTTCACTACAAAAGGACTGTTGTAAATCATCACCCAAAAGCTCATGTTTGCACTGGACTAAATCTGTGATGATCCTCAGGATGACCTGAGGATCTGAGAACACTACCTCCCTAAGACCTGGTACATTATGGTACCACAGGAAAAGGTTATACTTGACCATGTGCCTAAGAGCTGCCTCCAAACCTTTCTCATCAATGCCTAACCTCTGGGCTAACTGTAAACACATACTCAAGCTCAATATCCCGTGTGTAGCTGTAACCCTTATTTGCATCTCCAGAACAAACCACATTATAGGGAGAAGAGGTGGATTGCCTTTCCTGCAGTGAACCACGATGGACCGCCTTAACTTATAAGCAACCTCTTGATCAGCTTTTTCAGGCGTTTGACCATTGACCTCCCAAATTGTCTCACACCCCTTTTTATGGATAAGAAATTCTGGATTTACCACCATGTTTCTAATGATGTCATCCTTGACGTTCTTCTTCTCAGAACACAACTCCTCCATATCTCTGTGTGTGCCCACTACAAAGAGGTGAGGATGGACATCTCTGACATGAGCTGCCCTCACACACTGCTCCAGCACCTGCTTGTGGGAGGATGGAGATGTGTATGGTTTGCCCACTGGTTTGCCATCTTGTCCATAGAAGTAGATCTCTGGGCAGTGGTCTAGGCTCTCTGAAAGGTTAACAGCAAAGAGAATGGCAGACACATCTTGGACAAAGGCTGGCAAGAGCTCAAGGAACTGGGGCTGACCACCACTGTCGATGAATTGAACCAAGGTCACTTTCAAATCCAATGGTTTGTTATTTTTTAAAGCCTCAATAAATTGGCTAAGAACACCACCAGCAGCTTGGCTATCCTCAAATTTCTGCTCCCTTTCAGGCTCTAAGGGTGTTGGGTGCTCAACAAATGGAGATGATGGGAGCTCAGTAGATGGAGGTGACTGGACCGGCTTGTCATCTGGCTTTGAAACAGGATCTTCAGCAGGCGTGGATGGTTGCTGTTGATCTGCTGGATGTGGAGATTCCTGTGTTGCTATGGGAGCTGTTGGAGGTAGAGGTGAAGGATTCTTTTGGTAGGCAGTTGCAAGAACCTGCATTAGCTTGGCCTCATCCAAAACCTCCCAGATACCACTATCCTTCTCATCCACCCCTGCTAGAATGGACTTGACAGAACCCACAAATGCCTGCACAGGGTTATCAGCCAGTCCTGTGCTAACACGAGTAGTGTGATTTTCCGTACTCTCTAAAAGCAGTAGCCTTTTCAGGTGGGTCTTCCCCACACCTGCTATCCCAAGCACCAGACATTTAATGTTAGACATTTCAACTGAGCCTTGCTTCAAGGCTTCTTCAAGTAACTGCTGCCTTGCCACTGGGAGAAAATTAAAAAAAGAAAATTATAAAGCCTGCTTTCTTACACAAGTGAATTGACACTACTTTATAATTAGTCATATTAAACACCGGGTCCGTGAAAATCGAATACTATTTTTTTGAACTCACTTTATTGGAAAGGGTTTTAATTGTCACAAATACCGATTTTGCTAGAGTACAACTCTCTATACAATGTTTAGAGCTATTTCTAAGCCTGCAAATACTTTCACTCAGAACCAGGATTCGTTTAGGCTGACAGGGTAAGCGCCACTACCGGAAATGGGAAACTTTTTTTTCACAACGTTTCAGCATTGATAAATAATATAAACTTGCTCACCTAGTTAGTAATGATAGGGTTGGATCATATCCCATGATCCTAGTGACTAAACAAGAACTAAACTCCCATACGTCTCGACTCCAGACTTAAATATTGGACGTGCGCAGGCCCAATATTGTGGGTCCATAGCCAAGTCAATATGGACGTTATTAGACACAAGCATGATAAAGCAGTGGATCCAAGTAGTGGACTACCCAGTAGTAGTGGACTACCCAGTAGTAGTGGACTACCCAGTAGTAGTGGACTACCCAGTAGTAGTGGACTACCCAGTAGTAGCTTCATTTTGAAAATCTCCATATCGCAGCCACATTTATGGGAATAAACATCTTGTAAAGACGTCTATCTGATGCATAACTTCACGTCTAAGCTATGTGGAAGTCTTTGCATGCTACTACATGAGGGATAATAGTCACATACCGAGACCTGCTAGTCCCCAGGCTGAAAACAATTACAGTCACTTGTTTCTCATCTGGGCACAAGGCAAAAACAGCTGCATGTGGGTTTTGTACATGAACTAAGCCAACTGAAGGCATAATTCCTGTTGTGGCCTCATATTCATTCGAAAAAAATATATTAAAACTTGCGCTAAATGTTCTTGGAAAAGTGTCCTTGTCAACGCTTCGATATTGATAAATTTAGAACTACGTCACTTAGAACGGGTATAGCACCCACCATACACTGCATATATGAGACAAGAAACGACGCAAACGTCTTACAATGATTGAAATATACTTTTACCGGCAATTGCTGTTTTCTGACTAATTTTCCCAATAGTTGGGGTTCGACAAAAAAAGTATTCGATCTTCACGGACTGAGTGTTAAAGAAATAATATGTAATATGAAATATGTAACTAAAGTGGAACCTGTGGGAACATCACAGTATCGAATTGCAGCAGTATAAGGAATGTATGTGAACTGTGCCTAGAGGGACATCTGGGAATCCAATCACTTCCCTCTTCATCGCTATCAAATGATATTTCACTTTTTAAAAAATGCTTGTGCCCATTTTCTTCAAGCTAAAAACAGTTCTGATTAATGGCGGATACAAGTAAAATGTAATTTAGAATTCTTTTATTACATGCACAGGTGTGCAAATCAGGAATTTTATTTCAGTGCTCAGTCAGTTTAAGCTTCATATTCAATTAGCATCATCCTAAAAGTGTACATTAGAAGCTCTTGCAAAAATTGTTAATGAACAAATAAACATCCACACATACAGTAGTAATGCCTTTTGGATTGAATTACAGGCTTGATTTGCTAAGTGCATTCATTATGTTACAACACTACATGTCATATCCACCTCCTACATTGAAGTTGTCTGTACCACCATTGGTGCAATTCAAGTCATTACATGGTGTGTGGAGACAAGTATGAAAACTGCTACACATGTAAATATGGATGGGTCACTTACTCTCCTGGTCAAGAGCCTCTTTGTCCTCCATCACATGAAGTGGCTCATCCTTCTCCCAAGGTACCAGTGGTCTCAGGGATACCCTCACACACTGGCCATACAGGTCCACTAAGCCATACACATCCTTGGGGACAGTGCAGGGAAGTCTGACCATGTGGACACCATTGAGGAAGAAGTGCAAGGTACCAGAGCTGCTGTGGAGCAGGCCAACTGTGTCCCCAGCCTTCAGACCATGGAGATCAATGTCACCAGGCAGTTGGCCCATGTCCTAAGGAATAGGACTGAGTAAACACTGCAGGAACTGCAACTTGAACATGCCAATAGTCAGTATTTAGCCATGCATGTAATATATTCTAATTTTGTACATCTTTTGTGTATTTTGGACGGTCGGCTGCTATTTGTTCTACTTCAAAATAAATTCAACAATTGGATGCCAAAACAGCACTAGCCATTCTCAGTATTTCAACTAGCACTACTTGACATGTTTTTTTGCCCTTTGTGACATGAAGTATATGTTGTTATGTGTGTACGTATTTATGTATTTAGCGCATGCGCAGTTGCATTCATTAAATTAGTGCTTGTCTTGCAACATGGTGGCAGCTGTTTCGAAAATGGCAAGTATTCATTTTGAACCATCGCCGGTGTTTGACTTCAAGAACCCTGATGAGTGGCCTCACTGGAAGCGGAGATTCGAGCAGTTCTGCCTCGCCTCTGGGTCATCAAAAGAAGAAGAAAGCAGACAGGTTAGCTCACTCTTATACTGTTTGGGAGAAGAGGGAGAAGATGTCTTGTTGGCCTTGAAGATAGTGGATAAGGCAAAAATGAAGTACAACGAGGTATTAAATGCCTTTGACACTTATTTCGGGGTCCGTAAGAACGTCATTTTTGAAAGGGCCAAATTTAATTCTCGAAACCAACGTGACGGGGAGTCGGTCGAACCAGAGATCATATATAGAGGGATTGGAAACGAGTCACGTGCGCCATACATAGAATAGGCATAGCATGCGAACCATCCGACCTCGTGTTAATCACACCGTTACGCGGGTGAAGAAAAGTGAGCTAAAAGCACCAAAACCACTAAATCCATACATGTATTGACTACCTGTTTAATCATTTTTGTGGTCTACGAGTCCTCGTCTGGCGAGTTATAAAGGTTTTTGTCAAATAAATTGTTAATTTGGTAGGACAATTTTTTGGCCGACAGTATCTGCTCAGCTACAGCGCGTTTTGTAACAAACGCGGTGTGTATGATGGAATAAGCACGAAAAGTGGCGTAGGGGGAGTTTTATGTGTGTGGACTTTTCAGAATCGCTACTGCGCATTATTGGATACGCTAACTTGGCCTACAGTTTCGTCGGCGTTGTATTGGCTACGAGCGTGTAACCTGCTTTGTCGTGTTGCTTGAAGATTGGAAAGTGGCGTGGCCGTAAGTTTTTCGACTAAAAACATGCGCTTTATAACATATTCCTTTTCAAAGGTGATGGAAAAATCAAAATTTCAGTTGGCGCAACATCGAAGGTATGTAAAGTGCCTGCAGCGGGAGGCTGGGGGACGCCCGTACACGCCAAGTGTACGTATTCCTAACCAGAACATGGTTGTTTAATGTTTCCCCCGGCCTTTGTATCTCTGGATCTCAGTACAGAACTCAGTGTTAGCATGTTCAATCCCTTAAGTTTTTTCCTCGCGTAGGATCCGCAGCTCTTGGTATGCACAGTTTCGCCGATTTGTATCACATCTGCATTCTGCTGGACAATAACGTGTTCAGCCAGAGTAAGGTTGTTGTCCCTGGTAGATGTCCAGCTCCTGTCAGTCTTCAGGATGTATTTTTTTTTTTGTGCAGCACCTTAAATTTAATGAACTGTGATTTGTGAGTTTGGTCTATATATAATCTCTGCGTTTGTGTGTCTTTTATTGCCATTGGACATAGTCCAAAGAACAAAGTTGACTTGTGCTGACAGCACGGTATTGTAAAGATTCAGGTGCGGATGGCAGCTGTTATAGTGTTAATTGGGCTCGTTTCCAATCCCTCTATATATAATCTCTGGTCGAACAATATGTGGTAGACTTGCATAGTCTAGCTAGAAATTGCAACTTCGGTGCGTTAAGTGAAGAGCTTATACGGGACCGTATAGTGATAGGCATTACCGACAAAGCTTTGTCTAGGAGACTTCAGTTAGATCCTTCGCTTACACTAGAGAAAGTGACAAAAATAGTGAGGCAAACGGAGGCAGTGCTACAACAACAACAGCAACAGCAGCAGTCAGTGCTTAAGGAGACCTCATCATGTAAAGAGTTAGTAGAAGTAGCAGCATTATCTAAAAAGACTGAGGAGAATAAGGGCAGCAGTGTGAGTGATGTTGATTGTATTCGCTGTGGTAGGAAACATAGAAGAGGCAAGTGCCCAGCGTTTAATGCTGTGTGTTATCGTTGCCACAAGAGAAGCCATTTCCAATCCTGTTGTAAGTCTCGGAATGTACCCACAACCCCTGTAGGTGATCAGGAGGATAACAGCATAGACACAGCCTTCTTAAACACAGTAGGAGAGGAGGACTCTAGATCATGGTTTGTAAATCTGACTCTAGGGAACAGGGAGGTATCGTTTAAAATAGATACTGGGGCAGAAGTAACTGCAGTGTCTGAGAAGGTATGGAAACAAAGTAAACGACCACGACTACAGTCCCCATTTAAGACCCTTTATGGACCCGCACATGAACCTTTGCCTGTTGTAGGGCAGTTTTTTGGTGTTCTTGCCTATAAAGGTACGTCAGTGAAGCAAACCATTTACGTCATTAAAGATTTGAAGAATTGTTTGTTAGGGTTACCTGCTATTAAAGCTCTGAACCTACTGACTAAAGTGGTGGATGCAGTGATAGAGGACAGGGGTCAGAGATAGTTAAGAAATTCCCAGCATTGTTTAAGGGTTTGGGAAATCTGAAGGATCCATATGAAATTAAGCTTTGCCCAGATGCTAAGCCTTTTGCTTTATGTGTGCCAAGAAGGGTCCCAATATCCCATCGAGAGCAAGTTCGTAAAGAATTAGAACAAATGGAATCTGGGGGAATCATATCAAAAATGGATGAACCCACTGCTTGGTGTTCAGGTATAGTTGTCATACCAAAAGCCAATGGTAAGATCAGGATTTGTGTGGATCTCACACATCTGAATAAGAGCGTCCAGAGAGAGATATACCCTCTTCCTAGGATAGATGAAATTCCTGCCCAATTAAAAGAAGCTAAAGTATTTAGCAAACTAGATGCTATGTCAGGCTTTTGGCAAATCCCACTTGCTGAAGCCTCTCACAAATTGACTACATTTATCACTCCCTTTGGACGATTCTGCTTTAATAAATTACCATTTGGCATTTCCAGTGCCCCAGAGCACTTTCAGAAACGAATGTGTAGCATGCTAGAAGGTATTGATGGGGTGTTATGTTTAGCTGATGATGTTTTGGTTTATGGGCAAAATCAAGAAGAACACAACAAGCGTCTGTATGCAGTTTTTGGACGAATGCTGAATGCAGGGCTAACATTGAATAAAGAGAAATGTGTTTTTGGTGTTGATAAGGTGAAGTATCTAGGTCATGTTGTAGACCAAGAAGGAATCAGGGCTGATCCCGATAAAACAGCAGCTATACAGGAAATGGGACCACCAACGAATGTATCGGAACTAAGGAGATTTATGGGTATGGTTAACCAGCTTGGAAAATTCTCTCAAAACCTTGCCCAAATCTCTCGACCACTTAGGGAGTTACTTAGTGCAAAGTCGACCTGGGTTTGGGGTCCTTCACAAGAGGAATCGTTCTCCTCTATTAAGGCTGAGTTGTGTCAGCCTACAGTCCTTGCCTTCTACGACCCTGATGCAGAAATTCTTATTTCAGCAGATGCATCTTCCTATGGATTGGGTGCAGTCTTTCTCCCAAAAAATGGGCCATGACTGGAAGCCTGTTTCTTATGCATCACGATCATTGTTAGACGCTGAAACCCATTATGCCCAGATTGAAAAGGAAGCCTTAGCCATTACATGGGCATGTGAGAAATTTTCGGACTATGTCCTGGGTAGGCGATTTGCAATCGAAACTGATCATAAACCCCTAGTACCCTTGTTGAGCACCAAGTTGTTTGATAACCTACCACCTAGGGTACTTAGATTTAGACTTCGGTTGATGAGATTTGATTTCACTACTCACCATGTTCCTGGGAAGCTGATGTATACGGCTGATACATTATCTAGGGCTCCAACATCTACCCCTCACAAATCAGCTGTCTACCTTCAAGAGGATGTAGAAAGGTTGGTAGCTGTAGTATGTTCTAACCTACCTGGCAGTGAGGATGTGATTGAAAAATATAGAGTTGCTCAAGGCCAAGACTCCACTGTGGTGACACTGGTTAGTTATTGTTCATCAGGTTGGCCTGATAAACACCGACTAAAAGCAGAAGTAAAACTATATTGGGAGCATCGTGGAAAACTGACGGTCAACAGAGGGCTTCTTTTGTTTGGTGATAGAATAATCGTTCCCAAGCAATTACAGGCACATACATTAGAGAAGATTCATCAAGGTCATCAGGGAATTGAGCGTTGCCGTCTCAGAGCATTGTCAGCGGTGTGGTGGCCCGGCCTGACAACAGATATTGAAACTATGGTTAAACAATGCCACACATGTGTTAAGCGAGCCAGACACAATAAAGAACCAATGATTGCTGTAGACACTCCAGAGTACCCTTGGCAGAGGGTGGGCGCTGATTTGTTCGAACTGAACCGAATAAATTATTTAGTTGTTGTGGATTATTTTTCTCGTTACTTTGAAGTTGCTAAGCTAACTTCAACAACCTCATGTGCAGTTATAGAGGCAATGAAAAATATATTTTCCAGATATGGGATTCCGGAGACGCTGGTAAGTGATAATGGCCCCCAGTTTTCTGCTATAGAGATGAAAGATTTTTCTCATAGCTTCGGATTTCAGCATGTTACAAGTAGTCCTTATTACCCGCAAGCAATGGGCAGGCAGAAAGAACTGTTCAAACAGTCAAACAACTAATATCTGCAGGAGATGACCTGGCTATATCCTTGTTGAACTATAGAACTACCCCATTGCCCTGGTGCGGGTTGAGTCCGGCAGAACTATTGATGGGACGCAAATTGCGCACCACTTTACCACAGCATCTCAAGGTTCTAGTGCCAAAATGGGACTATTTACAACACTTCAAAACACAGAGTCTGAGATACAAAAGGAAACAGGCAGAAAACTATAATCAAACACATGCTGTAGGTCAGAGACCAGATCTTGAGATTGGTCAACAAGTGTGGATAAGTGACACCAGAAATGTTAGTACTCAAGGTGAAGTCAAAGGTCTTGCTGAGACACCGAGGGGTTATATTTTGGATACCCCTGCAGGAGAGCTGAGACGGAACAAATGTAATCTCACCCCAATTCCAGAGAAATTGTGTGGTAAGCAAAATGTTGAGCAGCCCATACAGCAAACAAAAACAAATGAAAGCGAAGATCAATTTTTGTCACCACAGGCAGAGAATATCGCTCCTCCAACTTTCATACGTAGTCCCATTGCTACTCGTTCCCGAACAGGTACCAGGATACGACCACCCGATTATTACTGACTGAAGAGAGAGAGTTGTGACATGAAGTATATGTTGTTATGTGTGTACGTATTTATGTATTTAGCGCATGCGCAGTTGCATTCATTAAATTAGTGCTTGTCTTGCAACACCCTTAATAACCTAATTCTATATCCATCAAGGCGTAGTGCATCATGTGACATATTTATCAAAGTATAACTATAAATGGCCAGATGAATGAAGTGCATACCAAAGTATGACAAGGGATGTTAATGGAAAAAGCAGTGCATGTGAGTGACATAAATAGAGGATATGTGATACAGCACATTCACACATCAACTTACAACGAACTATAAAATGTACATTTCCCCCTAGGCTGGTTCAACTCTTTGAATGTCAATACGGATGACGTAGTTAAATGATTATTTGCCAGTTATGTTTTTAAATATGGCACCCGTTGCTTAGTTGTTTGTTGTTCTTGAAGAATCTGGTGGTTAGCCTACTTAAAGATATTAACTGTGATATAGGAGCAATTTTATGTTTGTTTTGAACTAGCTCGAAAAAGAACGTTTGCCAACAACACCCGATTAGGTGCAGCACCAAATGGGACAGGGATTCAAAATGGTATATCGAGTATACTATGAAACAGATGATGAAAATACGATAGTTGTACTCCTGGGTGTTATTTCCAATGTCTAGGCATAAAAAAAGCTTCGCTCTCCTATATTTTCGTACAACAAGCTTATTCTAAGGTGTTGGATACGGTACAGATGCCATTATGTGCACACCTGCAGCTGTTATTTCCCACTTTCCTTTCAATTGAATACTAACATTCCACTCATATCTCTATGCCCCTAGGACATTTTTGTGCACGAAGTAACAGTTTTACACCTATATGTGTGCACATTTATGTGCACTTGGCGGTCAAAGGGTTAAAAGCATAGGTGTGTGTGTGTGTGTGTGTGTGCCGGAGTCATATCATGATATCATGTGTCACCCTGACAGTGAAAATCTATGCATAATATGACTTGCCCCTCCAAACCCCCTCCCCTCCCCACACACATGCACACAATTAGGGCTGTCTCTACAGCCCTAATTGTGTATGTGTGTATGTGTGTGTGTGTGCCAGAGTAATACATGACATATATCCTCTGCATAATATGACTTGCACCTACCCCAGGGTTTCCGATAACATTCGGACACATACCATTTTCCGATCAATTAAGCCATTTGTCCGAACATAATTAATTACGTCTGGACAAAATGTCAGGACAAAAAAAATGTGCGCTTGCTTGGGAGGACGTTGAGTCTTAGAACCAAAAAAAGCGGTCAGTGACGATTAAAACTGTTGAAAAGTGGGTGGCGGAGAAAGACAAGGAATTGGACATGTCGCTTTGGCTTAAGTACAAGAAGGATGGACGAGACACGGTTGGGTTACTGAAATGCGCGGCTTGCGTAGAATTTGAAGCTAGGCTCGTTGGAATGCACAACTTCTGTAGTACGTTCATTGAAGGTACACCGAATCAGCGTACTACCAGTTTCAAAGATCATGCAAAAAGTGAGATGCACGTGCGTGCAATCATAGATTGAAGACCTTACAGTCTTTAATCTATGGTGCAATGATGCTTTTTAAAAAGAAGCAAGCAGGGCCGAGTAATGCCAGCAACTGTCCACCGACATACAGCTGATACAAAATCTTGATGCTGAAACTGAGGCATATGGTTTAGTTGTTCATGTCTGAACAACTAAACCATATGTCTGGTCAATTTTGTTCATGTTCTGACATTTTGTCAGAACATTTAATGCTCCTTATCGGAAACCCTGCTACCCCCCCCCCCACACTCACACACAACACACGATTAGTCACTACACCTATGTTTAAAACTATACCTTTCCTCCAACACAGAGAGCTGCAAACTTCTTACTGATGGATGATGTAATGACAAAACTCTGCCCTGACAACTCATCTGCCTTGTCCACAGATACCACCTCATCAGGGGGCAGTGTGGTGACCCCAATAGACAGAGAGCCACTCAATTTAGAGTCCATCTCTGCTACCTCCACCTGAAAATGGAGCAATGAGTAACTTAAGCAAACATCCCTACTAAATGGATACCTCATGTACCCTGCTGTATTACATGATACATTCCAATTACATTAATCTCTAGCTTGGTCACAAACTTCCATCATTTAAATGGACCTATGGGTGCATAGGTCATGGAATGTCGATATAGGGGGAGGTAAGGTATAAGGTTATAAGTGTTTCATTATATGGGTGATGGTAAAAGAGATTTTGTACATAAACACAACTTAAATGGCTATGGCTGTAAGGTAATGATGTATTCTACATACTACTTCACCTGGAAGAGCATGTCACAAGGAATAGGAGCAGATGTGACCACAATCCCTTTGGAGCTGCCATTAACCCTGTGGGCTGATTGTCCATCATGATCAAGTCTGATGTTATCTCCATGGGAGGAGGAAAAGGTCACCACTCTGGGATGGAGAGGGGAAGGAGGAGAGAGGGGGGAAGGAGGGATGGAGATAAACAAACACATCCACCTATGATTATTACAATCACTTCTCGCTAACCACTGAGGATGTAACATACCCTTCAACTTTCTTCTGCTCATAGTTCTGGGGGTAGAGATGGACATTATGTATTTCTTCATATCACCAACTAAAGCCCAGGTTATATTGCCTTTCATCACCTCTTCCCCAGACCATACAGTTCTACTCCCAAATCTCCTGGTTGTAACCTCCTCAACTTTAAACAATGTACTTAACACTCCTCCCCAGACTACACAATCCACCTTTGAGGTCTCCAAGGGTAGTGTAAACGATGCTCCCAGATGTACAGCATGTCCTATGTCCCCCTCCTCTTCCATGTACAGCATGTCCTATGTCCCCCTCCTCCCCCCCATGTACACCATGTCCTGTGGGGACAGGCTAGTGTAAAAATAGTTGGTCAAGCCACATTTATGAATACTACATGTATATCTGCTCAAATGCATAGATGGCTGACCACAGAGCAGGGCATGGCTGTGATTATGTTACATGTGTATATGGCTCTTTTGTTCTCATCTGTTTGAACCTTCAATGGCAGGGCTCCACATGAATACATGCTCCTGCCTCAGGTAATGATTAGGACGCTCTTGAAGCTACGTGTAGAGCTGCCTCTGGTATGTCTTATGTACACACTAACTTGGCTTCCATGACCAGCTAATTGGCTAAGTTGCCTGAACAATAATGTGATCAAGCAATGTCCAAGCCATCATAGGTGACATAGTTTGATAAGAGTAGCACGCTCGCATACATACATACATACATACATACATACATACATACATACATACATACATACATACATACATACATACATACATATACACATACATACATACCTACATACATACATACATACATACATACATACATACATACATACATACATATGTACGTACGTACGTACTTACATACATACATACATACATACATACATACATACATACATACATACATACATACATACATACATACAAACATACATACATGCATACATGCATACATACATACAACATACATACATACAATATACATATATATTCATTCATATTCATTTTCATATTGAAGTCCCTGCTTATACACCCAGTGATTAGACTCCGCCCACAAAGTACATCACTTCACAATATAGCCATCACTTACGTAAGCTGGCTTTAAAGGCTCTAAAGGCCTTAAAGGAATTGTTGGTGTGCGTTTCTGTTCTTCAACTGGTTTCTTATAACTTTTGCCAGGAGGGACTTTCACATATTTAAAAGACCAATGTGGCTGGTTAAGGGTTAAAGGAAAATAGCTTCAAATACAAACTGCAGTTGAGAAACACTGCACTATATACGGTCCATTCACATGGTGTGTGGGTGCATGACATGCCTTAATTGCCTACATACAACTTTAAACACCACCCTCCAATCTCGCTCCCACAATCAACAGTACTGGACGTATGTACCATCCATGGTCACGTGTAAGTAGGGTCCATTAGATTTGTACTGCAACTGCTATTAAACATACACCATTCACATGTATGTATAAGTTACATTAGCCTTATACTGTCCACATGTGTAGTAGGGTCCCTAATATATTAGTAAGGTCTACTTATATTATTAGCTCACACATCTAAGTGGGATATCTAGACACAACATACCTCCCCCGGATACATTATTCCCCACCCACCGGATACACTACTTAATATCATTTTTCGACGGTCCGTCTTCTGTGCAAAGTTCCAAACGTTCACATCACACTAAAAACATACCTGATATACTGGCCGAACTGTTCTATTGCAGTCATCGCATTCCAATCCCTTGTCGTACCTAAGGCCTTCCCATTCTCTGCCACATTGGCATTTGTAATCTACTAGTTCTGACGCTGCTGGAGATCCACACTTGATGCACTCTACAACCATCTTTCCGTAGTAAAAGGGGCGGGGAAGTGACAGTATATTCATTTGATGGTGATCCGCATTCCATGCGATTTGGCATCGGCTGCATTCAAACGTATACATTTCTGATCGCTGCCAACTTAAAAACTATACTCATAATACATGTTAAAGAATGGCATGGTCACTATTACAATCCCGCCTCCTACCAAATTGTGCGCTATTCCGAAATTAGAAACGTACGTCATGCAATACGTATTACCTCGTCCGTCGGTGCTGCTCTAGGGTAGCGTAGGTAGTGGTCGCCACCCGCGAGTGCCGATATCGGTTGTCTTGAATATACAGCAAACAGGAAGGATAATTATACAAACATACCTGACCCCAAGAGATCGTCAGCTATCACTCTATACCAGCGGCGGCGGAAGGTATATAAGATTGGGGGGGCTCTAAAAGCGAGGATAATTAAATTCATGAATTCAAAGAGAGCATTTGTTCACAATATTCCTTTTGTCTGCCGGGGGCGGGAGGAGTAAGAACTCCCCAACCCATTACAATCTATCTGTACTGTTAGCATTTGGCATTCAGCTAACAATCAATCGGGACAGCCTTCGCTTCACATTGTCAAGCACGCTAATAGGGGGGGGGGGGGGGGGGAGGTGTGCCCTCCCTCGCGAATTGTGGAAGCTTTCGATGCCCTAATTATTTTAATGCACGAAAAAACTCTTACGATTCAAGAAAACTAGCTCTATGAATATTATTAGTTGAGAGTTGAGAGGGGGCCCCCCTTTTCCCCATCGAGCGGTCGCCTACGGTGACTTTTCTGGATGTCATTATATAAATGCGCGGGCACAGGCGAACATTAACGGTATACGCGAGCAATCTCGCGGGCAAGGAATAACAATTGTACTATACCGGTTATTGTTTAGGAGGGGCTGAGCCCCCCCTATGTCATTATTGGGGGGGCTCGAGACCCCCCAGCCCCCCCCCTTCCGCCGCCACTGTATACTGCTAGCGCTTCGTTTATCAAAAAACGTGCTCCGTACGAAAGAAAACAACTGTTTTATCCAATTAAGCGGATTTCTGGTATAGTCGCCAGTGCGGTTGGTCTGTCGCCACGTACAGTTGGAGTGCTCGCCACCCCCCTGTATTTGGTTGTTACGTAGCGCATGGAAGGTGGATTGTAACACAACATTGCTCAACCAAGTTATCAAGTATGGAGCAGCCTTTAACCACCCCAGGAAAGCTTCACTTTGTATTTGTTACTAGTATAGGAGGCGACCATTTATTCATACTAATAAACACTTCTTTTACTACCGAAATTGTACATACAGCTAAGGATTGAAGTATATGTATCGTTATAAGATAGTGTCATGCCAATATTAATTAGCTACTGTAATGTTATGGTTGCTGAGAAGATGGATCAGGATATGTGATCAACAATGGCATAGTGCCTTATCAGGCTCCATGTTTTAGATGTCACATAACAAGTTTTTATTTTTGTTTTTTAATTGAGAGATGCAGCATTCCCCCTCTGAATGGCAACAGAAAACCTTTGCAGGAGGTATGCTAGAGAGCTTTGTCACCAGGCCAGTGGTGTTTGCTATGTGGTGACCCAAGTCTGATAGGAAAGAAATGGAGCGACACTCCAGTTGTTTCAAAGGCAACAGGTGTGAAGGAATGGTATGCATGGGAGGTGAGGTAATTGTACTTCTTGATCTTGGTCTGCTCTGCTTGGTTTGCTGTTGCACATAATTCAGAGGCTGTCATGGATAGATGGGAAGTGGCAAAAGTGTCTACGCAGATTGCATCCCAAACCAACAATTCGATTCGACCATGGTACCATGGTGATTCCATCGGGACGCTTACCATCTGATCAAGACCAGTGGGCTCTAGCTGAGAAGGAACATTGGCAGTAGACATAGCCCTGTGTAGAATATCCTTCATTCAGCATGTCATGGTAGAAGTGGCGGCCAGCACTAAAACGACAACTGTGTGTGCTGAGCATGTCCATATTTGATCCACAGTGGTGGCAAATGTGAGGGATGCAAAGTGGGGCCCCCAGACAAAGGCCAATGGCTATGCAGATATAGTGTTATCATCCATGCGAAGGCCCAGGGATGCATATTACCCTCCCTCACTTCCTTCAGAGCTGCATCCATGCTCTCAGCTGAATTCTCACTCCATTACAGAACACTACAATATTATATTACTTCATTTTATGCATGTACAGCATATGTAAACTAGGTCTAAGTTCAAGATAATCTTTTCTCTGTATTTGCAGAAGTAGCTGTACTCTCTCCAGCTCAGCTTGATATGCTATAAGCCTACATTTAATAGGCTTTTAGCTGAAAGGACCGCATGCGGAATGAGATACAACCCGTTGTGTACCCCTATGGCGAACACTCCTCCACAACATACAAACATCAAACGCTTAGCACTCAAGATATAGGACACATTTGGGAGCCGAATGGTTGCCAATTTAAGCCTAAAGACATAATTTGTGGAGGTAGGAGTAGTCGCCACCCCTGGCGACTACTACTTACGAGCGTAAATTCGGTTGGAGTGTTCGCCACCCTCACTAATTCTTGAGTCATAAGGTTTCTTTTAAAACAAAGCTAAGTACATTGTACAGAAATAACTGCTCTTCTATAATAGCACGATTTTACGCCAATCTGTGCTACATACTTCGCTAACACTCACTTGCACCAATAGAACCCGCCAGCAATTGTGCGGTGTTTACCGCGCCATTTTACCTATAAATGAGGTAGCTAACTTTGTTTAATTATTTTGCAAAAACGTTAATAGTAAATAAAACTTGAACAAAGTGCCGTAAACACTGAGTCCCAGGAGTTTTACTTCCATTTTGTGCCAAGACATACAAACGTTAGGTAAGCCCTAGCGCCGCGTTTGAAAGGAAGAGTGGCGAGCACTCCTGCACTGGCGACCATACCTGACGCTACCCTATAGCTATGGAAACGGCGCCTATGAGCCACCTTGCATCTCATCAATTTCTTCCTATACGTTTGGATTTATCAGCGCCTACGACTGCTACGAGAGGGGGAGGCAGGTGGGGCAAAATTCTCCGGGCCCGGGACAAGAAGGGGCCCAGGCCTTTAGAGCCACGCCCTAGACTGGTCACTAGGCACGCCCCCGGGTCGTTAATGAATGGCTTGTCCACAAGGGGCCTAGACACTTCAGGTCTTTCCGAGTAGCCCAATTTGTTTCGGACCCGGGTCCCGGGGGCCCAGACCGTTATAACAGCGACTGGTTTACACTTTCCGAGCGAGATCGAGAATGAGCTACCATATGCATCACAAATCAGGCGCCCAGAAAAGAAAAGAAAAGAAAAGGCATGCAATGCGTGCTGAAGGAGTCAAAGAACAGAATACGCTTCAACAACATGGCTTTGATGTAACAGAAGACAGCGAAGGAACCGACCGTGAGAAGAATCAATGCAGCAGTGTGCAGCCTAATGAGGAAGCAAGAGTAGCTCCATCACATTCTGATATTGCTATTAAAGTATTGAGTAAAGAAGACATTGAGAATATTCAAAAAGAGGTGCTTTGATCAGAACCAGATGCTGCTGTTAAAGGATCGACCAAAGGCCTGGAGATCCATCTGCTGCTGAAGCCTGCATGAGTGTGCAGGATGATCGTAATTGCAGCCAGGAAGACCATTTTAGGAACAACGTGATTCTGGACTGTGTTATAGGTAACATGCCTAATTGCTATGATTCGCACTGGAGTCTATGTTTGGTTTCCTATGGAAGTACTTGAATAAGATGCCAATTGAGATGGGCTATACATTTTGGTTGCATGCATATATAACATATTAGGCTAGGGACCCAAGAAACATTCTTGCCCCAGGCCCCTGGCTGGCTCTCGGCGGCCCTTGGATTAAGGCTTGAAACCGGTTGTGCCGGTTAACTGGTTAACCGATCGCGAGAATTAAATAACCACCTCAACTGGTTCTATTTCAGCTTAATAACCGCTTCAACAGGTTGTTCAAATATTAAGCAACCACAACCGACCGGTTGATATTTTATTGAGGAGTTGCAAGTGGCGTCACGTTCATCTTACATCTATCAATAATGCGGGCGTGAGAAAACAATAAGCGGACGAAAGCGAGATTCATCTCTTCGCTGTTCATCTCATGCATAGTGATACTTACAGTACAGTGTCCATCAAAATTACCCCTATATGATACTATCAAATTTTACAGGACAAGCAAAAGAAATGTAACGCTCGCATTGAAATGCATGGCTAATTAGAAATTCAGTACCCTTATAACTTTATGATGGATAGCCCATTTTTTAATGAGTAAGGATCATTTGCTAGAAACTCTTTGGAGTTCACGGAAAATTCAAAAATTTGAAAACTTGAAAAACTATCCAGAAGGGCGATTTTGCTGGACACTAGCAACAATGTGATCCGCGACATTCTTAAGGGTACGCCGCGGACCATCTTTCTTGCCATGTGGCAAAGCCCGATGTTGTGCTGGTTTAACTTTTATGCATAAATCATCGAAAAATAATTGTTAAACCGGCAATAACCGGTTATTTTAAAACGAACAACCTCAACCGACCGGTTATTTATTTAACAATCACCTTAACCGACCGTTTTTTTTTTAATTTTAAGAACCTCTTACAACCGGTTTTTTTCAAAATTAACAGGTTTCATGCCTTACCTGGGATTTGTATAAGTTATGTTATATGTAGCCTAAGCATCCTTTGGTGATTGCTGCAATGGGGTAATGGTATATTTATATGGTTAGGAACCTTTTTGCCACAAGTGGGAAATATATGTGAAAAGAGAAACGTGTGGATCGACTTTACTGTCCAGACATGCAGGGCTAGTCCCGTGCATTGGCGCGACCTGACAAAAGGTTTGTCATACATGCAGGTCACAGACATGAGGCAGAGATAATGTATAGATATTATCTCTGCATGAGGTAAGGGCCACTGAAGATCCGAAGTGGGAGGCTTGACCCTGAGCATTTCACATTATTCCTCCCAGAAGACATAACATAGCTGATTGCATTGGTGTCATTTGCTGAATGTTGTATATGTTGTTGACAACTGTTTAATGATAGAACGAACCAACGACTATATGTAGGATACTAGAAGAGGCAGACACATCTAAAGGTTGCAGTTTGGCCTCTGGCTCCAAGTTGTACAAAGATGTCTGGCTGGTTGACAGATGCATATGCAAAGACTCATGTGAAGCAGTTATACAAATGTCCATTATAATATGCATGTTGATATTCTTTATGTTGTATTTTTGTAACACATGCACATTAAAATCTACTGAATTTAAAATCACACACATATTCACATACTGTAACACATCTTTTTTAGGACATCCACCAGAGTTGACCAAGTTACTGGGACCAAACCCTTCCCCTGAAGCCATCGTCTTAGAATTGCCATATTGATATAATCAGCATTCCCTCTGTGTTCTTTCTCCAATGCTTCAACAATGGTTCCAGTATTATCCACTAGCAGATAAGTACCAAAAATGGAATACCCTGTCCCAACATGTGTAACAAGATTCAGCTTTAGCAGTTTGGGCAACATTGGTGGTTCTGTTGGATTGGGTTGGTGGAGGGGGGGGGGAGTGGGGGGGAAATGGTTAAGACCGTAAGTATGCTACATATTACAAGTGGTAGAGGAGTTAAGTAATGTTGTCACTAACACAACAGCAGTGCCACCACTACTAATAAAATTAACTGCTTTTATATGGATGGCCCTCATTAAATGACGCCAGTGGGTGGGGCATATACTGCACAGCATTCTGACCTTGACACTGTTCGGCAATGCACTCGAGTAAGAGCAGCTAAGTAGTGTTTTGGTCTGAAAAAAAAGAAGGGACAGACAGACTTTCATCTTATAAAAATTCAGTGACTATTTCATCTTAACCACATGCTAATTATATTGCATTTACTAATGCTAAATGCGGAGAACTGTCAGAAGAATTGAAAGCGTCATGTTGTTCAATGTTAATTCGTGAACAGCAAAATTTTTTTGCCATGTAGCCATTGAAGGGACCTAGTTACATTTATTGGTATACAGGTACAAGTCCCTTAGGGTGCACAATTACTGTTTGCTATACATGCAGGCTCCCCCTTCCATGAATTTGAGGACAAGAGCGATTTTGTCTACTTGAAATGTAAACCAAAGAGATTAAGCAAGCTGTGAGGAATACCACATTACCTGTTTTTAGAGGACGCAACAGTTCTTCATTTGCTGGAATAAACAAATTAAGGTACTCAAAATGATGAATTCATGCGCCATAACAAGCAACATGAGGAGGAAAAAGCAGTCTATCAACGTAGACAAATCACATTACCCGATCTTTTTCTATTTCCCATTGAAGGTTCTGCAGCTGTGTAGTTCAAACAAAATGATTTGTCATTAATGCACATGTTTAATATTGCTGCTCGATATGAAATAGTTCCGGACGTTGGAATATATATAATATGGTGGTATGTGTTTCAATGCACATGCATACAAATTTAATACTGTAAATGCAATAATAAATGAACTACCTATGGATTTTACATTTTGTGTTCATCGTACTGTTTTGTTGCTTTCTTTGCAGATTTCAACAGTTTAATGGAAGCTTCTCATGCAGCAGTTTCTGAAAATCAACCCCCATATTATAGTATTCTGTTCCAGGTGTATCATCATCAGCACGTCTAACGCAGATAAGTGCTCGCTTCATTCCACTGAGCTTCTGTTAAAATAGCTTTGTCCGAAAGACAGTATTCTATAAACTCCTCATGATGAGAGTCCATTATTGCCTGAACAGAGTCCATTATTGCTTAACCCTTGAACTGCGAACAATGCATGCATGCCAAATGCATGCATGCATGCATTGTTTAATAGTAGCTCTTTTAGTTGTCTCTAATGCCTAATTTGACAAAACTGTTGTGGAATGACTTGTGTTAACTAGAGTGTATCTCTGTACGTGAACTTAATTTTGGTTTCATTATGATCTTTGTAGAGCTGATTTGCTAAGCAACGCAATAGAAATCATGGGGCTGCTATCTACTCATGTTTTCGTGGAAAGCCTTCGAAGGCAAGGCGATGAAGATCGTGCTAGGTTATGAATGGCATACCATTGTGCATTCATGCATTGGCAGGGCTGCTTGTGCATTACAAATTTGCAAATTCTGAAATTCTGTTCAGCAAAAAAAGGCTGCTTCCGCAGTTCAAGGGACTATACTTTATTCAACAGAAGAAAACTTATGTTCCGCATTACATCCAAAAAATCTAGCATGTTGCAATAATGGGTCCTGGCCAGATAATGTCTTTAGTGCATATCTAACCGTTTAAGGGAAAAACTCATGTACAGATGAATAAAACACTTTTACATCTCGAGTAGTAATGTCACCATTTTCCAAACATTTGAGTTGTAATCATACCAACTGAATCATTATCATTGTGCAATGGTTTTTTCAATTCATAAAATCAATGCTTTCAATATAATCTGCTGAAAAATCTTCCTAATAAAAAAGGCCATCTAACACTAACGAACCTGACTATTTCATTATATTCCATATCACAAAACTCCTTTCCTCTTTGTACTTTTATGAAACCAATAAAATGCATGCATCAATGGGGCCGTCCACAAATGACGTCACGCAAAAATGGCGGAATTTGACCCCCCTCCCCCCCCCTCGTCACACATTATCCCATACTGATGAATGCTTTAATGTATACATCGTCACACTGCTGATACCCCCCCCCCCCCCCCCCCCCCTCTTCAGTGTGACGTAATTTATGCATGGCCCCAATGCATAAATCTCCAACATCAAAACCATATATTTTGGGAAAGGCATTGCAACCTTGCAAGCAATATTATGCACAATATGACAAGCACAACCCATGAAGTCATTTTTGGCTTTAACATGCATGTGTTATTATTGACTTGTGCACTCCTACATTGACAGATGTACTGTCAACTCCAAATCCATTGCATTGTCCTCATACGTCATACTGACTCATTATTGAGTCAATTATGTCAGCAGTACCACAATCACACCCACTTGCAGTGCAAATATCTAGAAGCAGGGTTGCAACTTGCTTTTATTGTCATCAGATATTCTGACAGTAAGCGGATTTAGTTTTATAACGCCAGTGTCATTGAACACATCGATCAATAAAATAAAAGGTTTCTCTTGTCATTGCTTCCAGAAGTAAAGCAGAAACTGTAAATTGAAGTGTGCAATTTAACCACCGGCAGTACATGTAGCAGAATACTTACCTGTGAAGTGTGGAGCAGTAGCATTATTTAGTATGCAAGCAGGGCTGCAGTAGGCCGGCTAGGGGTCCGGCCTGCCAGTCTGGCCTGACAGGTCGGCCTGACAGGCCAAATTAGTAGAAATTATAGTTTATAAATGTCAATCATTAATTTTATTGTTGCGTTGTCAATCAACGAAGCGTGTCCGTCGGTTTCTACGATTCCCATACCGCCTTTTACCTTCTGCTCAGCGGCTCAAACCTGTTACAAACCCGGATCTTTGGGAATACAATCCCGAGGAACTCCTGAGATTCATGCCATTGCGAAGGTTTAGTAGTATTGTAGCAGTGCAACCACATCCGCTATCTGGTCTCATTTCAAGGTCCATACATCAAAGGAGTAGGCCTAGCAGATTAAGCGTGGTGTGATTACTGCCACAGGCCGTTCTCCAGGGAACATGCCACTTTGTCTAGACACATTGAACGGCATCACAAGGATGAACAACAATGTGCATGTGTGTAGCAGTCTTCGCAACACAGTTAACTTTAAAGGAGGAATATGATGGCTTGACTTCGACTCTTGGAGATCAGCTCAGTAGATGTCAAGGCCTCTCTAGATCGCTTGGAATGGCGTAAAATGCACAACACACAATTTCCCACTATTGCAAAGCGGCTTGCTCGAAAGTACCTGGCTATTCCAGCGTCATCGGCTCCATCAGAGAGTCAAGTGTTTTCAAGAGCCATTTTGATCAAGGAGCGACAGCGATGGAGCCTGCATGTACTTCCCCTGGGCCCAACGGCTGGTGAATCAATTATGCTACAGCATGCACAATGCATGGATGCTTCGAAAGAAATAAGTCAATGCTATTCTTCAATGTGCTATAAATAATAAACTGTTCCATATATATTCGCATCTCAGTATGATTTATTATTTATTTATACTTCACAATCGATACATCATCTTCACAATTACCTTAATATTTGAATTCTGAACAAGAAGTAAGCTTGATCTGTACATGTACAAAACAGTCATATACTATATTCATATACTGGCACACCGAGGCGGCGTGGTCCGGCCTGACATGCCAGGGGTCCGAGTTACATCAGTTATTGTATCTTACCTTCTGTGTAAGTTCATCAACAGATGGAAATGAAAGCCTAGGCTTTGACAGTGCTCTGTAATGTTTAATGAACTTTAGAACTAATTATGTGTTCTTCCACATCAGGGACGGACATACAAATTTATATTGGGAGGAGGTAATTAAAAAGGGGAAGGATGCAGGGAGGGGGTAGCCCCTCCCCCAAAGGGGTCTGGGGCGTAACCTCATCCGCTTTTTAAATGTAGTGCTTTTTAAACTAAAGATCCCGCTGCTCATAACACATCGTAGGTTTTCGGCCCGATAAAATTTTGAATCTGTACCGCTTTATATCATTTCACCAGAGATCTCTGATTTCACACATGGAAAGAACATTTTATTTCTAAAAATAAATCGTATAATCGTCTGGCTCATCAAACAAAATAGATTTGCATAATTTCTTGCCGTACAAAAAACGACAAACATTCGGCATGGTGGATAGACATCATGGTTAGACCTGTCAACCTTTTCTTCGATCATTGTTGAACGTAAATGTGTTTTTACACGTCTCAAAACTGAAAACGACCTTTCTGCCTTACAAGTTCCAATCGGTGTCGTACATCCAATTAAAATTAGTTGACGAAAATGGCTTCATCTGCATATGGCAATGCATCTATCAAATCCTCTGGTTTGTCTTCACGTCTGCCTTCATTCCAAAAGAGTTTCCAGCGAACTAGATCTTGCTTTAGACAAGCAGTTAGCATGTGCGGACGTACGAAGGGGGTGTGGTAGTTAAAGAGGGCGGGGGGGTGTTATAAATCACAACTATCAATGCACATTGCCTAATTTCCTGCTATGAAATTATTGTCGAAGGGCTGGGAGGGGTTTTTTAAAACCCCACCCCGTAGATCCGCCTAGTACATGAAAAGGTATGGATATCTAGGTACCGCAACGATATGAATGACCCGGTTTTTGTCCACTCCTTCGAAAATTTGCTCGTGTACTTTTCCTTGCCCCTTCTTTTGCTGGCTCATGCACTATCAGATCGCTTGGTTCTGAATGGGATGAAACACTATTTGACACGTATCGCTCGTTTCGTTTTCGCACTATAATTAGAACTGTACTTTTGCTATTAAAAAATAGTTTGCTTATAGACCATCCACGTCGCGTCACATATAATGCGAGAATGGTTACGCGTGTATTTCATGTTAATTAACTACCTGTCTGTAATTAACCATATAAGCTAGCTATGATGTTAGGGTTGGCTTTAGAAACCTTGAGAAATAGACCACTTCCCTTGAAACCTTGAGGTATAATTGAAAACCTTGAGACTCAAGGATTAGCCGGGAGGGTTGGCAGCCTGCTGAGTGAGTAAAGGTTACCGTCCAATGAAACATATGTTCATTAACATGTGAACTCACCCATATATGGGCATTGTTTGATTTAGGTCCTAAACTATATCATAGTTTAACCCTTGAATTGATTTATATTTAATTGTATGTAGCTAGCACACACGTCATGCTGCCACATAATTCCTTGCACTTGCAAGGCTACATTAGAGCCCAATCAATGTACTAAAGTATTGTTTTTGGCTGCTCCATTCATAGTGTATTTATTATCGTTGCATGAAAATTTCCCACATCATAATACCCAACAAGTTATTTGTTAGGCCTTGAATATAATAATATAATTTAAATAGTTGCTGTCATGAATATGAATAACCTCACCCCCCCCCCCCCCCCCCCCCCCCCCCCCCCCCTGTTGTCTATTATGAGGTGGGAAGTTTTCATGCAACAATATTCAAATACACGAGATACCTGGAGCTGCAACTACACGTATGGTACAACTGGCTACAAGTTGTACATTGACAAGGCAGCTTTGCTGGCACAATGACACATGTGTTAACCACATACGAGTAATAATTAGCGCCTATCTGGCTTGGCCACGTGCACTTTGGTGGCCTATCGGTTAATTAAAGGACCTAAACCATGGTTTAGGACCCAAACGCTCTTCATGATCTGTGTACCACTGTACCACTAAAACTTTCATAGTCCCGACTGGATGTTATTGAGACAGTGTTGGTGGTGTAAAACGCTAAGGAAGGGAACAAGGTTTTGCAGGGAAAAAAGAAACGAGACAAAATCCTACATTTAGCACAAGTAAATGAAAGCACTGAAACCAAAATTGTATTTGTCTAATTTTCCTTGCCCAAAACCTTGTTCCCTTCCTTTTCGTTTAATTTCCGGCCTTCAATTCCCGAGAATGCATATTTTCCCTAGTTTTGTTATATACATAAGTTTTCTTTCTTATTTCATTGGAGGGTGGGCCATGCAAATGGACATCTTTAACTACCTTCTGCTGCCGCTGGCCTTACCCTTCGCATCTAGAGCTCAACCTCCTGTAGCGAGTACTGTATTTACAGATGGCTTAGCCAGCCCATATCGGGTAAGCACCGTGTGTCGTCAGTTGTGCGTTGTGTTGTGCATGGAGAAAGAACTCGATCGGGCGCGAGGGAGGTAGTGGAGGGAATGAAGGGTGTGTGCATGATTCGACGGAGAAGGAGGAAAGTAAACCGAATTTGAAGTAGAAAGGATGATAGTACGAACCTAAATGAATTAGCTAGGAATCACAGCTCTGTAATCACTGATCAAGCTTGAAGTACTGACCGCGCTCACCATATATTGAAACACACACACGTACATTGCCCAAGAGTAACGCGCACCAGCATGTGTATATTATAGTAGCGATGGATGCCGCTGAGTGATCTAGATGAGGAGGAAGAGGGGTAGGAGAGGGGAAGAGGGGTAGGGAGAGAGGAAGAGGGGTAGGGAGAGGGAAGAGGGGTAGGGAGAAGGGAAGAGGGGTAGGGAGAAGGGAAGGGGGGTAGGGAGAGGGAAGAGGGGTAGGGAGAGGTGAAGAGGGGTAGGGAGAAGGCAAGAGGGAGAGGGGAAGAGGGGAGGGTAAGAGGGGTAGGAGAGGGGGAAGAGATGGGAGGAGGAGAAGAGAGGGGGAGAAGGAAAGAGAATGTAGTTTTTATAACAATGGAATGTTACATGGTGGTGTGAATTGATATTAGTAGCTGACTTGCAATAACGACAATCTTGGATAGCAACACCAACCCTGCATAGAAACGTAATTGTAGCTATACAGGGTGTTTGCGAAAGAACGCAACGCTTTAAAACCTCTATAACTCGGGATTGAAATTAATTAACTGCTTGCATATGTTGCAGTAGTTAGGCAAATACAAATAATTCAATTAGATTATTGTAAGCGGTTAAGTAACTGTATCAAACCAAAATATTCAAAGCCCTCTATTAACAAAGTTATTCAAGATTGTGGTTTGCGATAATTGATTTTAAGAACTAACACGATCTGGATATTTGGTGGAACAGCACTGATTTAAAGTTCCTAGGTTCAATAGTGAGTTATTCACATTTAAGACCATCATTTGCTTTAAAGTTATTAAGGTTGAAGTAAATATTTTAAATAACCATCATAAATTATTCCGGTATATAATGAAGTCCAAAACACTACTTGATTTGGTAATGGATTATTTAATGGTGCGTTATTAAAACTCAAAGTTAATAAAAACGTAGTGGTTATATAGCTTTTTCAAGTTGTTTTGAATATTAACTAGTAAAACGCCAATCAAAGTTAATACTTTTTCAAAGTCTCATCAATTCTATTTTGCAGTTTATAAATCACGTTATTAATTAAAAGTTGTCGTACATTGTTTTGTCAGTTCAGTTAACTCTAAGCTATTTGATTTTATCTTTTGAACGGCCAAAGATAAACGAATTGTAACAACGCGGTTAGTATTTGACTAAACGTTGTAATTGTACGTTCATAAATTCATTTAGATTGATAATCCTATTAATGAATTGTATTCATTTTAAAGCGTTGCGCTCATTTGCAAAGACCCTGTATGTCATGTGTGTGCATGTGCCGGGATGTGTTTTCAACAGATTACATGTACCCCAAGTTCAATGGACTATCGCCACTAACCTCAAAGCCATACTTCATAAGCAAGCTGAACTTTGACGCCATTCCTGGAATGATACTTGTTGGAGCAGCGTAAGTTATGACTGGGTACTTTGGATGTACATTGGATGCTTTGGTGGTATGGACCCTTTCCATGATAGATAATTGCCATATAAACTAGTTGAAATAGCCATTAAAAAAAAAGAAAAAACATGTAATAGAGTCCTAATAAGCTTAGGAAAACAATGCATGCAGAACTTCGCTGTATGAGTTAAAGTTCATTGCAGAGCAGCAAAAACTGGTGATTATCATGGCAATTATCTGTCATGGAAATGGTCCATAATAATATCGTGAAATAAACATTACACTAAGACTGCATGGACATGCATGTATCCATACTGACAATACCATGTGACATAGGTGAGACCAAGCCAATGATTCCTAATGTGTTCATTCAAACAGAGATTGGCTATACGTACTAAAATCAGAACCTGACTTTGGATAAGCCATTGAACCTAACACTAACAACAGCCTCCGTTGCAGGATGTTCAGCCGCCGTTGGATACAATCCAGTGAGGTCCATCATTATATTGGTCCAAAAAACCACACCTCTTTTTCCTCCCTCCTCCCCAGGACTATGTTTGCAGGAACCACATCCGTGTATTCTCCTCCAGTCCCACTGACCCCACCAGACTGGTAGTGTGTGGGAGTGAGGCTGCTGGGACGCCATCTTGTAGGGCAGTTAATGTAAGTTATGAAGAATTCTGCTGAGTAACACCACCAGCATAACAGCTAGAGAGAACCTATGACATCATTGAATACCACTTATTCTCAAATTGCACAACAATAGCCTGTCCATATAATTAGAATGCGTTCTACCATGTGGTCTGGTTGCCATAGATTATGTACTGAGATATCGAGTCTTTACTCGTACAAAGAATAGCCCACATGTCAATTGAACTATTGATTAGCCTCTAAAAGGATCCATTTCATCCCCCCCCCCCCCTCCCCCATGGCCTACATATGCATTTGAAGGTGGCAATTGTTTCGCTTACTAACCACACCCCTCCCCCATGTGTCACACATATATCATTGTAAACACACAGTAGTATACTGCAGCTTATATATCTCATGTAGGCTTGTTTGTTTGTTTTAACACACAGATGTCAGTACACTCATATACATGTACCATGTACACATACTACAACTTACACTGCACACATAAACACTTTAACATACATGTGCACAAACATGCTTCTGTGGTGTGTAAGTAAAATCTAATGAAATGCTGACCTTGTTTCTTTACTGATGGGTTCAGGTATCCAACTTGACCAACTTTGCAACAGTAGCAGCAGCAAGTGGTATGGTCTCCATCAGTCCTGCCTTTTATGGAAGTGGGATTGCCTATAACGGTATGTGTATTGTGTGTATGTGTGTATGTGTTTATATGTGTATGTGTGCATGTGTGTATGTGTTTATATGTGTATGTGTGCATGTGTGTATGTATGTATGTGTGCATGCATGTGTGTGTATGTGTGTATGTGTGCATGTGTGTATGTGTGTATGTGTGCAGTGTGTATGTGTGTATGTATGTATGTATGTATGTATGTATGTATGTATGTATGTATGTATGTATGTATGCATGCATGCATGCATGCATGCATGCATGTATGTATGTATGTATGTATGTATGTATGTATGTATGTATGTATGTATGTATGTATGTATGTATGTATGTATGTATGTATGTATGTATGTATGTATGTATGTATGTATGTATGTATGTATGTATGTATGTATGTATGTATGTATGTATGTATGTATGTATGTATGTATGTATGTATGTATGTATGTATGTATGTATGTATGTATGTATGTATGTATGTATGTATGTATGTATGTATGTATGTATGCATGCATGCATGCATGCATGCATGCATGCATGCATGCATGCATGTATGTATGTATGTATGTATGTATGTATGTATGTATGTATGTATGTATGTATGTATGTATGTATGTATGTATGTATGTATGTATGTATGTATGTATGTATGTATGTATGTATGTATGTATGTATGTATGTATGTATGTATGTATGTATGTATGTATGTATGTATGTATGTATGTATGTATGTATGTATGTATGTATGTATGTATGTATGTATGTATGTATGTATGTATGTATGTATGTATGTATGTATGTATGTATGTATGTATGTATGTATGTATGTATGTATGTATGTATGTATGTATGTATGTATGTATGTATGTATGTATGTATGTATGCATGTATGCATGCATGCATGCATGCATGCATGCATGCATGCATGCATGCATGGATGCATGCATGCATGTATGTATGTATGTATGTATGTATGTATGTATGTATGTATGTATGTATGTATGTATGTATGTATGTATGTATGTATGTATGTATGTATGTATGTATGTATGTATGTATGTATGTATGTATGTATGTATGTATGTATGTATGTATGTATGTATGTATGTATGTATGTATGTATGTATGTATGTATGTATGTATGTATGTATGTATGTATGTATGTATGTATGTATGTATGTATGTATGTATGTATGTATGTATGTATGTATGTATGTATGTATGTATGTATGTATGTATGTATGTATGTATGTATGTATGTATGTATGTATGTATGTATGTATGTATGTATGTATGTATGTATGTATGAATGTATGTATGTATGTATGTATGTATGTATGTATGTATGTATGTATGTATGTATGTATGTATGTATGTATGTATGTATGTATGTATGTATGTATGTATGTATGTATGTATCTATCTATCTATCTATGTGTAGTACTATTGCCGAGAGTCTATAGCAAATCACTGTAATATAAAATTACAAGCAGACTGCCTCTAAAAGGGCAATACAGGGTTTAAATACATCCACCAGCGCATGCGTGGAGCTGGCCAAGCACTATGCATATAAGTACAGAATAATCAGTATAGCATCGCTACATATGTATTTATGTATGATGTATATGAATGATGAACATGACCATTCATCTTGTACTGGACTATACTACTTCTGTTCCCTTTCTCTCCAGTGACTAACCCAAGGGGTATCAACTTCTTTGCTGTCTCTACTCTCAATTTGAATGCCTCCAATGCTGGTCTATTCTTCCTCACTGTCAACTACACAAATCCTACAGACCCAAACTCACTCAAAACAATACTGCAGCTGCGTACAAACAGCATTGCCAATTTCAAATGTATGTTCAATGTCTATCATATGTTGGTCTGACCCAATGATGTCCCTTCCAGCCCCTGTGTTTGTGGACACCTATAAGGCCAACTATGCTCCCAGGACAGCTGTACTGCCTGGTGTCTCTGATCCCATCACTACTGATGAACACAAGTACTTCTTTGTCTTCATACAAGATATTGGCCCCACAAATGTGAGTTCTGGTCCATTGCATGCCATGTACACTGCACTAAGTGTCAGAAAGACAATTGGATTAAACTAATTACATTTAAATCTCACAGACCATCATAAGTCAAGTTGTCCGTGTCTGTCAGGTCAGTAAGCCTTAACTTGAGGGGCTGTAATTAGACTGCCTCTTACCTCTTACTGCAGAATGATCCAGGGAACAGTATTGACAATGCCCCACTCACCCTGGTGAAGGCACGTATTGACTGTACAGTGCCACATACTCCACCTCATACAATGCCATCAGTAAGTTGTATGGGAGGACACGTTGTTGTTTGTAACACTCATGAGCTCAGTTCTGTAGACTTTGCACAGCTGTTCAAATTTTCACTTTTCAAATAGAATTGCTTGCCAGAACATATCTTGTCCCCAGACTTCTCAGACCATATAATTAGGTTGGATTAGTGTAGCCTGACTACTGTACATGGGTACCGTCATGGAATTTGACCAGGGCCAGTCTGCATGGAACCAGGGCCAGCCTTGCATCCAATGATGCACTAAGTACCAGGGTACTTTGGGACAATGAAAAGCCTATGTGTCAGTGTATATTGTTCCACCTATCAACAGCTGGTGCAGCGTTCAACCAGATGGGACGTTATTATCAGAATGGAGATTGGGCACTGTTCATGTATGGAGCCTTCACTACCCACATAGGGTTAGTGTGCACTTACATTGCACAGACAGTCAGCAGAACAGGGGGGCTGACACTAGGATGAATGCTCCTTCTCTTACAATTCCTTCCACAGAGGTGTAGATGTGTCAGCCGTGTGTGTCTACCCAGCCAACAACAGTGTGAATGACATGACTGATGCCAATGGGAGGAATGGTGGTGTTTTTGACATCTTCAGGACTCTACTGCAGAATCCTAACACTGGTGTACAGACCACATCTGGTTATGTTGAGGTGGGCATAACTTAGATTTACATTAGTTATATAGATGGAAAATGTACTTATTATTCGATTTGCAGCGAAAAAAATCTTAGCCACTTCTTGGGCAAGGAAATGGAGATCATGCTGTGATGGGGGGGGGGGGGGTGGGGGGGGGTAGCATGGGTTCTTTAACATATAAAATATCTATTTTCAACACTACATGGTGTCTACCTATCTCAATTAGTGCACACCAGGTGGAAATGCAGCAAGGCCAGACTACACCTACACAGACATCGTCAATACCATCACCCAGATTGGTTCTGAACCACTGACAGTGATCAGTGGTGTTAGTGTCACCAAGATTGTACTGGACCAGACCTGTGTGGTCACAAACAACATGACTACCAGAACCTGTGTGATGCAAGATGTGCTCTTTTTGGGAACAGGTACAAATTAGCAGCACAAATGTATGCAATTCACTTATTTTAATTGATATAGCCACAGGCACAGTGCTGAAGGTTGCCATTGGTTACCTCAGTGGAAGTGTATTTTCTGTCGTGTCAGAGAATATCAATGTAAGACAACCTGCTGGTGTGTGTGGAGTCCTTTATTACATAATTATGTATTAGGGCATATCTATAATTATGCCCTATTTTGATACCCATTATACCACACCATTGACACCATTGTTGACACCAACCATGGCACCAACACTGTTGACACCATACTATGGCGCCAATACTGTTGACACCATACCATGGGATTAGATTCATTCTGGGGGAAGGATTTCATACCTTAAAGTTATGCATTGTCACGTGCATGATGCAATCTATTAATAACCACATGTCTCCATGCCATTAATAACCACATGTCTCCATGCCATTGCATGCAGCTGGATGATACTAACAGTGTCAGACAGATGTCTCTACAGCAGCAGGTAACTGTGGGTGGGCCTCTATTAGAACGTTTAGAAGCCGTGCCCCCCTGCCCTCCCCATGACCCCTCTCACCCATTGCCCCTCCCATACATGGCCACTCCCACCCACCCATGGCCACTCCCACCCACCCATGGCCACTCCCACCCACCCATGGCCACTCCCTCCCATCCATGGCCACTCCCACCCACCCCTGGCCCCTCCCACCATGGCCCCTCCCACCCATGCCCCCTCCCACCCATGCCCCCTCCCACTCATGGCCACTCCCACCTCTTTATTATTTCATTCCAACACACCATCATCTACAGGGAGGAGTGAAGTACCTCTATGTGAACACAGACACCTCCATCTACAGACTACCACTTCAGAGGTGCACTAGATATCTCAGCTGCAGGTGAGGGGGCGGGGTCAGACCACGCCCAGTGGCATTATTACACTCCACAGGACCTGTGTGGCCTCCAGAGACCCATACTGTGTGTGGAACTCTTCTCTGTCCCAGTGTGTGGTGTTTTCTATAGTACCCACCATGTCCAATAGTTCAGCATCAGTACCCAATGGGTGAGTTTGTACAAAGTAACTTACCACACTGAGCTAACTGTTCCATCTTATGATCAGTATCTACCAGAACATCCATACAGGAGTTGTTAACAGTTGCCCAGGTTACTGCTCTGAGTACCATAAGGTCATCATCACACTACACTTATTCTCTCCATCCAGCTCTTCCATTGAACATCCCCAGTTCCCTCTTGTATCTTTCACAACCTGCCTTTGTTGGATCCAATGTGTCTCTTGAGTGCATCCCCAATGATGGACAAAATGGAGCCACTATCACCAGCTACCAATGGGTTAAAGATGGAATGGTTCTCACTGATGGAGGAAGAGTAACAGGGACCACCAAGTCCACCCTCTCCATTGCCAGCGTAACACTGCTGGACCAGGGAATGTACCAGTGCAGTGCTACCAATGTTGATGGCATCAGTAGTGGTCTGTCCAACACTGTGCAAGTATCAGTCAGTGGTATGTAGAGACATGCCTTAATTATTTGTACTAATCATCAAATCCTCCATTTTGTTAGATGTCATGGTAACCAGTCAGCCTCTGAACCAGACCAATGTATTGCCTGGTCGTACAGCCAACTTCAGCATTACTGAAGCCGGAGCTGGTTCATTCTCATACCAATGGCAGTATGGGAATGGGACCAACCTACTACCAGGGGGAAGATACCAGGGCATCACCACACCCACCTTGGTCATCACCCCTGTGGTGGGAGGGGACAACAGCAGTGTGTATGTGTGTAGAGTGACCAGTCCATCTGGGAACACCACAACTACCCAACCAGCTTATCTGACACTTGGTGAGCTGAATTAAATCATTGGGCATACAGCATGTGAAGGGTATGGTCAATGTTACATCACATAGATGAGGTGGTTGTCATATCATAGTAATTGATAAAGTGGTAGTCATTAATAAGGTAGGTCGTCATATCTTAGTCATTGATAAAGTGGTAGTCATTGTAGAAGCAATTAAAATACTCCATAAGGAGACAAAAACATTAAAATGCATTGAGTTTCAAGAAACAATGAATCAAGAACTCAGAGAAGGATGGACCGTGTTAGTGTTTAGGGATGTGACGATGGAGCCATCAATGTATTTTCAACCCTGTCCAAAATAATGTAGCCACCCACCTCTAAATGCGGCTATGCCAGCCACATTCACCACTCTCAAGACTGAGGGCAATTGGCCAGATGTGTCCAACTCTTCTGTGGTGCTTCGTATGCATACTTACTATGTTAGGCTCAATAACCTGTATTCCTGATCCTGATCATAAATGGATCGAGTCAGAAATTAAATAGCTAATAATTCTTGCCTAAAATGGACTCTAGTAAACAAGTGCACATGCAGATGCAGCAGTAGTTATGCTCAATTACTCAATAAGTATTCCAATCTGTGGATTATTTGCACACTGCTATGTATGGCAGGGGTTTGAGGAGTGGGCGTGCGCACATGGTGATAGATATGTGGAGCAAGCATGTACCATGATTTTTAAACGTTGGTAAATGGACCGTGTTTTCCATGTAGGTGCCCCTCTCATGCATTTATAGGTGACAGCCTAAATGACTTGCCATTATCTGCACACAGCACCTGCTCCCATCATAACGCAACATCCTATGGCTAATCTTTCTGTGATGTTTGGCCAGAACACATCACTTTCTTGTTCTGCCAATGGTCTGGGCCCCCTCACTGTACAGTGGACCACACCCCCAGGACTTACTCCTCCCCAGCCCAAACAATATGGAGGCTATGACATCACAGACACATTGGTTCTCAGCTCAGTTAACACTTTATACAGAGGAACATACATGTGTGTGGTCACTGATAGCAGAGGGACAGTGGTCTTTTCTCTACCTTCCACTTTGGGAGTGCTAGGTAACAATTTTGCAGATAGTTACATTACATTATTATTGCATGACCTTATCTTCCTGGGAGAGGTGTGGGAAGGTGGGGGGGGGGGGGGCTGAATTTTTAAATTTTGACTGTATTGGTCTCAGAAATACCACAAATCTGATATGAATTTATTTCCTCCCTCTCCCTTCATATCTGCCTCTCTGAAACCTATGTTGCGGGTCTCTCAATCGGAAGGTTCATGAAATAGTTAGCCCTATCTTCCAACAATAATTCTAGCCTGGATGACAAGGTTGTGCTAAAAGATCGGCACAGACTCTGTACTGGTCAAATAGAAGTCACTAAGTGATTCATATAATAACAGCATCCTGATTAATTAATAGCCAAATTCAATATGTAAAAGCTATGCAGAATGATATTTGGAATATTAGCATATCCAACTGGAAATGCCCACCAACTGGAAACGCACAACATCTCTGTATTAAAGAGTCTACTTTATTACATTACGAGAAGCCATTTTATTTTATAAATTTGACCATTTCTAATATCTACAAATGCCCTCATAGAACAACTTGTGCTGGGGCCACTTTGACCCTAAGAGCATTGGGCTCTCATCGGAGCCGAACTTGCAGCGGTAGCTGCGGAGCCAAAATTCCAACAAATAAAAGCCTGCATGAATGATGGATTATTATTTATACACATTGAAATGCTCATCTGACAATGAAAACTGTTCACACAATTCTGTCAATTCTAACGGAAGCTATACGTAATATTGGCTATCATATGAATAACCAGGGTGCTGTGGTAAGTTTTGACCAATGTTTTTTTACATAATGTCTTTTCTTGATTAGATGTGAATGAATGTCTCGACAATAATGGCAACTGTTCCCAGATTTGTATTAACACAAATGGAAGCTATATTTGTTCCTGTGACTTGGGCTATACGTTGGGGTCAGATAGGTTTACTTGCAATGGTAAGGTAAAATTGAATATACATTTAAGCCCATACACTGTTACCTGCATATGTTATGTGTGCTGCCTCAAAGATATTGATGAATGCAGCATGTTTAATGGAAACTGTTCTCAAGTGTGTATCAATAAAATGGGAAGCTATGGGTGTTCATGCCAGTCTGGTTATCAGCTAGCTACAAACAATAGGAGCTGTGATGGTGAGTTCATGAATATTATTCAACTTAGGAGATTACTTTTGACTGCTCCAGATTTCAATGAATGCTTAATCTACAATGGATTATGTTCATCTAATTGCACAAACATTGTTGGAAGCTATGTGTGTTCTTGTAGTACTGGTTATCAACTGGGTGCAGACAGAAGGACCTGCTATGGTTAGTTGTACATATAAAATGTGTTGTGTTGGTTGATGTTTTGTTTTCTCCAATCACTAGGCACCAATAATTGCTCCATAAACAATAATGGGTGTCCATCAACATGCGCTACCACCTCTGATGGAGGTTATTCATGTTCTTGTGACTCTGGTTACGTGATATCAATTGACAGTAGCGTTTGCTATGGTAAAGAAATAACGCTGCACGCAGGACTTCCATGCTCAGTGCAACTGTCCTCTATTGTCTAGATATAAACGAATGTGCCACAATGAATGGAAACTGTTCAGAATTATGCAGCAACACAGCAGGCAGCTATGAATGTTCATGCAATGCAGGATATCAGCTAGCTTCTGATGGCAGTACTTGTATAGGTGAGATTTATTACTTTTCAACGGACACCTCAGTATATCCACTTCTCTAAATTCTCCACTGCTCAAAGATATCAATGAATGTTTGCTAAATAATGGATTTTGCTCTCAAGTATGTGAAAACACCAATGGAAGCTTTTATTGCTTATGCAGATCTGGATTCCAACTTGGCGATGGCAATGCAGACTGCAAAGGTAATATTTAGAATGTGTGGAAACACAATTACCCGCATGGAAAACGTTTCACAATCGTCTACATGTGTGAGTCATTGGTGAAGTGAGGGGTGTATGTTTTAATACTAATGAGCTTTTGAATGTTGATTTGATTAATTTACAATTCCATATATCATATCGTTCATTTATGTTTGTATCTTTACAATGTACCAATAAATAAATGAGTGCTCTACAATGAATGGAAATTGCGCCCAAATATGTAGCAACACTTTTGGAAGTTATACATGTTCATGTAGAGATAACTATGTACTACTTGCTGACCTCAGAAGTTGCAATAATGAGTACCAGCTTCAGTACAAAACATTCGTCAATACACAGATCTATTCGTGTACAAATATATCATAATGCCAGCATTGCCAAAGCTGTAGGTATACTATGATCAATGAAGCACCAAAAATTCACTAAGTGTGGCATAGGGAATTATAAATTGAACTGGAACATAAATTTGCGCCATTCTGTATTCATTCATTGTACACCAGTTTATTTACGGGTCAAGCTATTTTTCCGCATTTTTTCCCGAAGGTGTTTACATGTGTATTGGTATTCAATGTGTTTTGCCAATGTACATGTATGTACTGCGATGTGCATATGAACCATTAATACACGCAGAGGCCCTCACGATTGTTTAGACTACAGAGATCAGTACTGTAAATGGGAAGTGAGCATGCATGCTGAGATCTCGATTTGTATATCGACATGGTATATACATGCGTGCATGCGTTTGAATTTGAAAACTTACTTCATCAAGGACTATTTAAAAAAATTATTTTGATCCATGTTTACATTAAGCTCCAAATTAAACGCATGCCAAGTGTTCTTCGATCTATACAATATCCTTTATTTGGTGTTATAATTTCACATCGTCCGTCACACTGCAGTGATAGCTTCACCCCCAAGTACATCATCAACATCCACCCAGGTCTCTACAATTATTGCTGTTATCGTCCCTGTGCTGTTCGGATTGCTAGTCACTATCCTTCTAATCGTTTTTGTCGTCCAATTCTACTTCCGAAAACGCAAGCAAAAGGTTGTGGATGTGAATGTCACATATAACACTGCAGTCAATAATGAAACTGGAATCTACACAACAGTAGTCGCATTCCCTCATAGTCCCATATATGAGTCAGCGGTGGAAGTAGAAAGCATCCGTAACCAAGAATGTGGCTTGGAACTCATTTCAACAGAAATAAACGAGGCATATCAATCAAGGAAAGAGTTCATTCCGACCTCCCAGAATGAAGCGTACGAAAGCATCCACACAGATCGAGGTGAACACTGATTTACACGCCATGGTTTTCAATGACTGTACATGTGTGTATCACCTGGCGTGTTGTGTGCTAAATAAGTGCGTCTTAGTGCTTACCTAGCTGCAATTACTAACTTTTGCTTCTACATATCTATAAGTACTATGTTAGGAATGTTGTAATGGATATTTTGGTCATGAAACACAGTTTTGTGAGCGGGCAGTGCAGAAATGGGGCACAACCACTTACAGTTTATCCATCATGGCTACACTGCATACATGTAGACCAGGACATGAAATTAAGCATAACGCCGGTATATAAACCTTAACATAGCCGCGAACTCCCCCCACCCCCCTACCCATTATACGCTGCGAGAGCCTTCTGCATGCATGGACACTATACTAAATTGCATGAGTTTCAGACTTCTCTACAGCAAGACAACGTAATTATAATTACAGCCAATCTGCCTTATGCTTGCGGATGCTATCAATTGTGAGCAATGCATTGCCCATGCCATGGGTCATGCAGTAACCAATCTTATGTATGATATTAAAAAAGAACTAATATAGGAATACAGGATACAAGAAAATAACACACAAAAACACACACAATCAAAAAGCTACTAAAAATATAATAAATAATAATAAAGCTACTAAAAATATAATAAATACAAAAGAAACACGAGAAGCTGTGCTGAAACTCATTCTGGCAGGTATGGAAGCCCAGCTCCATCTTCAATCTCCATCCTTAATTCTCCATCCTTAATTCACTCGACTGCCGCGAATGCACAGATTCGCCGGTAGCACGAAGGACAGCAAAAAGCATTCTGGCACGCACATAGCCCAGCACTTCACTATTAGACTTCTGCCAAATTACAGCTATTTTGTCAGCCAAATGATGCATAAATATCTTTGCCTCAAGACCGAGTGCCCCATCAGCTGTCACAACAAATGGTGTAAAAGATGCATTGATTGTTTCAGAAGCTTGTGAGTATTTTTTGTTTCTTAGTGTGCTCAATCAAGAAAAGAACTGCACCCACATCACGATGCAAGTAAGAATTCGCATCTGAATCCACTACTCGAACATCAAAAAGGTAGTAGCTTGAGGCTGCCACACACAACGAACAGAAAGATCAGCAACCAAAGCAGGAACCTTCTCACGGTCACTGGGTTCTCTTACAACAGGTTCCCTCACAAACTCTTTGTATGCAATTGAAGTCAAATTTGTCGTGTGTTATGTGTGTGTGTGTGCTCGCTAGGGTGTGCAACTTGCAAATCGATTAGTAGAAACTATAAATCGATTTTGGCGATTAATGCACTATTAACTTGCCAACGATTACCTAGGTTTTTCCAAGTTTGTCCTTTTTTAATAATGGCACGATAAATCCACATGCAGTTTCTCAAGTCTAATACTAGTTATTATAGCCAGTTTTATTGCTCATCAGTTACTTATGCCAACTTTAAATCATTAAAACAACAAAGATAGTACCCACAGGGACTAGGAACGATGTGCATGCCAATATTACGCCAAACCCATGATTCAATGGCGGCGGATTGTGACCCGCAAGCATTTTTTTTTCACCGAAAAACACGTGCATGGCTATTTGTTTCCCCGCTACCATAGTACTCAGTACTAAGAATGGGAGAAGTAAGATTTTAGTTTACTGAGATAAAAATGAAAATGAATAGTTTGTCCATCCCGCAGCTTGCCCTCTTTTCTTGTACAAAATGCCTTAAACACGTACAGGTATCATACCCATCCGCCACAATTGGCAGTTATAATCCATTATTCGCCCTCATTATACAATTCAATAAGTACTGAGCAGTGCCAGCTAGACACCTCATGGTGGAACACCGCTCCACGCATATGACAAAGCCACCAATCGAGACTTGTACGATATTTAGAATGTTATGGCCGAACATCTGGAAACAAGCCAGTGTTCCGTACAAAAGAGTACGTAGCGCGTTTGATTAATGCACTTGTACAATACGTGCGAACGTATATATTTAAATAGCCGTTCCCAGGGCCCCACCGCGTATATTGAAGGAGGGCACTAATGGTTACCTTCAGCCGGGTCCTCAGACATGCGACTATACATCACAATGTTTCTTTTTTAACCCGTTAGTTCGCCTTTGTACAGGCGGGAAAAGCGAAGGGCATATTAAAAGGGGTAATCGATTTGCTACTGATTTTTGCATGTGAAGGAAACGAATATTGGCAATCGAGACTAAGAAAAACAGAATCGGTTATTTTGACTAAAGGAAATTTTGCAATCGGTTACCTGCTATTCTACTAAGTGTAGGTAATCGCGAGTAACCGATTAACCTACAAAACCTGAAAATCGGTTACACACCCTAGTGCTCGCGCGGGCGCGCGAATACCATATAGAGCTCAAGATCTATATAGATGCTGGAATATGGGGTCACAGTGGTGCCGCGATTACGTATTTGGCCGTAATCACCTAATCGCGATATATCGCGATATAAAACGCGATATTTAATCGCGATTAATTGATTGTAATAACCTCGTGTAATCATGGCAACTCTTAAGGACCGCAATCTTACCACTAAAAGCGATCTGGTTCCTGTGGACCGCAAAAAGCACAAAAGTGGCGTGTGGGAGCATTTTGGGATACATGCAAAAGGAATACTCAGGCTCTTCGTGGGAATTGTCTGTCTCTTACAAGGCACGATAACACCACCAGGCCCGTAGGCTGGTTGTTAACTGGGGGGGGGGGGGGGGGGGGGGGGGGGGGGGGGTTTCCTTATTCATTAAACCTGGAACTCTTATTATACATAATACGACCTGAATCACTGAATCCCGCGGACAACCCCTCCCCCCACTCTCACACACAGGACACACCAGCGGTGGATGCACTTTGTTTACGCAACCGATACTGATACCAAGGAAGAGATTATGTGCAATTATTGTATCTCTAGCCGGAAGACCCATGCATGAAGAACCACTATCTAGCTTATAGACACATGCAATATGAAGTTTGCAATTCACATAAAAAATAAAGCAATCGTATGTACTTTTCTTAGTATGGGTCTTATCTAGGCAGAGCTCGACAATGCATGCTTTGATCTCCCATTCAGCTTGCTTCAGACAATTGTTTTCTGGCTCCAAATCGCTGGACATAGATAGGACCAAAAATTGACGCATAAGACAGTTCTCTCCTGATAAAAAACGAAGCCCTATGCTTAAGTGTTACTTTATTCGAGTTCAAAGTTTTATACGGCATTGAATGCGAGGACCATACGTTGCAATAGAACTCCTACACGTAGGCTAAAACAGTACTTTTCGCCTACATGTAGGCGTTTGTTCGATCGATCATTAAGCCGAAGTGGAAATAGAGGCAAATGCGCGTATATCAGAGGGGAAAAAAATCGTGTTCCGGACCTTGGGTTTATCTTGGGATCTGTTCCATCAAATAAATATCCACTGTTGACTTAGGCACTTTGAATACGTTTGATGGAACAGATCCCAAGGTAAACCCCAAGGTCCGGAACACGATTTTTTCCCCTGTGCCGGTATATTTTGGCGAAACCGTTCAACGGACGATATGCAAATCTAATTATAAGAACAACAAATATATTATTTAATACCCCTAGGGGTTAAACTAGTTAAAGTGGATGATAAAATAATCTTGGTGTAGGGTGGCCGGAACTAATCCGTGAAATGCGGGGGGGTTCCCGGGAACCCAGGGAACCCCCCCAGCCTACGGGCCTGACCACCACCAATATGATCCTCTTGCACACGCACAGGATCGATTTGGTTAAGGATTGTGGCAAAAAGTAAGATTTTATCTGCATGTGTTTTTAGTATTAGTTTTTCATTGTACAATGTAAATAGCGACAAGCGATCGGCCGACGACTGCAGCATCTCTGTTACGTCTGTTGCAACGGTTGCATCTGCAAACAAACACGCTGAGAAAACAAAATAGACCAGTGATTTAGTCATGTGAATGAGTCAGTGTGTCCATTAGTATCTGAATCGACTAAAAAATATCTAGCTGTTCCAGCATCCACGGTTCCCTCTGAAAGGGTTTTTTCTACCGCAAAGAACATACTGCAGAAGAAAAGATGGCGTCTCCTTCCTGCACGGCTATAAAAATGTATCTTCCTGCGTCACAACTCTAAAATAATATGACTACTCTAAAGTGTTATTGTTAGTACGCTGTAATTTTGTCCGTAAATTTCCGCTTTGTAATCGCGATATAATTACAAAAAATATCGCGATATAATCTTAATCGCGATATAAAATTTAATCGCGATATATCGTTAATCGCGATATATCGCGGCAACGCTGTATGGGGAGCTATTATTATAGCCACGAAGTTGTGCTGTGAATCATGACGGGCACTGTCACGGAAATTTCGGTCCGCTGAAAATTTTGGTCCCGGACCAATGTTTTCAGAAAATTTTGGTCCGGTCGGACCAATTTTATCTGAAAAAAATGGTCCGTGTCCAGAAAAAAAGGTCCGGAGATTTATTTCAAGCGTCCACGTGGTTGATATTCAGTTTGCGAGTGATGGCGGAGATTGATGAAACATGTGACGATGGTTCTGATTGTGATGATCTTGTCGAGGAGGCCTATGCCTTTTTAGTATCGAAGACGTATCCTGAATGTGTCAGTGAGATCAAGAAGAGGGTGATACGAAGGAAAGCTGCGAAGTTGACAATATCTGTTGAAGGAGAGCTATTTAATTATATAAGCACAAGCAGGGAAAGGAAAAGGTATGTAGCGTTTTATTAATGCTGCCATTATCGTTTTTGATATTTTTGGTAATGACATGTATGTATGTATGTGTCCAATAAAGTAGCCATATTTTACACAGAAGGAAGTGCTGTTGCGTTACATCCAGAGTTTGGAAGAGCGCCAGAAGATCCTACTGGCATGTCACATTGATTCCACTTCTGGTCACATGGGTAAGACCAGGACACTATACAGGATCAAGGAATGAGTCATGTGACATGGCATGGCCTGGCATGGTTAAAGACGTTGTTAGCTTGGTGAGCTCCTTATTTAACTGCATGGTACTCCTTTATTTTTTATATTTCAAATTCAATCCTGGTTCTGTTATATTTCTGCAGCTATCAAAATGTGATGTGTGTCAACGCATGAACAGAAAGCTAACTACTAGAGTGCCTGAGCTTCATCCCATTCCAGTTAAAGCACCCTGGTACATGGTTGGCATTGATTTCATTGGCCCTCTAAGCCCAGTTGCAAAGGACGGAAATCGCTACTTCATCACTATCAGTGATTGCGTCACAAAGTGGGTTGAGGTGGTACCTACAGTCAACCAAATGGCATCTACAGTGGCAAGTTCACTGCTATTTGCACATGTAGTTATTTGTGCATGTAGCAGTGGTTTGATCAAGTCTTTTAGTTTGATAATTTTTGTGGTACAAGGCATGATCTTACCATGCAACTGATGATATGTTTTGGTGAGCTCCAAACATTACATTTATGGTCATGTCCTTACTTTAACTACAGATATTTATGCGAATGGGACTGCCACATGTGTTGCTTTCAGACAATGGCAGTGAGTTCTGTAATTTACTGAATGACTAACTGTCCGAGATGCTAGGAATTAAGAGGAGGCTAACTACACCTTACCACCCTCAGGTTTGTTCCATGAATGTTATTGTGTAGTATGCATATAACAATGTGTACACACAAACTGATGTCATCCGATCTCTCTCAACTCTGTCTTGTAGGCCAATGGTCTTGATGAGCACTTCAAACAGACTCTTCAAAACATGCTGCATGGTGAAATATGTGTCTTCAGTGAAGGATATGTGGAGTCACTACCTAGACACTTGTGCCTTCACATATAACACTTCCCAACTTGATTCTACTAAATACACACCATTCATAATAATGTTTGGTCGCCGAGCAACTCTTGCAATTGATGTTGAGCTTGAACGGCAATGTTCTGAAGATCAGTGCAAGACATATAGGAAACTTGAAGAACACCCCTATCCTGCTGCATTTTCAGATCATGCACGCATATTGGATGAGGCCAAAGGCAACATTATCACTGTACAGTTGAGGCAGAAAGAATCATACGACAAAAAGCACTGCAAACCAGGCCTATTTCAGTGTGACCAGTTGGTACTGCTGAGAAACTTTTCCCGTAAAAAGGTCAGGGGTGGAAAAGTGACAGAAAGATTTCTTGGGCCATACACAATCATAAATGTGCTGCCAAATGGTGTATATGCGATACGCAATGAGGAAGGCAAGACTGCTCATACTACTGTCAGCCACTTAAAAATGTACATGTCAAGTGATGCATGTTGTATGGAAGATGAAGATCAAAGTTCTTCACAAGGAGATTGTGTAAGTAAAATTTTAGTGTGCAAATATCATACCATTTAGAGATACTTGTCAGTCTACAGCTGATGAATGTTCTCCTAAGGATGTAATAATTGATGCCATACATGTAAGTTTATGGGGGGTGTATGCAACTCTTAGCCACCATGGAATATGCGTTGTTTATAGGTTGCTCCTTCTGGTACTCTGGCAAGCCCTCATTCTTCTATTGAGAATGGCAATGGGTTTGACGATGATTCAGATTGTCACACAGGAGGCCAATCTAAATATTTGTCTTATATATTCTTTTTCACTTTCTTAGAGCATAAGACTTGGTACATTTTCAATGCACCCTGTAATCGTGCTCATCAAAATGACTGTGCTGAAGTCGGTGGCATTGATAGTGGTTGCACTGTACTGGAGGATTGTTCAGCTTCTGAAAAACGAGATATCATTCCGTAAGGTAAATTACTTTGTGTATAGCAGAGGAATGTACTACCTATAGTACAAACAATTACACACCCGGTCAAAACTTCTGCTCATTTTGATTTGGATTGCACTCTGCATTATATATGTAAACTAATGATTTAACTTTTATTTTCCAACAGAGAAAGTGCCCTTTCACAAGCGAAATGAAAAAAAAAATAGTGGGTGGTGATTGGCTGACTGATGAGCATACGTTCTATGCACAAGAGCTTCTCAGAATGCAGTTCCCCACGATTGATGGATGGCAGAGCACTCTTCTAGCTCAGAACAATGGATTTCTTCCAGCCAAGATGGATGCCATTCAAATTCATATAGTATCGGACTCCTACTGGGTAACGTCAGCACGTCTTGGTGGTACAGTCACTCTTTTTGACGGCCGTAAGGTGGGAAGTCATATGTCTTTAACCCTAACCCATCAGTTATACCAGGTGTACAGAACATCAATATGTGAGAGTGGGGGGAATGCATACTTAGCTGTGAATGTTGCTACCGTCCAAAAGCAGCATGGCAGTGATGATTGTGGGGTTTTTGTAATAGCATTTGCATTGCATGCTGCCCTGGGTTACTGCCTAGAAAAAATTGAGTTCGACCAGAGTACTATGTGAAACCACCTCCTAAAATGCTTTACTACAAGAAACTTCACTCCTTTTCCCACCAGAAAAGTCAGAAGAGCATGTCATACCCGCATCATGAATATAGATGTGTTTTGCAGCTGTCAGATGTCTGACACCTATGGGGATATATGGTGCAGTGTGGTCTTTGTGAACAGTGGTTTCACATCAAGTGTGTTGGCTTCCACTCTCTTCCATCAAGTGCAGAAGAATGGAATTGTTCACTCTGTACATAAATCTTGGTGCTTTACCTTTACTGAGTATTTATATTCAATGAGTTGCACAAATGAACTACTACAATTTGGCAGGTTTTGGTTGCTCTACCACCAGAGTACATGTAGTCTTCTACAATGAGTAAGGAGTTCCAAAGCACCCTTCTAATAGGTGTCATATAATAGATCGAGACGAGAGCATCAGTGATTATGTATGTATATTCACTTATCACTCAATCCCGTCGATGAACTCAAGAGCTACAAACATAACTTGTATGTAATACAGCGATTACTATGCAGATGGTTGCGAACTTCATTATAGACTTAGAAAACAATGTCCGGACCAAAAATTTCAGGGCGGACCGTATTTTTCGAAATAATCGGTCCGGGCGGACTGAAATTTTCAGTGAAAATTTTGGTCCGGGACCAAAAATTTCAGGACCAAAATTCCAGTGACAGCACATGCAACATGCAAAAATGAGTGAAATTACAAATTACGCTACTGCCGGCTCGCATGTGCGTGCATGCATGATGTCACAATGTCCGTACGCTACATTACTCCCCCTAGCTCCCTCCTCCTTTGAATGGTTCGACATTACACATCATAAATATTCTGTCCCAATTTATCGGGCTTTCTGCGGCTTCGTGTTGATCTTCTTGGCACAACTGGTTCTTGTCCTTGTTCTGCAACAATTGGCTCAGCTATTTCTTAATTTCTTCTCCCGGTGCAGCCTGCTGTTGCTCGACCTCCCTGTCCTCTTGGACTACTACTTCCTGGGGCTCAACATGCAGGAGTCTCCTCATTGTCCACCGGATCATTTCGACGCTGATCAGGTCTTTTCCCGGGAACAATTTCAATTTCAACGTCATCTTCCTGCTCGCCATTACTCGAACACTGAGGAGGCAGTACTTCTTGTTCTTCATCTCTCTTTGACGAATGCACGTAGGGTTTCAACCTGTCGAAGTGCACGACACATTTCTTTCTGGGATGATCCCTTATACGGGCCTGCCAGTAGCGATGAAGCTTTGCCGATCGACTTCCCTTTTGGCACAGCTGGACAATGGAGCCACACGTGATCACCAATTGCATACGGTGATCCATTTGTCGTTCTGTCATATAGAGCCTTCTGACGTTGCTGTTCAGGGGCGGATCCAGGAGTTCCGGAAGGGGGGGGGGGGGGGGGGGGGGGGGGGGGTCTAAGATCAAATTCATGAAGGGTGTGGGTGTGGGGAGGGGGTGTGCCCCCTCCCGTGGCGGGGCCTGCATGGGGCACAGCCCCAGCCGCTTTTTTAAGTTTCCCATTTATTTGGCATGAAAATTAAAGCTAGCTAGCTAGCACTTCACAGCCCAGCCGCTTTTTTAAGTTTCCCATTTATTTGGCATGAAAATTAAAGCACTTTTCACAATGATACTGTTCCTAAACAACTTAATATTGACAGCATCAAGTATAACCTTTGGGCTAGCTATACTCTGAAAAAGGGTTCATTAACAAAAGCAAAAGCCTGCGTGGGTAACGACGAGTAAACTCTTCAACCACCGCTTCTGGATTCAACTCCGGTCCACATCTCTATAGTTCCGCTGTCTTAGTTATAGATTCCCCCCCCCCCCCCCCCCCCCCCCCCCCCCCCCCCCCCCCCCCCCCCCACCAAACTTCCTGGCTACGGGCCTGTGTCAATGTATCAACCAGTAGAGCAACACGATAATCAATTTTGTTTTTACGACCAGCGAAGCACGTGATTAAGTTCAGTTAATTACGTAATCATCATTATTGAGGGGGGGGGGGGGGGGGGGGGGGGGTCCGGACCCCCAGGACCCCCTCGCTGGATCCGCTACTGACTGTTGTAACTGCAGACGGTTGCGAACAAGTGGATAAGCTTGTCTCGTCCCCAGACCCAACGGACGCAGCGTGCGGATGGATTACATCACCGCTACGCGTCAGTAGGGTCTGGGGAAAAATCGGGGTCAACCAGGTAGGAATTTTATCGTACCAATCAGATTACTGCAAATTTGTGGCCATACTTCTCCTCGATCACATGTATAATTACATCAATGAAAGATCGATTCTCTGCAGCAGCTTTATAGCAGGAAAGTCTCGCTGCACTGCATGCATGATGGCAGACTGGTGGATTAAAGAGGTGTGGCTGCACTGGGTGATGGCAGATTGGTGGGAGGAGGCGTGGCTGCACTGGATGATGGCAGACAGGTGGGTGGAGGCGTGGCTGCACTGGATGATGGCAGACTGGTGGGTGGAGGCGTAGCTGCACTGGGTGATGGCAGACTGGTGGAAGGAGGCGTGGTTGCACTGGGGTGGAAGGAGGCGTGGCTGCACTGGGTGAGACTGGTGGAAGGAGGCGTGGCTGCTGACATTTTATGATGTCACCAAACCAGCTACAATTCCGTGTGATGCAAGCACCAAAAGGTGTTGGAACTACACTGCTGCAGGATGGGAGGCCAGTAGCCTCAGTTCAGTAGTCTCCAGGTCTCTAACAAAAAGTGCCTTGAATTAGAGTGCTTGGCTATTGTCTTTGTGTGCAGTAAATTTGACAGTATATAAATACATAAAACCAAAAACCAATGATGGAAATAGACCACAAACCATTAAAGAAAGTCTCTCCCAGACCGCTACACCAAATGCTACTCTATCCACAGGGATACTATTATTAGAGATTGAGTATCATCCAGGTGAACTGCAGTGGATAGCAGATATGTTGTCATGGTCACCAGTAAACATGCCACCCACTGGTGAAGCAACACCATAAGAGGAACAAGCTAATGTCATGCCTCAGGAAATTAACATCATGGAGTAGTGGGAGTTGATCCCAGTAAAGGAGAATATTGGAGATAGTAAGCTGCATGAGACGGCCATCAAGCATTCAGGAGGTCCCCATGTTTGCACAGAAATGTCCATGACCCACTGGTAGTACAAGATGGCACATTACATACAAGGGAGGCCAGATTGAGAGTGTGCATGTGGTTTTTCAGGTGTGCTGTACGACCAAATCAGTGTCTTTCCGCATTTTCCACATTTCTTCTCCCTGTGTGGGTAAGAACATGTGTGAAAAATGTGGAAAGACATTTTCACAAGAAATACATGTGAAAAAGCACATGCTCACTCATACAGGGGAGAAGACACATAAGTGTGAACAATGTGGGAAGAGATTTCCAATGAAGTACCATCTTCAGACCCACATGCTCACTCATACAGGGCTTAAAAACCATCGCTGTGAACAATGCAAATAAAATTTAAATTTCCGTCAAACATCACACCCGCGAAGCCACATGCTGACTCATACAGGGAAGAAGCCACATGAGTGTGAACAATGTGGAAAGACGTTTTCATCAAAGTCAATCTTCAAACGACACATGTTCACTCATACAAAGCACTTTACTAAGAAACAGTCTAAAATTATTCCGAATCTAAAACACCATGGATGGATGGATGGATGGATGGATGGATGGATGGATGGATGGATGGATGGATGGATGGATGGATGGATGGATGGATGGATGGATGGATGGATGGATGGATGGATGGATGGATGGATGGATGGATGGATGGATGGATGGATGGATGGATGGATGGATGGATGGATGGATGGATGGATGGATGGATGGATGGATGGATGGATGGATGGATGGATGGATGGATGGATGGATGGATGGATGGATGGATGGATGGATGGATGGATGGATGGATGGATGGATGGATGGATGGATGGATGGATGGATGGATGGATGGATGGATGGATGGATGGATGGATGGATGGATGGATGGATGGATGGATGGATGGATGGATGGATGGATGGATGGATGGATGGATGGATGGATGGATGGATGGATGGATGGATGGATGGATGGATGGATGGATGGATGGATGGATGGATGGATGGATGGATGGATGGATGGATGGATGGATGGATGGATGGATGGATGGATGGATGGATGGATGGATGGATGGATGGATGGACGGACGGACGGACGGACGGACGGACGGACGGACGGACGGACGGACGGACGGACGGACGGACGGACGGACGGACGGACGGACGGACGGATGGATGGATGGATGGATGGATGGATGGATGGATGGATGGATGGAACTCACAAGAATGGCACCCATCTCTACAGGTCAGCTTGAAAGCACTTATTAGTTGAGGTCACACCTCCGGGGCTCAAAATTCACACGTGACGTTGGTCCCTGGTTAGCATAGGTACACATCTACCCTAGATTATATAAACTAATATGAGATTTAAGGAGGGTATGGGTAGTTTGCCCCCCAGGATCACCTGTGGGCTTTAAGGAAGGTGTGGGTAGTTTGCAACCCTAAGAGAATAAGCGCTTCAAAGTGGAGATGTCTGTCAAAAAGTTGATCGCTTTTCGTAAGCCATACCACATCTTGGAAACATCACTGCGCCATGTGATTTGGGCAATAAATAGAACAATAGTGGTACAGTCCTTGTATGGCTTGAAAATGGCAATAGGACATGTCGTGTTAACAAAAAGTCTCATGTTTCAAAGGTCTGTGGTTGTCAAGGCTCATTGTTAGATCATTACGTGATCATTTCAATATTTCGGGGAATGAGTCCACTGTCCACGATTTGAATGGCCACAAACTACTGTGGATCATGTGAAAAGAGTTTAGTAACTGCAAAATTTTTTTCTCAGTATAGAGCGATGACATAATGTTGTTATGTTGGAGAATATTGTAATTAGATGCGATGGTAATTAGATTTTTGTCTTGATTTGCCCAAAACATTGCTTGTTTTAATTGCAGTGAAAATAACAGCGTACATTAAGCCTAATTTTTAGCATTTAAAAACTAATTTGTAATTCAATTTGAAATAAAATGCAAGATAACTGCCGATGTATAGCGATTTTTCTGAATAATTATGCATATTAGATTTAAATATTATTCCCTGTTGGACAACATCTTTTCTACTAATCAGATGGTTGCAGTGCAGATATGGGTAAAAACACATGCAGTTGCTGAACACTTTTCTGAAATTGTGACTATCTTTAATTCTTTCCTGCAATTTTGCCTATTGCTGCTCAACCAAAAACGTATGCTTGTGTGCCGTGAAACAAACAATGACACTTAGTCGACTCTACACGTGCAGTACTACTGTACTGAGTGCTGAGGAACGAAATCAGTGTGGACAGGTCATGATGACAGATTGGTCACGATGCGGCTCATGCACCTATGGTTTCGTACAAGATGCGCGAATAATCTATAGAGGCCTAGAGCCAAGCTAATCTCAACCGACTGCTCATTACAAATCCTTGTGGAGTCCACTTTTCTCGTCAAATAGCCATTAACATCCGTTCATCGAGCTCTTTTCTCAAAGAACCGATCGCTTGAAAGCGAAAAGGACGAAGTCAGGCTTCTTTCCAATGTAATGGTACAATCAACGACAGCGTAGTGATTCACGACGACGCCAAAAGACACAAACACGCGTACCCCACTAATCAATCTTTCTTACTTATGGGTGTGACGTGCATGACGTGAAAACATTCCTTCACACCTTCCTGTGGAAACTATTTGTTATTGTGGTATAGCAAATTATAATTTACTATTTAAAATGGCCAATAGGGGACATTCCTGTTCACGCATACTTAGTGGTCGAGGTACCAAGCGGCCAGCGTCTTACGCACACCCAAGAGAGCAAGGAGATGGTGAAAACTTCAAGAGACAAAGGCGAGAGGAAATACGACTCCACCGCGTTATGGGGTACTCTGAAGTTGAAGAACTATCTCGTCTCGACTCGAGTGAAATGGTTTTGAAAGTTGACAATCAATTAAAAGCATTGGTGCTAACGATAAACGAAGAAGAGAGTTATAGACTCGGCGGGTTTTTAGAGATCGTACTGGAAGTCATCTCCAAGTTGACCATGGAGCTGATGAAGCCAGAGAACGAGAACGAGTCGGCAAAACGTATTCTTTCCGAAATGCTTAGTGACAGGAGCGCACAATTCCATATGCAGCTGAGAATGTACATCAACTCCGCCCATTTGTGTCCTAACGTTTCTACTAAACTTTGCAATGTCTTCAAGATCCTACTTGAAGTAATTCCCGAGGTTGCATTACAGCGTCTCCCTGTGGAGGAACTGAAGGAAGCTGTTTCTATGTTCCTCCCGTCCTGTGACGAGCTCACGCGATGTATGGAAGAGTTATTCACACTGAAGGCAAGTCTGAAGACAAAGCTCCTATCCAATCCTGCAAAGGCAGTACCCCAATCAAGCACGTGTGAACCATGGAGCAATGAGGACCATAGATCCATGGCACTGCTCCCTAGTTGGGAGGAGATATCCGTTGATAGATCACCAGCTAGACTTCGTTCCAACATTATAAACGGACCTTACGATAACTGGATGCACTACTTTGATGTCCACTTTCGATTGCTGAGAGAAGACTTTATTGCTCCACTTCGACGAGGCATTTCAGCATTCTTGGAAGGGAAGAAAGGAAAGGAACTTGATGGAGTGACTGTGTATCATTCCGTGAAGATCATTAAACCAATACTTGACATCTCTGGCATATTATACCATGTTCAATTTGACAACTCCAACTTTCGGAAGTGTCAGTGGGAACACAGTAAAAAGCTTTTGTTTGGCTCCCTTCTCTGCCTGTCTCCTGACACCTTCAAGACCTCAGTGTTGTTTGCTACTGTTGCCTCACGTGAGCCTGAAGATCTCAGAGAGGGAATATTATCCATAAAGTTTGAACAGAAGTATGATATGGAAAATGTTTGCAATGCAGGCACAAAGTATGTAATGGTTGAGTCAACTGCATACTTTGAAGCTAGTCACAGTGTTTTGTCTAGTATGCAGAGAGCAGAGATAGAGACCATGCCATTTACACGTTACATCATCAAGGCTGACTGCACATGTGTAAAGCCTCCAAAATATTTGCAAGGTATCTCTTCATGTTCCTACAACATGTCTTGCTTGTATGGATCAACTAAGGTGTCCAAACCTCCATTAATGGTCAATATTCTCAGCCCAGAAAAGTGGCCAAAGGCAACTGATGTTTCCTTAGACCAATCACAACTGGATGCAGTCAAACTGGCCCTCACCCATGAGGTTGCAGTGATACAAGGACCTCCTGGTACAGGGAAGACCTACATTGGACTGAAGGTGATGGAGGCACTTCTATGCAACAGAGATAAGTGGGACCCTCATGGGGATTCCCCTATACTTGTCATATGCTTCACTAACCATGCCCTTGACCAATTTCTTGAAAACATTCTTGATATTAAGTTCATTCAATCGAAAAGGAATGCATTGTTTTTTACTTGGTCAGAAAGTGTAGAAGTGACACCACGAATAGCTAGAGTTGGAGGAAGGAGTCAAAATGAAAGGATCCAAAAGCTCAATGTTAATCAGTTAGTTAGACACTATTCAGATAGTGATGGTAAGCAATGTGACTATAGGAGAATTAAAGAAATGCAGCATGACTTAAAGGATTGTAGCTTTGACGATTACAAAGGCCCATCTCCCCATAAGTATCTTACTCTTTCAGAACTGTCTTATCTGGTTGATGACCCCAACCACATTAAGCAACTTTCCAAATTATCAACCAGTGATGAAGATGTAGTACAACGATGGCTTGGTGGTTATGATAAGACTCAAGCCATCATCCATGGTCGAGGTTTATATCAACATCCCACAGTTGCAAGGCACCCTCAACATATAGATTATAGTGGAATGTCTACAAAATACTCCAAAGATATAATTAATGATAGGTATGACATTCAGAGGAAAAATACTACTAAATACGAAGAAAGAAAAGGTCTAGATAGCAATCCAAAATGGACTGTGTTGTCGAATTCAAGTAGTATGTCTAAAGGAAAATGTAGAAGTGTGAAAGATGATGACTTGGTAGAAGTTCAAGGAACAGCTGATATTGAAGAATCTAGCAGATTATTGACCAGTGATTTTTTATCAGATGATGATGAAAAGGACTTAAATAGTCTTCATGGTTCAGTCATAGATCACCACATTAAAGAGAAAAATGTAACAACAGGAAGTGGTTCAGATTCTGAAACTGAACTGATTATGTGGCTGGATTCTGCAAAACCCTTTTGGTGGCGGAAGTCTCCATCCCAGGCCAAGAAAATAGATAATGTCCTACAGTTATCATTGGATCAACGATGGCAACTGTATAGGTATTGGCTGTTGAAGAAGCAGCAGGAGGATATTGAAAAATATTCAGCAATGTGTGATAAGTATCAGGAAACAATACAGAATTCATACTACTCAGTTCTTGAAAGTCAGGATGTGATTGGTATGACCACCACTGGAGCTGCCAAGAATCAACGTCTCATCCAAATGTTGAAACCAAAGATAGTGATTGTTGAGGAGGCCGCAGAAGTACTAGAGTCACACATCATATCAGCTCTATCTGCTGGGACACAGCACCTTATTCTGATTGGAGACCACATGCAGTTGCGACCAAAACCTAATGAGATCAAATTGGCTGACAAATTCAAACTGGATGTTTCGTTGTTTGAACGCCTTGTGATAAACCATATACCTCATGCAACACTGAACATACAGCATCGAATGAGGCCTGAAATAGCAAGGCTTGTTCACCCTCACATCTATAGTACCCTCTATAACCATGTGTCAGTGCAACAGTATGAAGAAATTAAGGGTGTTGTTAAGAACATGTTTTTTATATCTCACAAATACTTTGAAGAAGAAAACAATGATTTGTCAAGTCCATTTAACAAACATGAAGCTGAATTTACAGCAGCTCTTTGCAAATACCTTTTGCAACAAGGATACAATGGAAGAAATATCACCATTCTTACACCCTATATTGGGCAGATGATAGAATTGAGAAATTATATGCCAAAGAGTACATTTAATGGTGTCTGTATTTCAATTGTGGATAATTTCCAGGGAGAGGAAAATGATATAATTCTTTTGTCATTGGTTCGTAGCAATACAGCTGGCAAGATTGGCTTTCTGAAACATGTCAACCGGATCTGTGTAGCCCTCTCCAGAGCAAAGAAAGGATTTTTCTGTATTGGTAATTTCAGTATGTTGAAATCATTTTCACCTATTTGGGAGCTTATTATATGTGACATGGAAAGCAGTGGATTTATTGGTGATGGCATTCCATTGAGATGTCAAATTCACCCAGAGATGACATTTATGGCAACATTAGCCAATGACTTTGAAGAAAATGCACCTGATGGAGGATGCAGTAAACCGTGTGATTATCGTCTCTCCTGTGGTCATGTCTGCTCCATGTCATGTCACATCAAAGAAAAGGAGCACAAAGACTATAAGTGCATGAAGCCTTGCATCAAGAAGTGCCATGAAGGTCACATGTGTGGCTCTAGATGCTATGAGGAATGTCCTCCATGTATGAAAAATGTTGAAAAGAAAATAAAAAGATGTGGCCATCTCCAAAAGATGGAATGCCACCGTGATCCACAGACATACCAATGTGATGTCAGAGTAGAAAAAATGGTTGAGAGATGTGGACATAAACACACAATGCCATGTCACATTGACTCCGTATCTTTTAGTAAGTGTAGAGTTAAATGTCTCAAACAATGTGAAAGAGGTCATCGATGTCAAAAGTTCGGCTATCATCAATGTCAGTGTGATGTCTTAGTTCATGACGTCTGTGAAAATGGTCATGAAATGCAAAGAGCGTGTCATATGAAGGACCCCTGTGGAGAACCATGTTTGTACAGTCTCCCCTGTGGTCATCTCTGCCCCAAGTTGTGCCACATTGAGGATAAGGAGCACAAAGACTATAAGTGCAAAAAGCCATGCAAAAAGACATGTAATAATGGTCACAAGTGCCCTGCTGTATGTTCTGCTGTGTGTCCTCCATGTCAGGTTAAGGTGCCTCAAATCATGACGAACTGTCACCATTATGAGAAAGTGCCATGTTACCGCTCATCTTCTACTCAATGTAGAGCCAAATGTCTCAAGCCATGTGCAAGAGGACATCCATGTCAGAAATACTGCTATGAGCCATGTCAGTGTGATGTCTGTCAGTAAAACATTGAAACTTGAATTGATATTGAATAGTTTACAACTTGTTTTCATTTTCATATTGGAAACTTGTAGGCAGTAGCGCATTAAATTCAAAACTAAATGTTAATTAACTTCACTATATATTTATTAAAACTGGTCCACAGTCTCATCTTTCACCCTTCCATTATTAAAAATTAAATTTATGTCATCCGGTCCTAACGTGCCTCTAATATACAGAAGTATTTGCGTTGATCTATAGTAATATTATATAATATTATAGATAATATTTATATAATATTCTAATTATAGATTTAATAATACTATATGTAACAACTATATGCAACATTCTTACTTGTGACTTGTAAAGTTGTAATAAGAATCCTGGCCACTCACGTCATTTTAATTGCACGCGCACACAACATCTTGATATGTGCATGTGAAAATATCGTGGCTGAAAATCTCATAGCAAAAAAAGGAGTCAAATCAAATTTTGACAAGTGATAAAAACATTCTCCATACGAGAAGGTTGGTGGTAGATAGAAATCAAAGGTGATAAATAGCAAGGGAACAAGGTTTCTGATTGAAAAGGACAAATGATATAGACCTATATTAGCATATACAGTTATATGTGATGACTTGCTGCTAATATAGGTTTTTCCTTTCCAATCAGAAGCCTTGTTCCCTTGCTTTTTACACCATCACTTTTGAAGAAGACGAGGATGTGTAGGAGGAGAAGGAGGGGAGAGGGGGAGGAGAAGAAGGAAGAGGAAGAGGAAGTGGAAGAGGAAGAGGAAGAGGAAGAGGAAGAGGAAGAGGAAGAGGAAGAGGAAGAGGAAGAGGAAGAGGAAGAAAAAGAGGAAGAGGAAGAGGAAGAGGAAGATATAAAATCTTAACAAAATAATAAGATATCAAATCTTAACTTAATACATGTGTGAGTCACTGGTAAACGCTGTAATGGAAGGTGAGAGTCCCTTTACATTCTTTTCGACTCTAGATGCCTACATCCCATTCCCTGAATGCCCACATCACCCTAGCTCAATTCCCACTTTCCCTGATGAGGCCGCCAGCAAGTTTATTTAATGGGATATTTAATGGGATGCCTCTCACGTATCTCAGTGTGTGTGTGGTATGTGTGTGTGAGTGGTGTGTGTGTGGTGTGTGTGTGGTGAGTGTGGTGTGGTGGTGTGTGGAAATATGTTGGTCATTAGAAAAAGTATGTTGTTTTACGTTGTCCTGCTTGATGATTTACTACAAAATGAGTTCTCTATTACACCCAAAATGGTCAAGCTACAATGTAACTGGTTTATGGCATGCAAGGTGAATATGCCGCCACTAGTTAAGTGTGGTGAGACAGATGAGGGCAGATGAGGCAGATGTCAGCATCAGTCGATATCGTGCTTCTATGGGCATATGGGTGTAGACAGCTGACATTGCATGCTTCATTTGAGTTTATGCAACTCAGCAAACTTATTAAATTCCTCCGCTAGCTTAATTAAATCACTTAACAGACTATAAGGTTAGAGGCAATCCCACTGTACAGCTTCGCAACTTTTATACATTCCATTGCTCATGCCAAATGAATAGAGATAGTGCGAAGTTCAGTTTCTTACATTGAGAACTTTCAGCCTTCGCGCGCATGCGCATGAAACAAACATGAATTATACTTAACTCCCATCCACAACTGAAAAAATAACAATCATACAATAACATGCATCATTTGGAGACCCGAGTGTATGTACACCCACTGCCTTAAACATTCAGTTCATTGCTGCTAGCCACGGTTTCCCAATCGCTGCCTCCACTCGGAAACACAAGGTGTCGTTCACTAAGTATTGCGTTTCACTGTCACTTCGAATTCGCTTTGGGTATAGGTTCACGTGACGTACACACTTCTTGTAACCTCTTTTCTGCTCGACTCCAGTCATTCTGTTCCAGCCCTTCGTACCGTCTAGATAAATTGACCCTTCGCGATGGTGCTTGTCCCAGCCTGGTTATAAGCAGAGTGATACGGATAGTCCCGCACATCGGCCACGCAAGTTCGTCATCGTATTTACCTTTCATGAGGGTTACATACACCGAAACGTGGGTGCCTCTGACATCCTGGCTACCATTGGCGTAAACCAATAGACAGCTCAAGTAGCCCCGTACATAGGTGTAAATACCCTGGCTGCGCCACTCTTTGTCGCTCTCTTTATGTTCTCGAAACGACGAGAACTTGATCACAATGGCGTTTGCATCCTTGGATCCGCCTATAGTAGGTTGCCCGCGTTTTTTTACAACGTCCCTTGTCATCAGTAGCGGCGAAACATCATTGCCCTCTTGCAGCGCTTGAAGGCGCTCCACCTTGTCCTTCACATCGCGGATGTCTTTATCATGCCACTCCGTCATGCACTAATTCTAAATGACGGTGAACAAATTTGTCATTGTGATCAAGAAGGCTTTCTCTCTGGATTTTAAACGCGCATCCGTACTTTGAATACTCATGCCGAACTGAAAAGAAGGATTGCGCCACTAGGCGGGAATTGTTGGCTCTAGTATGGGCTGCTCAACATTTTCGGCCATATCTCTATGGAAGAAATTTTACACTACGCACAGACCACCATGCATTGCCTACAATGGCTACATAATTTTAAGGAGCTGGCTGAGGGACAAGTTGCTCGTTGGTTGGAGTTGTTGTCAGTATATGACTACAGCGTTCTGCATCGTCAAGGAAAGCAGCACACTAATGCTGATGCGTTATCTCGGGTTGGGTGCAACCAGTGTGTGGATGGGAAGTAGAGGAAGAGCAAGAAGCCAACACTTCCGGTTGTAATGCGGTATCACACTTATTGCTGCCAACATGGACCGAAGAGGAGATCAAATCTCTTCAGAAGGCTGATCCATACATACATCAGATGGTCCACTGGCTGAGAACTGACACCACACCTAGAGGATACCCCAAGGATGCTTCATGGAGACTTGAATCCCTGTGGGTACAGAGACGGTATTTTACATTGCGGCATGGGGTGTTGTATCGTTGTTGGGAGCATACCAGGGGGTGGTACTCGTAAACACCTTCAACTAGTCCTGCCTGCAAAATTGGTGAAGGGGGTATTGGAAGGCCTCCACAATACTTTAATTGATGGACACATGGGGGAGCTGAAAATCTTAGAGAAGGTTCGGGCACGCTTTTATTGGCCAGGTCAGAGGAAAGAGGTGGAAAAATGGTGTAGGGATTGTGTTGTTTGTAACTCTAGGAAATCTCCCAGTCACAAGGCTAGAGCTCCAATGGAAATTTGTCAAACACAGAGACCCATGCAGAGGGTTGCCATGGACATCCTTGGCCCGCTTCCAGAAACACCAAGGGGTAACAAGTATATATTAGTGATTAGTGAGTACTTCACCAAATTGAAAGAAGCTTTTCCGTTGAAGGATACTGAGGCATTAACCATTGCAAAAGTGTTTGTGAATGAATTTGTATATGCAGGTTTGGGGTTCCAGAGCCACTGCACACGGACCAAGGGAGAAACTTTGAAGCCAAAGTTCTTAAAAGAATTATGCCAGTCCTTGGTTATACACTTTTCTGTCGTTTGATGTACGAATTAGACAGAAAATGAGCTCCTATATGAATTTAGCTAAGCGTACCGAACCAATGAGTTGGTTGGGGTGCACGAGGTACACTATCTATATGTCGTTGATTGGTGTTGATGGTGTGTATGCATAACTCAACCATGTGCATAGCTGTTGAGTGGTGTTGGAGATGCGTACGCATAGTTGGCCACGTGTAGATTGGTATATAGTGTGGCTGGCGTTGGGAGGTAGTCAATCTAGGCGTCTGTACGTGTGCACTGCTGTGTGTGGAGCTGATGACAGTGGCGTGCACAGCAGATGACGCACTCTATAATATGGTGAAGAGTCATTGGGGAGGGTAGCGTGCATGATATAGGAGGTTAAAAAGACGCGGACAACCTCTTATCATCCCCAGAGTGATGGACTTGTCGAAAGGTTTGACAGAACTTTGTTAGACATGTTAAGTATGGCTGTAGGGATGATGAGCATGATTGGGACCTCCTCCTCCCTACCATGTTATTTGCATATCGCACAAGCTGTCATGTTACCACTGGGGCCACTCCCTTTGAGCTTATGTTGGGTCGTGATCCCCACTTGCACGAGGATATATTGTTCTCCATCCCAGCCAGAGCTGAGGACCCATTCGGTATGCTGATGTGCTCAAGAACCGACTGCAGTTAGCCTATGAGCGGGTCCATCAACATAGTGCAACAAGGACGTCAGAAGGAGTCTTGTGATATGGATATCAAGGGGGATCCATACTGTATTGCATGATGACCTCGTTTTTCTCCACAATCCAGCTGTTCGCAGGGGCCTTTCAAATAAGCTCCAGTGGTCAAAGTCCTTGGACCTTCCATCTATAGGATTGCGGACTGCGATAATCCCAGAAAACGTAAAGAGGTGCACTTTAATTGGTTAAAGCCTGCACCGCCGCAAAATACTATAGAAGAGTTGGGTGATGATGATATCATTGTTCACAGTATGCTGGATCTGCCACTTGTGGGTACTCCGGTGGGTACAAACCCCTACATTGGAGGGACTGCCACAGGACCGACTAAATCATCTAGTTCCTGAGATGGAGCACACAGCAATTGTACCCATGCAAGTTCCTCCTCCTGTAGCAGAGGAGCTAGGCCCCTGCACTGCTATGCTCTAGCAGGATATGCTATGGAAACCCTCTGGTACTACCAGACAACATGGACACTGCTGAAATCATTGAATGACTGGGAATGAGGGACCACTCTTTCAAGAGGGGGAGTAGTGTAGTGACATGACCAATTTGTAATAATTAGCTAGTTAATTGGACAATCAGCTGTGTATATATGTTGATGTATGTGCGTGCAAAATCAGTTGAATCTGTTGCTGCTCTTATGTCTTTGGTTGTGACCATGAGTACTACACATGTATCAATTTTAAATATGTTTATTGTACAGCAATAGTGATAGAATGAAGCATCATTTTTATGTCCCTGCACAATTCAGTGAACAGGATCTTTCATGAAATTCCAAACCCATTTTCATAATTATAATTTAACAAATCCTCAATGCTTAACCACTAGTTTTTACAGGAATGCAATTTATATTGTGCCACCAGTTTATGCTGTTGAGAATTTCGTGTGCTATTGACACATCGTATGCCTTTCATTTGTCCCCACAGTTATAGGATATTTACATTTGACTGTGGTATCACACCCAGAGATAATCTATATATTATCTCTTCTATACCTGCTCACCAGAAGAAGCCTTTCCAACGGTCTTGATCACCACTGCTTTAAATTCGGTCTTCGTTGGATGCTTCCTGTCCAGTTATCAAATCTATACATGTATTCATAGTTGCTTAATCTGCATGTAGTTGCTTGATCAATTAAATACGCATTTGATCGTATGCATGCATTCATAAAAAATGGTAATCACTATGGATCCAATAGCAGTAAAGTGAAACCACGTCCATTATGAAAATTATATCCTTATGAATAATATAATACCCATACATGCAAAATTATCGTGGGGTCTACCCCCGTGTTAGATTACCCTGCAGCTACATGTAGCAAGCAGGTGATGCATTTTTCCATGTACGATGTCTTCCCCAAGTGTATAGCCATCTAGGCTCAATTGAGAGTGAAGGTAGAGGCTGGCAGTAGTCTCACCTGACACGATTCACTTCCACTCCGGTGCAAGTTTGATATCATTCTCTGTTGTAATACAGACAATTTGGGGTCATTCAAGTACTCAGGCACAACACAATAGCAGTGATGCCAAATGTTCTGAGGTGTGTCTTCCTCTTAGCTGTTGAGACATATGGTAATGAGGAGGAATGAAGCTTTCAACAACTTTGCACTCTTGGCCAGCTGAATAGCTTAAGATCTTACCTGCAAGGAGCAAGGACACCCTCACATGACCTGCAATTTGAACCTTACTATGATCAGTTCTATAGCTTGAGTAACAGTTAGTGTATAAACATTAGTATTTGCATTATACTATAAATTTGCATATAAAATAAAAGTTAATACTACTGAAATTCACCAGTTATATATATCCATACATTACTATACATATTTTATTGGTACAATAATTCTCACTATTCGAATTAATGGACAGAATCTTGATTTTAATGTTCACAGCTTTGGTATGAATAACTGACATATGTACAAGATGGTTTAGAGGCAGAAGAGGCTGCTGTAGCTGTGATTTCATTACTAACGTCCTCAGCCGGGGTGTGCCTCCATCGGTATCTGTAAGAGAGAAAAATAGCAACCTGTACCAAAAGCGTCAAACATGAGACAAAGCTCCATCCGTCAGAAGACAGGGCATTTGAAACCGTGAGTCCAAAGTTTGGGCAGTGGAAATAGTCATATAAATTCTTTGCAAGAGTTGGCACAAATAGCAGAGAACATGTTATGGGATAGACGAGCAAAGGAAGCAGCTGTTTAAGGGCCTTCGTTTGTTGGTAATTTCCCGGTATCGTCTTTCTTCTACAGATTCTGATAATTAGCACAGCCAAAATTACGACCACACCTACGGAGGTTGCAATAAGAAGAGACCAAATGGGAGCTGACCACAAAGCGTAGCGTTCCACAGCTCCAGCACCAGTATTAACAAACCAGCATGCGCCGCTTTCCGTATTCCCGTAGGAGCTTGTTATGTTAGGTACAATAGCAAAAGTCATCGACCACAGAAGCGTACTTATAACGTACAACGCTTCCAGTCGTCGTAGATTCTTGAAGCAAACCGTGAAAAAAAAGAGATGAAACGTCACCCATCCCGCGAACAGAAACTCAGCCCAAGAAGAGTACTGGAGAATTGTACTGACCGTCGCGCACAATGGTTTATAGAGAGCGACGTTTTTGCTGTAATCGATGAACACAATCTGGAGGGCGTTGACGATTCCGCGAAGGAGGGCTGCCACGACTTGATAGACGGCCAGCCGGTAGCAAAGTGCCTTGTGAAGCCGCAGCTTCAATACCATCGATATCGCTAGCACCGCCACTACTACTGTCGCGACACTGATGGTCGTGTCTATATATCGAACAACTGCTACTTCACTGCTCGAAAGATTGCACGAATTCATTGTATCGCCATAAGGGCAGACCAGAGATAATATCTAGCTTATCTCTGGGCAGACTCCATTGCTAGCGCTTTTACAAGGTTAAATACTATATATTTAACCCTTGAAGTGCGAAGGGCACCTTTTAGAGCCCAATACCTGGGAACAAATCATTAATTATTATAGAACTAAGTAAACAACACATTACCACATGACTTCCTTAGAGTACTCTATGGATTCCTCCCAATATTAAAATACCACAGATATGTTTGTGTACTCAACAGGTGTGAATAGTACATTACCTTCCGCACTTCAAGGGGTGAATGATGCAGAGAACGTGACGTAGTAGGCCGGCCCCGCATCGCACAATGTCAATGGCGTAGTACATTCAATGATGCGACGTAGGTAGTAGGCCGGGGCCGGCCTACCTCTCCGGTCCGCAATATCAAATTAATTTAATTGGCAATCTCAACTTTATTTACTAAAATTGGGGTATCACAAATGAAATTTAATTATCTCCATTGAATTTATAGTGGCGCTCTGACTCTCTGACAGCTCGGTTCGGAACAGATACCACGTACCAACTGCATATGCTTGTATCGTTCCCAGACCTTTACATGTACGCACATTTAACAAAGGTTTAGCGTGTACTGCCTGTCTGCAAGTGTATGACTATCATTCACAAACCTTGCGATGTAAATAATTATCAAGCTAGGTGTGTCAGTATGTGTTTGCATAGTCTCGTACCCAGACCTTATATGTCTGACAGCAGCGGAATTATATCACCGCCGCTACTTTAGAAATAGGGTCTGGCGCATGATTTTGGAGAACCAATCAGATTGCAGCTCGTAGCTGACTATACAATGTCTAGTACATGCTATAGGAATGTAATTTTGGTTAATAATTGTCTGACAAATTCATTCCAATTCTCAGTGCAAAAAATTGTGTCATGATTGTTACATTTTCCTTGATTGAGTGAATGTACATGTAAATGATGTGAAAGAACAGAGAAAAGAAACAATTTTGCCACCACTCTTACAAAGTACGCGTCACACATATACTTCAACTGTACAATGAATTGTGCTTTTATAGAATAAAAGTGGTGTTATACCTCTATGCACTTCAAAATCTGTTGACATGGGAGACTCACCTATACAACAAGGTATTCCTCTTTGCAACTAAATCCACAGCTGGATTATCATATTACATTTTCTGTTCAAAGGAAACATATCAAAGGATGATGCATGCAAATGTCAGAAGAGATGTGTCACAAAAAGTTGCTCCTGTAAGAGAAAAACCACACTTGTAACAGCTGGTGCCCTGCTGGAAGAAGTTGCTGCAATACTTCGGTAATAGCAAATTGCCCACCTCACCATGTCATCAATGTATTGGACAAGCAGCCTTCTGTGCCTCTTAAAAAGTTACCTTTTATGTTTGATGTAGCTGTGTTGGAAGATCCTGATGGCTGGCTTGACGATGAACACATATCTACAGCTCAACATCTGCTACAAGAACAGCACCCTGATGTGGCAGACCTGCAAAGTACTTCACTGCAGTATACCCGAACATTTGATGTTCACAAAGACCATGCATTTGTCCAGCGTCTCAACTACTGGATAACTGTATCAACAGTTGGATGTTAAAGTGGTGTTATCCAAGTGTTTGACGCTTACACAGTTTAAAGCTTTCACACTCACTTAAAAGTGCATTTATTGCTGCAGTCAAGCAAGGATTCTGTTGTACTACAATATATTAACATGCAAGAGCAATCTGGAGCAAGTGATTGTGGCCTATTTGCTATTGCAACTGCCACTGCAATATGCAACGGACAAGACCCTATGTATGCTCGAATTTGACCAGTTCCTAATGTGGAAATACTTGTTACAGTACCTCCAAAATGGTGCCATGTTGCCTTTCCCTACACAGCATTGCAGCGAGGAAACCTAAAGTCTTGAAAGAAGTACAGTATGTTTCAACTACTTCTTAAGAAGTAGTTGAAATATACTGTCATCTGAAATATACTGTCATCGTAGGCTCCCATATACAGGCAGAAAGATGGTGCAATGCGATGGATGCCAAAAGTGGTTTCATTGTGATTGCGTGTGTGGATCACAAGCCTCATCAGGAGATCCTCTATTTGGTACTGTTCACCTGTATGCTCTATAAAACAGTCTAAATGCATCAGATTCATGTGTGAATTCTCTCTCAACCATATCACAAATTGAGACAAAACATGCATGCTTCATCCACGCGACAGAATTTCCTGAAAGCGACAGAATTTCCTGAGGAAATACAGTCGCTACGACAATGAATTATTATCGCCACGACAAAATTTCCTAGCAACAGAATTTCCTGTGACACCGGATCGAAAAAGTATTTGTGATTACAAAATGGGGACCATACATGTATGTAGCAGAGAAGGACCATGGGTGGTGACCATGGATGGTCCGGGGTGGACCGTTTATAGCGCCATGATGGTCTGGCCGGACCGGTTATAGCCCGGTAGTCGGGACCATTTACGGCGTGATAGTACCCTCCGCCACCATTTGTAGCTCACTTGGATTGAGATGAAGCTCTAGCCTGCAGCTGCAGAGGCAAATCCAGAGAGGAGGGGAATGGTGAGGGCAAGGGCAAGGGAAAGAGGGTGCGGGAAATGGGGAGGGGAGAGGAGGGAAGGGGGGGTGCGGGAAATGGGGAGGGGAGGGGAGGGGAGGGAAAGGAAAGGGGGTGCGGGAAATGGGGAGGGAGGGGATGGGAAGGGCAACTGGCCATCTCCTGCTGGAACTTTTCCTGGTAATCTTTTGTTGTACTGAACAAAAATTAGATTATACCACATGCTGCACTGGGAATATCATTATAAAAGCCGTGTTAGTGATGAACTTTTCAGTGCAAAAATACATCAGACCCTGTACTTCAATAACCCACACGCACACACACATCTCCACACACACACATGCACACACACACCTTCCACACACACTGCTGTGTATACATCTAGGTCTGTATAACATACACATGGAGAAATGAGCGGTCAACGGGAGTCAAGATTTAATTCGCGGTTTGCATAATCACGACATACTTCCGTAATCGTTCCATACACTGTATCAGTGGCGTATCCGTGGGGGGTGCTCCGGGTGCCCCTCGGCCATAGGTGCTAACATTATTAAAAATGATACTTTTCTTTTGTATTATATTATTAATAATTAGCCGCGAGACATCGAAAGGCAATAATGAACGAGCTGAAGCGTGCAGCATATCCCCCCCCCCCCCCCCCCCCCCCCTAGTTGGGCGTAGCCCGACCCCCACCCCCCCACCCCCCCACCCCACTTTTCGTATCGGGCCAGAAACCGACAGCACCCCCCCCCCCCCCCCCCTCCCACCCACCCGCTTTTCGTATCGGGCCTGACCTTAAGCACCCCCTCGCTGAAATCCTGGATATGCCACTGCAGTATGGGACAAGTGTACTAGATGTTTTCCCAGCTTAGCTCCCTTACGAGTGTTAGTGCAGCACATTTGACAAGTATGTCGCCAGATTTTTCCCGACTAAGCCATTGGTTCCATTGAATTTGCTGGGTCTTTTTTTTCAAATGTACACGAGGTCAATGAGTTGAGATTCTCATCACAATATTCCACGGTCTATAACTTCAAAACTATAGTCTTGTTCTTTACTCCCTTGTGAAATATATAGCAGATTCATAATGCAACTATTGTATGCTTTTAAAAATAGGTCTTCCCATTTGATAATTCGGTTCCATCCTCCACAGAAGTATTACATATTGGATTTCATATAGTCTGGCTCCGTCTCGTGCCCACAAAAATTGAGAATTATATGGACCGCGCTCTCCCCTGCTATAACATTACTTAACGGAAAGGTTTGTTGCTAGAAACCTATTAAGCACACGATCGTTTCATGTATGCAGCATATACTGCTGCGCGTGCATGGCGAAGCAATGAATGCACTTAGCAGTAGCTTATTCAGCGTAATGACATTTATTCACGGCTGCCATGCAGCCCTTGGTTATGTAGTTTGGAAGCTTACGCCTCGATCGGTACCACACAAAGTGGCGTGCGCTATAATCTTGAGCACCTGAAAGTGTGTCATAAGTCATATAGCAATGCGTGTGTTTTAAAGCTTGTTCTAATCAATGCACTCGGAGGCGGCTAGAAAACAGGGGATTGCAACCGTGCAGTTTTTATTTCCTCATGGGTAAATGTAGAGCAGTTAGCTGCAGGTCTTTTCTTCTAAGCAAATGTTCCCCATCATATGCTTGCATCTACATGGGAGCCAATTGAACAAGAATTGCAACAATTAGGAAACAATAAAATTGTATTCTGGAAAAGATACATTGATGATATCTTTGTTATTTATAATGGTTCAAAATCAGAATTTGAAAAATATGTATCAGATATAAATCTCCTACATAACACGATCAAATTCACTTTTGAAACTGATCTCAATCAGATCACCTTCCTGGACACTTACATTTATAAGGGTCCTAATTTTATAGACACTGGTGTTTTGTATTTCAAACACATGTCAAACCCACCAACAAACAACTATACGTTCATGCTGCTTCTTACCATCCCAAAGGATGCAAGAAATTAAGGCATAATTACAGATGAAGCATTAAGATACTTGAGAACTAACTCACAAGAATCCACTTTTAATAATTGGATTGTTAAACACAAAACCAATCTCAAATATAAGATCCCCCAATTATGGCCCTGAAAAGAAAGAGAAATATATCAAACTGGTTAGTTAAAGTCCAAACCAGAACCATGGCAACCCATAAATAATAATAGAGATTTGCCCCCCAACGATGTAGGTCCTATACATTGGACTCTACACACAAGCTGCCAAATCACTAAATGTGATAAACACAACTATGCCCTTGCTTTCTGTAAATGACATTGTGAGTAAAGAGGTTAGTATGGATAGGGTTGGATCATATCCCATGATCCTAGTGACTAAACAAGAACTAAACTCCCTTACGTCTCAACTCCAGAACCAAACATTGGTCGTGCGCAGGCCCAATATTGTGGGGTCAAGAGCCGAGTCAATATGGATGTTATTTGACACTTGCATGATAAACAGTGAATCCGCCCGATATCATTAACGTATCACCACTTTAATGTCTGAAATTGTCGATCACGTGTCTCTGCTTACGTTTCCCGGTGTAGGTGGAGCAGCAGCGATTCGACGACACCTACCATCATTGACCCTCGCCTGCATGAAGTGGAGCAAACAACAGCCAATAGGCAAATATGAAAGTGAGGCAGGCAGGATGTACTTCATTTGTTATAGTACAGGTATTTGCGATGGACCATAGATCAATAACAATATATGCAGGGAACCTAGCGCGCATATTCATAATCAAAGAGACACTTATTGTCCTCGTGGACAGGGGCGGCAGAAGGTATTTTTGTCTGGGTATGAGACTAGAGGCAGGCAGGATGCACTTTATTGTTACGTGGGACACCTCCCCGCTTCTCTCCCTCTCGGTTGGAAACTAGGTCTACAATTTATACCGCATTCTGTAGTACCACATGATTTAAAAATTAAAACGATGCCTCATTATAGACATCCAATGTTTATAAGCTGACCATGACTCAGCAGAACGAGCAAATCAAAGAATTATAACGATATCGAAGGAAAATGGTTCATAACCCTGACATCAAAGAAACCATTCAGTCTGTCGACATCCCCAAAAACTTTCAGCTGCCACATCAAGCCTGGCTCCAGCCTCTGTGTTTTTTGTACTTAAAGTGTTCACTGTCAAGAGGCTGAAGTGAAGGCTCTGCACACACATTGTGACAAACCTCAGAAAGGGATTCGGCTATAATATTCCTAAATTCATTATGAAGGAAAGCCTCTGCAGGAACAGTTGAAAGCATATCAAAAAGTTATAATAGCATGTCTGATACAAAAATACACCATAATTTGCCAGTCAAAGGAACTTGATCTAAAATGAATATAACACTTTAATTATAAAAAGAAATTATATCATCCAGTGTGGTAAACTTTCATTCAGTGTGGTACACTTCAGATTCTTTATTAATTGCCAAACAAATGTGAATTACAGTGCAGGGTAGTATTGGTGCATGGTTCATCTCTGCTGGGGTGTTGAGGACTGTTGGCTATGTATGAGCTCACATTACAGTCACAGTAACCCACTGACCCCTGCTCCTGTGTCCCCCTGCATGGATATGCCTACAACAAAGTTGACCACACTTGTCTGAATGAACAGATAATGTGGACTTGTTGTTAGCATCAGTGTCCCCTGCTTTGGATATTTCTTTCATAATCTACAATGGTTGACTGGAATCTGAGCATTGTGTCAATGGTGTCTCAAACTCCTGGTACTCGGGAAAACTGTTTTTTTGTGTTGTGCTGTAAGACCTCCTCAAGAGAGCAGCCGGGCAATGTTTGCAGGGAGCTCACAGTGTGCTTGAACAGTGACCTAATAAGGTGGAGAAAACCTTTTCTAGTGATGACATACAAAAAAGGAATGGTACAAGCACTGAATGGGTAGACAAAGACAACCAGCCACTTTGCCTGACTAACATCAACAAATGGTTTATTGAATAGAGCTGAATACCCAATAACAACAATCGGTAACCAGCACAGAAAATCAATGATGATAATTGGTGCCATGTTCCTTAGTTGCCTGACAGTCTCATTCCTGCATTGCCCTACCGCTGTGGAGAAACACAATGCAGGGTACAAGATGATCACATATGAGACAAGAATGATCAAGAAGGCAGCCATGATCATTGCCAAATCCTGCCGTGAAATGCTCACCCATGGCCAAGGGTGATCATCACCCTTGGCCAAGGGTGATCATCACCCATGGCCAAGGGTCATCGATGCGACATGTTATTGAACCCTAATATGACCGTCTTTGCCTTCTGGTTCGATAGCAACAAAGAGCTAAACTATCCGTTTCTTTAGTACGCGAGTTATGCGCGGGTCGTGTTTTTAAAAATGATATTCATGCACGACCCGGGTCAATTCCTATATAGAACTACTATCGTAGTTCCTGATGTGTTTAGCTGCGCAAGTGTTCGATCAAAAAATAAGAACTGCTCATTTGGGGTTACAATTCCTATAGTAGCAATCCCTCTAAGCAGCCTGTGGTATCTTCTTCTCACATGCTAATTGCTAAATTTGAGCTTAACCAAATTGAATACAAATGTCAGAGATCATGGATGGTTGTCACTGCATATAAGCGGCGATCTGCGCAAGTTACAGACCAAGAAAAGAACTAATGGGACTGATGTACTTCAACCGACGCCCATGTCTGAATAGAAAGAGCTGGCTGGACACGGAGAATACTGAGGAGAGGCCCGCGTGCATCAAAGACAAATCTCCTCAAGGTTCGTTTACACGCTTTTAAAGTTATGGGTACTTGAGATTCTGAAAATGACGGATACATGTATAATTTTTAAAAATACACCATACACACTGCTTACGCCCCTTGAGACTTCAACTGATTCTCGGTGTCCATTGAATTATGACGATTTATTAAGTATAGAATCGGAGATGTTAACAAAGTAGTTACCTGCAAAGAAAGCGGCGATGTCCAGACACACACACACACACACACACACACACACACACACACACACACACGCAAAAAAAGTGGAGTGAACTTTTGTACACTTATGGTGTAAAAGCAAATATTTATTAATACTTTAATTTGGCGGTTGTGATTTTATTCTTTTTGCGAAGATTGTGTCTAATTCACACAAGGGATGATATATATAATTGCTCAACTCGAATGCAAAATATAGCAAGCGGGGATGAATGATTACAGTGGTCAGCAGGTCAATACATAAGATATACATGTTATCGCATCAGCATACATAGAATGAGCATAGTTCAGTTGATGATCAAATTTCAGACTACCTCAATTTGGGTTCCAGTTCCCTTTTCATACGTTTGGAGGACGGTACTTCATTGCTAGAATTAAAATAATGAGCAGGGGAAACGTGTGAAACTGTACCATGCATGCACCTTGAAGATGATGGTGGGGTAGAAATGTTTATAACAGAAAGAGGTGTTGCAACTTTCTTTGAAGCTTCTGGGGAAGGTACCAGTGCAGGCACCAAAGCACACAGCTCTTTCATTTCGGCCTCCAGCAACAACCGTGTTTCACGGTGCAACATGTCTGTCTTCAGTTGGGGTGTCTTCGAGATGTTGACATAAGCACGAGGACCAGAGCCTCCTTCTTGCATCTTAACTGGCAGCTGAGACTGATGCCTCTTGATAAACTTCCGAGCTTCTGTGATGTTAGAAAAGCCACAAATACACTTTTGTTCTGCATTGCTCTGAAGAAAGGCTACAACCTCCGCATGATACTGGGGCATGGTGACAGCATCTGGAAGCTTCCAGGATGGATAAGGGGTACTTTGCAGGGTTGTTACAATTTGTGCTGTTCGCTTTGCAATTAGTGATGACAGTGGTAGTGCATTCAAAAGAGTGGGTGATACACCAGCACGCAGTCCAGTTACAATATCTGCGATGGTCTTCAAATCATTGCACTGAAGAACGCATGATATAAGAGTTGTCAACACAGCAATGTCCCCTAAAGGAAGAAACACCTCAATGATTAGAGACACTATGTCTTTGGCTAGAAGAGGACTTGACATAGCTGCTAAGATTGCCTTCTGTGCTAACATGCTACAACAGGCATGGCCAAGCTCTACATCTTCTTTCAAGATTGATGACAGCAATGACTGATAAGCTTCCTGACAGAAGCTTATTGGTTGCTGGAAAAATGAAGGCAAGGTGTCCCTTATAGCAGACCAGCCAATGACAGGTATGATAGAATTGACTGCATCTGCAACAATGGAATTATCTGGGCCAAGACCAATAGGCAAAAGCACATCAATAAGCAACTGCCAACACAGATTGGGATCTTTAGTCTTGCAAATAGCAGACACAAGGCCGCTAGCATACTCCTTTCCTTTTTCAGACATTTTTACTAGGTGTGTCAGTAACTTTCGAACGATGGAAATTAGCAGTCCTGAATGTGTGCAATGCTCCAACAACAAAGTGGCAAGCAGATTACTAGCTCCTTCCTCAGACCCTGAAAGAGTGGAAAATGCCTTAGGAATAAGACCTATGAAAGCCTCAATACCAAAATGGTGAATAATATTTGCAACTGCTTTAGAAATTTCTATTGTGCGAATGCCAAATCCACTGATATAGGAGAGAAATTCACAAGATAACAAACGGTCCTTCAGTAATAGGCACACCTTGCCAACGTTTGGTATGACTGATGTTACTGAAAAGGGCATGTCACGAGACAATGTACGAATGAGATTTGCTCCTACACTTTTCACATTGTGATCTTCTAAAAGACTTGGACAATCTTCAACCATTTTCACAAATAACTCAACACCAAAGCCAATTTGTTGATTATTGAGACCAGAAAAGAAAGGTAGTACAAGAGAAACGATACTAACCCATCCAAATTTACTACCAATAGAAACAATAGCAGATGTGATGGATTCATAGCCTAATCCGTAGTTGCATATCAACTGAGACAACAACAGATGTGCAGAAGTGACATCTGATACCTGACAGATCAATGATGCAATGGACGGTAGGACACTAATGACCTCATGTTTTGTACTTTGATGTAAGAGTTGCAATAATTTTTCTGAGAAGAACAGCTCAAATTTTTTTACTTCTTTAGACTTTTCTTCAGGTGTAGAAGTGAGGATGCAATTGTCAGCAAATGTAGTTAGCATCTTTACACCTAAAGACACCCCACCATTAGACAGAATGAGAGCAGTCTCATGTTCTGCAGGCCAGAAGGCCACTATGCAACCATTATACACAGTGGTCTTGGTTGCACCTTCATTGCCAGTGTATTCCACTTCTGTTTTGGCAGTTTTGTCATCAGCCCAAAATTCATTTAGAAAGTCTTTTTCAATATCAACTTCGACAAAGTATTCAGCTTTAATTTCATGACCATTTACATCAAACCAATGGGAGATGTCAAACCGATCATCAGACAGCTCCCAATCCTCTGAATTATGACCATACCCCCGGAAGTAATGGTGATCACAAGAACCAGAATACACTATCTCATGCACAGCCAAAGCTACATAGATGTTGATCCTTTTGTTTTGATTAAGCATGCTATTGGCATCAAGCAACACATTAACTCTTGTCTTATCATTGCCCTTGAGTGCTGCTACCCCATTCCCAAATAGACCCTGATATGTGTATTGGTGTTCAAGACAAAATGCAAACTTACTGTGAGTGGTAAGATCCCATTCTGCAAGGATGGAAGCAACTTGGAATGAGCTGGTGTGTGGAGCTGCTGCAGAGGGTGCTGGACCTGGTTTTACCCAGCAAATGTTGTATACAACAGCAACACGAATGCCACTCTGGACTTCCTCTATCTTATGCTCCAAATCAGCAAAGTGTGCTGCAAAGTGCACCATGAATGGAGCTCGGCCACTTGTACAACCAAAATCATACACGCATGTCTTCTGTTGGTGCTTGACCACGAGACGCCCCCCCGCGAACCTGGATGGCAGTTGAACCACCAGAGTAGCGAACATTCCGGGCTCCTTCTCCGTGTCACGATGAAAAACAAAATGGCCACCAGCTTCGTAGATGAGGAGCTTGTACGCATGGCACGCTGCTCCTTGGAAGCCCATCTCTTTCCCTACCTTCAATAGTAAACGTTTCAAACTCGTGTTCCAATCGGGGTGATTAAACGAGAACTGGGATGGTTCGAGCTGCCATGTCTTACGGACGGACGTATCCACAAGAGTGTCCATCCCACGGCCAAACGGAGCGTGTGCACACAGGGCGACAACGCGTCTGAATATCAAATTATCGACAATAGGAAGGGCAACTTCACCTATTCCCTCTATTGTCAATCCTGGTGCCGCGGGAAGCTCCGTTGCCTCGCCTCCTACAGAGAATTCAGTAGCGGGGGTCTCCTGCAATCTTTGCCATAACTTTTTTGTATCCATAGCATATCACAAGGGTATCGGAGATTTCACTGGACAATATCCCGTCGAAAGCGAAGCAAATACAAAATAAATGACTTTCAATTGCTGTCACCACGTGCAAGAATAATTATTGAAACGGTTAAACCAATAATTCGATATTCCTAATTGTTGCCCACTGAGTTGCACGTAAGACTCAGAAATGAGGAATTTAAAGTTAGTATCTAAACTGTAGTCTTTGTATCGTGTTAGTGTTGAATGTGGTTGAGACCAGACGTGTGCCGGAATCAACAGCTAGTTTTCCAATGATCCAAATCAAATGCCACATTCGAACGATCAACGAAGGCGATAGTCTCGTCCCCAGACACAACGGACGCAGCTGCGGATGGATTACATCACCGCTACGCGTCAGTAGGGTCTGGGGAAACTGGCAACAAAATCGTGGCCCGAGGAATGCCAAAATTAACAATTAATCACACGCATGTCACGAGCATAAAGAGATGAATATATTTGACTTGGTGATAATCGTAATGGTTCGTCATGCGTGACGAATACAGCTGCATGGCAGCTGCAAAAAAGGAATTGATAGCGACCTCTTGTACTTCGTCGTGTACTAGCTCTTCGTATAAAGCGTCCCCCACACATACTGCTCTTGACCCTCTGCCTTTAAGCGCTTCTACCTGTTCCCTCATCAGAGCTTTCAGAGGACTAACAACAACCACAATGCTATAGGCCTATAGCTATCAAGTCTCTCAACCTATCAAATACTCCGGGGAGAAAGACTTCCCACTACGGTTGGGAGGCAAACAAACACATCGTGACCGTCCAAGAAGGCTTGTACAACTGAGCGCTGTTCGGAAGACACGTCTTCGTATCCAAGGTCTCTAGCAGCTAGGGTGATTACGTCTTGATTCATCGCGAGCGCGTGACAGTCACGCGAAGAATGCCAATTAGTGCATTGCTGCAATCTGATTGGTAGGATGAAATTCCTACCTGGTTGGCTCCGAGTTTGTTGCCAGTTTTCCCAGACCCTACACAGCCAGAAGTTTTTTCTTGTTTCAAACCTGCACCCAATATTGAATCAGACTGTTTACCAGACCCTGGTAGACCTGTTGCAGAATAGCTGATTCATATTAGATGGAGTAAGATTGATTCATACAAGTATTACACGAGGATTACCAAACCTGGTTATCAGTCTGAAATATGGCTGAGTACAGGTATGAATCAACGTGGTATCCGATGAAGGCCGGAACGCATTTACGAATGTTTACCACGTTCCCAGCCCTTAATGTATTTTGTATTCACGAGGGGTCCATTCGCAATCTGAACCTGCGGCAGCAGGTTCAATATAGGATTGATTGAGGGTTGATGAATGTCATTAATAAAACTTCACTAGCGTCTGGAGGGACAACGGAGAAACGGATCGCTTATCTCTTTATCGCGATGGAATGAGAGCACAACGATCTACAGTTCTACGTTGGTTCCGTGTCATAAAACGGTGTGGTTATAGAGAAACAAACAATTTCCTGTTTCTCGTGCCCAGTCCTAAAATAATTCTCCATCGTCGTCGTCGTCGTCGTCGTCGTCGTCGTCTTCTTAGGAAGATATAACTCGAGCTAGGAACGGTTTTGGAGGACGGGAATAGTACCAATCGCTTCGAAATTTACCGACACGTTATCCTTACATGTCAAATAGACATACATATATAAAGTTCTATTTATTAATAATTTTAGGCAGTTATAAATACTCTAACCTGCACTAAATTTATTTGGTTACTTTGGCTAATAGTGAAGTTCTTTTTCTAAAAATGCAAAAGAAGAGATCTAAGCAACGAGCGGAATACCTCCAAAAGCAATACGAGGCCAATCCCCCCCAAAAAAGAAGGCCTCTGTACGCGACAACTGCAAGGCCGATCCTGAAAAGAAGAAGGCCTCTGTACGCGACAGCTACAAGGCCGATCCCGAAATGAAGAAGGCCTCTGTACGCGACAGCTACAAGGCCGATATTGAATCTAAGCGATCTGCTAAAAGGTGGCGATACGAAGAGGACCCCAAGGAAAACCGTGCTGCTCAAAGGCGGCGATATGAAGAGGACCTCGAGGAGAACCGTGCTGCTAAAACTAAAGGCGGCGATATGAAGAGGACCTCGAGGGAAATCGCGCTGCTAATAGGGAGAAATATCAGCTACCATTAGAGCATCTGAAAGGAGTCGGTATTGGAATGATCCCGCTGTCTGATTGGCTAAATGTGCTGCCAAGAGGACGCGGTACCGCAGGGGTCACAAAACTACCACTACCACCCAAAGGTATGTTATGGCATGTTGTATTAACATTAAAAAGCTATGCATGTAACATTTGTACAGCATAGTCGGGCGGCCCTACTACCGCGTTTGGTCGGGTTTGTCACCCTACTATCTGTGGGTAGTAGGGCCCGCCCGACTATGTACAGCACGGATCTGCACAAAACCATTCACTTCACATGTAAAGCATGCATGGTGACTCAACTGTGTGTACAGTAGTGTCTATTGTTTTAATCTGATAAAGCTTCCTTATCTGAAGACTTCCTTGTCTAGCCATGTACTGTGAATGTTGCAACTGTATGAATATAGTTACAGTTGCAAGGGCTGAGAACTAAATAGTCCTTTTCCCATATAGCTACTCCTTGTATGAACCCAAATCTCATGCACCAATGGAGTATAATGGTGGTCTTGAAAAGCTATTCCTAGGGGTAGTGATCTGCCTGTGCAGCAGTAAGTAAGATAAGCCACCATCAGGTACTTCTAGCAGCACACTCACATTTATGTAGTGAAATAAAAACAGACCTTCTGCCCACACTTATAAAGCTGCAGACCCTGTCCACAGATATGACCTCACCTGAGAACATATCCTTATCGATCGATCTACATGCTGCCATGTACTGCCATGTAGTTCACTTCCTTAGTTCCCACACTACCCATCTATACAACTTAACTGCATGTAGGCTACACCTCCATGTTTAGATGGGACCATTTTTACTGGATCAAATTTGACCAATAGAATTTTAGCACAACTGACACGCATACACCCCTTCCCTCCCTGTCATTAATATGATGGAATTGGACTAATATGCACAGTCTGCACACGTGTTAAGGCTTTGCAGGTATAAAAGCCACTCATCTGCTAGCAAAAAGAGGTAAAAATTTAATAATACTCTATGTGGATGTGTAAAGGCTTTGCACTTTGCTTAAAAAAATAAAGAAGTAAAAATTTAATCATACTCTCTGTTACGTATATGTAGATGGCTGACGACCTTCGCGGGTTTTTCACCAACGAGTGGTCGGAGGAGGAAGAGTACATTAATCCTCCAACTCCTCTCCCCTTTACCCCACCACCTCCAGAAGCCCCGCTTCTGCCACCACCACCAGCAGCACTGCCCCCACCACTACCAGCAGCTACTCCCGCCGGCACCATCAGCCCTGCCCCCACCACCAGTGCTGCCCCCACCACCAGCAGTACTATTAAAGTTATTTGTTCTTGCATTAAGAGATAAAGGGGATCATCCATCCTCTTCCTACATTTGATTATTGACTATGATACAGGGTGAAAAAAAACTTATGAAGCAAGTAAATAAAAACATTCTCTAACGAGAGAGTTGTTGGTATATAGGATTGCAATGGTGGTGTAAAAAGCATGGAAACAAGAGTGACAGAAATATTATTGGAAAATTGAAATAGGCCTATATTTAGCACACAATACAACACACATGCCTGAATAATGGGCTAAATATAGGCCTATTTCAATTTTCCAATAATATTTCTGTCACTCTTGTTTCCATGCTTTTTACACCACCATTGCAATCCTATATACCAACAACTCTCTCATTAGAGAATGTTTTTATTTACTTGTATAATACAAAGTTGAAACAAAACACGTTACAAACAATACAATATACGCATTAAACACAATACACGTTTAAACAGTACATCATGTAACACCAAATGTAGAGCCTTTCCATTGGTGAGTTTCCTTTCAACCCTCCTGGACGAATCCCTCTCTTCAGATGTGCTAGTATCCGTGCAGTCATGGTCAAGGGACACAGAACGCTTCACCTGGTTACAATCCACAGTACTTGGTTAAAGAAACCAATGGGCATTCGTAGTCACTCAACAGAGGCTGTCCATTTAAGGTGTAATCTTCACAGCCTTGCAGCAGACAGAAGCATTGCCCAGAGCATAACTGGCATGCAGCCAAGAATAGCGAGTACCTGTAGTGGAATATGACATTTATCACGTGAACATACAACAGTGGATCATGGGGGGGTGTAGTTACAGTGAGTGCGTGCCCTCGCCAAGGTAATAGGCTATAACTGGGGCCCACTGCTAAACTTCGAAATGCATCCTCCTAGTACCCTCCATCACCACACCCCCTACCTCCATCACCACACCCCCACCTCCATCACCACACCCCCTGCCCTCCATCACCACACCCCCTACCCTCCATCACCATACCCCCTCTCCTCCGTCACCATACCCTACCCCCATCATCACATACTCTACCTCCATCCCCACACCCCCTACCTCCATCACCACACCCTACCTCCATCACCACACCTACCTCTCCCATCATCACACCTATCTGCATAACACATTAGACTTTACCTGATTAGAGACAGTTTCAACGAAATCTCCTGCGTTCACTAGTTCTGAATCACGTGCTATGATCCCAGCAAAAAGCTTTACATAACCCTCAGGTAGGCAGTGCAGAAGCTGAGTGTTGATTCCTTGATCATTCTGAAGTCCTTCAATACATATATTCCAAGGTTGACATGTTTGAGGATGTTTGGACCTAAGCTGTATGTAACATTATGTAAATGTACCTTTATGTATGTACAGATAGGTGTGCTTACTTTCCGTAGTGCTCCTGGATGATGTATACTTCTGCCTGCAATAAGTTCTTGAATGGGAACATTATTGAAGAAATGTTACATCATAGGAGAGAGATACATTCTTTTCACCACATCTAAATATGAGAGACACATTATTTCATATTCCAATACAGCTATTATCTGTTTTAGCATACCGTACATCGCCAGAAGATGGGGCATCACACAGGTAACGCTGTACAGCAAAATGATGGCAGATATCACGACTAGGTGAGAGTCGGTTGCTGTATATATGCTGCGCTCTCACTGTTGTATTGAATGATTCACATCTAAAAAATAAACAAGAATGTCTCAGCCACTTACCTGTAAAGATTTACACTTATTTCCAACATAGGATTAGCTGTAGCTCTTAAGACATACAGTGTCTGCATTTCCTTAGCACTCTGTACCATTGGTTGAGAACGAATAGCTGCAAACTGAGACATTTTTCAAGGGTTCTTTCTTCATCTATCTTGGACACCTTTGTCAACCTAGGAATATGCATAAGTACTATAATCCAAAGGTTTTTCAACGTACCTCACAGATACAGCAAAACTTATTGGCTGCACTATCCAGATGGTTCACCAGTTGAGAGGCATGTGGATTGTCACAAATGAGCATCAAAGGTGCCTTTCTCCTGTCTGTACATGTCCACCCAAAAAGGTATCAAAAGCTGTTAGCCAGGTATATGCTTAATTGAATATGCGATCCAAAATGAGCATACCATTTGCTAGCTCTTCATCATGTGCATCACATTGATCATTAGTACTGGAAGTATTATCATTAACCTCAGGTTCACCTTCGTGTTCTGAATGTGAGAACATGCTATGTATGACAAATGAATATAAAGTATACCTGCATTTCTGGTGGTGAGGAATTAAATAGGCTCTCATCAAAATCAAGCCATATCTGCCGATAAAGATATACTTTTTGTATTAGGATACCTCTATATAGCGACGGAGGGACATTTTCAGGGGTTTGGTTTGGTACTTAGGGTTATGCCCTTCGTACTGCCGATATGGAATGGAAGGGTTAACAGCTACGTACGTAAGGGTAAAATTTTCACCCTGTCCGCCTCAAAAAAAAAGGTCTTGGGGTATTAACTCCCTACATTACATACCTCGCGAGGCGCATCCTTCAGTATTGCGAGACTGCTAGCAAAAGAAGTGTGAGACGCTCTCGACATAATAATGTCGATCGAGATTGAACTGGCGTGTAAAGGTCTCCTCACACACGTGGCAACAGTACAGAACTAACAGAGATAATGTACATATAATGCAGTTATTTAATCGATAAACTTACGTTTTCGATCACCAATATACGCCACGGTTTACGATGTAGCCATGTTTTTATTATTCGAGGCGTGCTTACCGTAAATTCGTTTTTTTTTTTTAATGCCACTCACAACTGGATGGGTACGAAGGTCAATTCATAGGCGGTCCCAAGGGGGTCCTAGGGGCCCCCTCCCCTGGTTATACTGCATGTATCTATGTGTTTCTAAAGTAAAATAGTTACTAACACCAGGGGCGGACACAGGATTTTACAAAAGGGAGGGTTTGGACCCGCGATACGAAAAGCGGGGGTGGGGGTGGGGGTGGGGGTGGGGCTGTACGCTTCAGTAAAAGCGGGAGGGGTGTGTGTGCGAAAGGCGGGGGGTAGGGGGGGGGGGGGAGGGGGGTTGCTTAGCGAAAGAAGGGGAGGTTACATGAAAGGGGGGTTGCAACCCCACCCCCCACCCCCCACCCCCCCCGCGAACATATCAATAATGCCCCTACCTTTTTAATTGGCGCCCGTCGTGGGGGTAGGCCCCTCCCTTCGGTAAGCGCTGGGGCCACCTATGGTCAATACCTATTTATTGCTGCGGCAACTGCTCAATGTGCATTTTCCTCTTGTATTCCTGCTGTATTACTTCCAATGATAGCGCTTCGTGTATACCTTCCGCATGTCATCATTGCTCTATAATCCGAATGATAATTAACAAGGCTCGAGTGCAACGTTTACCGTATGCGTGGCCGTCTATTACAGAGACTGGCTGTAAGGATACATCAAGAAGCAACGTTGTCTTACGACCCGCAGTTGTAATACTACGGGTCTGCGATCAGTGAAGCAGTGTCTGGGCACGAGATAAGCACGTGATCATTACCTTTGAATCAATCCTGTAACAACGAGCTGGTTCAAACTGTTAAAACATCTGGTTCAGATTGAGTCAAAAAGTCAGGTTGTAATCAGTTTGAATCAACCTGGTACAACAGCCCACAATCAGACTGTGATTATCAACAGCTTTGGTTCAGACTGTGACCCACCCCTGGTTCAAACTGTTAAGCACCACCAGTTTTGAATCAGATTGGTAACTTCTGGCTGTGTACTGACGCGTAGCGGTGATGTAATCCATCCGCAGCTGCGTCCGTTGGGTCTGGGGACGAGACTACCATCTGGCGTCGTGAGTTTTTGCTAGTATTGATAGCAATATGAAGCCTCTCGATCGTGCTTAAACCAGTTATCTCTGCTTAAATGCCGGGGGCATTATCCGCAAAAGGGATCTGTACAAGTTTTCTACAACTGACACGTTGGGGGGGGGGGGGGGGGGGGGGCGGCCGCCCCCCCCCCCCCTCCCACCCCCCCTTGCCCACTCATATGAAATGACGCCCACTGGCACCAATTGCCGCCCCCTCCCCTCTCTACCCCCCACGCACTATCACGCACACACACACACACAAACGAAGATATAAATCATGGTATCATCGTACGGCAAGCAGCACAGCAGTGGACAGCACCCCCCCCCCCCCCCCCCCCCCCCCCCACCCCCCGCTTTTCGTATCGGGCCTGACACGGACAGCACCCCTCCCCCCGCTTTTCGTATCGCGGGTCTAAACTCCCCCTTTTGGTAAAATCCTGTATCCGCCCCTGGCTTCGCATGCATTCATTGTCAATGTGCCGCCCCTCCCGTAAAACCGCCCCCCGCCCCCCATAGCCAAATCCTGGATCCGGGGCTGGATCTAAGAAAGGCTTGCCCGATGAAGAAGGACTGCAAATATGTTGTAAGAGGCATCCAAGTCGATCGTAGCATAGTTACTGCAAATGCTGTGGGTCTGGGTACGAGATTAGACTGAGTAACAAGCCTGAATGCAACCGAAGATCGTTTTACTGAAACATTTAGTAGCTTAACAACACTGATTGAACTTAAAAATATCAACTTGATGATCTCGATCTATCAGTCACTCTCAGTGCAAAACTTACAAATTATGTTAAGCTCAGTACATAGATATGCCATACCGGCGGAAGCGATTGGGGAGCTCATCTTAGTGTCTTACCAAGGAATCAGTCAGCACAAGCACGCAAGGCCTGAGAGATGGAGGGGGCAGGCCTCATGCAACTATTAATATTTATATAGCGTTCTAAAAACGTCGTATATAGCATTCAAAATTTTATTTACTGAACAAGATTCGACTTTTGCTCTGAAATGGTATGAAACTTATAAATGTCATGCATAAATAGGTTACATTACCTTACCGAAAGCGTTTGTGTTTCGCATATGCTCATGCCTGTGTGTACGCTGAGTTAATCTTGTGTTGATCAGTTCTCAACTGAAATAGCTTTAAATGGATTCACAGTTTAATTCCTGCAATTAAGTGAGCAGTGCTGCATGTATATCATTATATATATATATATATAGGTCTAAGGGCTCCACTGCTCCACTCCCTTGGTATAACCTGCATGTGCAAGTGGTATATTGTCCGCACATAGCTCGCATCCTGGACCAACGAAAGGTTCGGAAATGACATTAAATAAATCGCTCAATATAACTCGTCTTTAGGGATATGAGTTGATAACTGATCGGAAGTGATTGTCCCGCGGCATGCAAAAATAAAATAATATATGCATGCGTAGCTGAAGAACTGACACGTTTTTCGCGTGTGGTCCTGTATTACCGGTGGTAGATTAACTCAGTCAATTCAGCTAGAGTTCATCTGATATTTCCATGGAAAAATAGTGCATATACTGAATGATTGTTGGAGAAAATGTCAAATTCTCCAAAGAGAAAAGGAACAGGCAGTGTGACATTATTCCTCTTGCTTGATTTTTCGCTTTCATTAAATTCATTTTGCGGTCCATTATGCATGGAGAGGCTACGGGTGTGTATAATTATGAGTATGTCTCGAATCACTGCGTGCGGTGTAACATATTGTATAACAGGTATATACCTCACACAGCGTATTATTAGCAATCAGTCCGAATTCTATACACGTAAGGTCTGCTGAAACGTTTTTACTTCCACCTAACGCATCCTACATGGTTTGCTTAGACATACGCATGGAGAAATACCGCGCATACACATTAATTGGCGGTCTCTTTAAAATTAGACAACTATGCTCTATTTAATGTACAATAAATGCATAAAGTAAATAAATAAGTAAATGAAAAGGACCCTGATATGTTATGCATGCACTGTAAGCATTCAATGAAGAGAACCACCTGGGATATTACAAAAGGATACTCGCGAACCATCCTCATTCGCGTCGTTCAATGACATCCATTGTCCATGCTTTTATTGGTGGCATTCGAACGTGCACCGCATAGTGCACACTAACTTCCTCATAACCATTGCGGCCGGCCGGGCCCAGAAATAAATACAAACGCGTGTGCATTAAATGGTTAGTTGCATGGGGGGAGAGGAGGGGTACAGAGGGGCCAAGAACAAGAGCTCAAGGAACTGGGTTGTCAATGAATTTTAAGGCCTAATTAAGATACAGATTATTTCTTGTTTGATTGCTACTGTAGTGGTACAATGCGTGCCAAGATGATAAGAGTCACAACAGAGAATTGCCTTCCTACTGTGGGTACATGGCTGAAAGGCTTAGCTGATAAAATGTTACATCGGCTATATCTAAACCTGGTTTTATTCAGCTTTGCAGCTGTAGAGCATGTAATCAAGATCACTGAAAAACTGTTAAGATAATGCAATGTGAGTATTCACGTACAAAAAATCTACCCAGTTTTTACTTTTTGCTGGATAATGATCTTTTGAGACATTGTGAGAAAGCTGGTAGACCATGGCCATCTGCAGAACACTTCCGTTTAAGAGTACACAGTACCCTTGTATCCCGCGCCTAAGAATGCAATTATTAAAGATACATTTAATCTGCCATAGTATTCCTAGGATGAGGCATAAAAGACATGCTCCTATAAAGTATCTGTCAACAGATGAAGTGTTATGCCTTCATGAATGCATATTTAGTCATGCATGCTATGTACGCTTTGTACAAAATAACGTTCTTTTGCAAAAATGCGCTCTGGATTATTAATACAAATTAGACAAGCATCCATTCTAGAAGTTTGTGATTCGTGCCGGTAACTAAAGTCATACAGACCCCCTCCAATGCATATGTACCTTCATTGATAATTGCAAAACTAGCTACAGGATGATGCACTCATAATGGTATTTATTAGAATGCAGAATCGGTTATAATTGCATGTCTGATACAAAAATTTGCCTACCAAAGGAACATGCATGGATAAGGATTATTTCTAATATGAATACAACACTTTAAATTGTGGGTGTATGAGGGGAGTGTAGGAAGGGTGTATGAGGGGAGTGTAGTGTGGGTGTATGAGCAGAGTTTAGGGTGAGTGTATGAGGGGAGTGTAGGAAGGATGTATGAGGGGAGTGTAGTGTGGGTGTATGAGGAGAGTGTATGAGGGGAGTGTAGGGTGGGTGTACAAGGGGAGTGTAGGGTGGGTGTATGAGGGGAATGTAGTGTGGGTGTTTAAAAAAGAAAGTTTACTTCATTGCAGACTCTGATCCAGTGTGTTACACTTCAGATTCTTTGCCAAACAAACGCGAATTACAGCCCAGTGTATAATTCATAGTAGTGGTGCCTGGTACATCTTCGCTGGGGTTTTGAGGACTGTTTGCCACATTTGAACTCGCATTGCAGCCACAGTAACCCATCTGGTTCTGTGTCACCTGGATATGAGTGCAGCAAGGTTGATCACACCCATCTGAATGAATGGATAATGTAGACCTGTTGTTAGTATCACTGTCCCCTTTTTGGGGCATTTCTTTCAAAATGGACAATGATTTGCAGAGTTGACTGGAATCTGAGCTTTGTGTCAATGGTGTCTCAAGTTTTTCGTACTCCGTAAATTTATTATTTTGTGCAGTGTTGCGAGACCTCAAGTGAGCAGGCAGTTTTTTCAGGGAGCTCATGCTCATGATATGCTTGAGCATTGACCATATATGATGGAGAAAGCCTTTTGTAATGATGGCATACAACAAAGGGTTGGTAAAGGCACTGAACGGGTAGACAAGGACAACCAGCCACTTTATCTGGCTAGCATCAATTAATGGTTGATTAAACACTGCTGAATAACCAATAACAACGATCGGTAACCGACACAGAAAATCTATGATGACAATAGGTGCCATGTTCAGTAGTTGCTTGACAGTTTCACTCCTGCATTGCCCTAACGCAGTGGAGAAACACAATGCAGGGAACAAGATGATCACATATGAGACAAAGATGATCAAGAAGGCAGCTATGATCATTGCCAACAACACACCAATGTAGACCTTGTCTTTGAAGTCAGACGTAACGAACGGAAGACACCATGCAACTTTGCTGTAACTATTGATGCCCACAAGAGGCAGGGCTGCAAAAGTGGATGAGATCAGCCAAGAGAATATTGCAATGATGACTGCCATACTTATGCTCATGCCAGGTTTTGGACTACGATAGACTGTGTAAACACGCTCCAAGATAATAGCAATGAGCATACAGCAGGAGAGTGCACTAGAGAACATGGCAATGAAGCCTGCAGACATGCATCCAGGTCCCTTCTGCCATTCCAGTGCTGACTGATAGAAAAAATATTTACTGTATGTCTTTGCATCAATGCTGGTAAGAAATGTGAGATAGATCCCAAGGCAGAAATCTGCAAATGCAAGATTCGAAATGAAGAACTGAGGGACTTTAATGAAATCTTTTGAAGCAAACATGACAAGGAGCACAGTTCCATTTCCAAGGAGGACAAGCACTAGAACAGTCCAAATGGCGGATCGGAGTGGCCAAGGGTTCAATAAATTGTCACATGGTGTAAGTGCATTAGCCCTGGGATAGCAACTTGGTGCCAGGGAATGTGATGGGATCACTATAGGTGGTGAAGGGGTTACGTCAGTGTACAATTGTGTATTATTGGAGTATTCCCATATGATAATAGGCCCTGGAAGTATCCTGTACACAAGGCCATATGCATCTGCAAACCAATCAAGTATTGGCAACAGCTTGTCTAAATCCGAGCCATCACCAGGAATGAATGGTGGTATGGCGGTCCTCGTTGGTGGAAAGGTGGGGTTTTCAATGGGCAATGTAAAATTAATATTTCCACTTTGTGAAGATGTTGATAGGTTAACACGTTCTTCCCATAAGCAGCAGTGGTAGGGATATGTAAATTCTAATTGCCGAATACCAGGACATGCACACTGAGCTGGATCTGGAGCTTCATACAACTGCTCTACATTAACTATGGAGAGATACAGTAAACCTGGAAAACCGCCTTTCGGAATAATCCATTCAGAAAACATATTCGATGACAAATTGAGCCTTTGAAGATAAACTGAATTGTTCTCAAATGCCGTGGGGGATATAGTCACTATTTTGTTATTGTTCAGACGTATGTCACTTATCATAATGTTTCTCTGAAATAAATTATCAGGGAGGGACTGTATGTGGTTATGATTCAAGTCAACTCTGATTAGGTTGACTAGGTCTTCAAAGATCCCTGTTGGTAGATGGCTTATGGTATTGTGGTCCAAATAAAGATACTTCAGGTTGTTCAAACCTTGGAACAAACCATATGTCAGTGAATTAATTGCATTGTAGCTCAAGTCAATTGTCCGCAAAATGGAAAGTCCTTGAAAAGTTGCAACATTCAATGATGTTAAAACATTTTTTTCAAGCAAGACTTTGTTGAGTTCTCTGCATTCCCGTAGATTGGGTACTGATTTTATTCTATTGTACTCCGCAGATAATACTCCAAGCAGAGGACAGGTCTCACAAAGGTCCTCTGGCAAAGCTTCAATTATGTTATTTGAAATGGACAGTTCAACAAGGTTGTTTTGGCCACGCAAGTTTGGAAGCTGAACAACATGGTTGTTTGCCAAACTCAACTGGTACAGGCTGACACAGTCATTAAAGGCATTGCTGCTGATCCAGGTAATATTATTGTTGCTGAGATCAAGAATAATGAGGCTCGACATACCATCAAGGTCATCCTCATCAATTTCCACTATTTGGTTGTGGTGGGCAATGAGTTGCTGCAATCTACTATTGGAAGTGTCAATCCTTGGCAGTGTGGTCAGCTGATTTGAGCTAATGTCCAAGTACTTCAAACGAACAAGGTTCATCATTGGTACAGCAGAAATGAGTCTGTTATTGTCGAGCCGTACTATTTGCTGCTTTGTAAAGGGTTCTCCACTGATGCTGCTAATCATGTTATTGGAAAGTACCAGCTCTGACATGGCATATAAACCATCAAATTCATCTCCGTTAATTCCAGCAAGTCTGTTATGGTTCAGTTTCCTACGATGAAACTATGAAGGTTGGTACAACTGTCTATTTTAGCATATTTGCATTCAAAAATAACTACACATGACATATGTTTTATACAAAAGATTTAAGACCATAAGTGAAAAAATGAAATGTATATTATATGCCATTAAATGTAAAAACCGCTGACAAGCAAAACTATTCTGAAATGAAGCAATACCTATGCTTATATGCAATGAACATGAAACCTTCCTGTTGATACTGATGATTTTGCCAGTATTTAAAAACCCGACAGCAGCTTTTATTTGAAGTTATCAAATCCATTTTCAATTTCCTTTGCATCCAAACACATTTTACAGCAAAGCAATTCCTGGTGTCTAGCTTGAAGAAGTTGGAAGTCTGAAGGTTCCCAATAACAGGAGCTTTTTCACCCAAGCTCCTTGGATAATTATTACCCTTGCTGTTTGATAAATTGCTTTCTAGTCTCATTATTTTACCAGGCATGAAGACTCTATATGGCCTCACTGTATTGACTGCTATTCATTTTTTTCAACACACAGAATGGTAACAGGTATTCCAACCAAGCACAATTATGTGCAAAACTTAACATTATTTTACTAAACCAAATTATCATCCCCTCATTAGTAAACAGAGCTGATATGAATGCAGCTTTACAGACACTGCCAATCGTTATCAGCAATTGTAATCCTTATATACCACTGGTCAACGCTGCTAATAACTGATGTTTACCTTTAATGCACTTTGTTAGGTAACTTGAAGCTTCAACAAATGAAGTAACCTCTTAATAAACTCTTTGGAAGCCAAATGTGCTAATTCATGCATGAATTAGACCATGCATGCATGTAACTAAAAATGTGTGATCTGTCGCTACTCCATGATGCATGCAAATGCTTTCTGCACTTGTAACCTTATAAGTAACTTTGCATATACATATACAAGGTATTTATGTTCCTAATTAAAACTGAATGAACCCTATTAATCAGATGACTGCATTTCAATTCTTCCCAGGAAAGCTAGGAATGTGTAAATAACTTAACATCGCTGTTGTATACAGTGTTTAAAATGCCAGTTCACTCTCCTGGTTCCAGCAGAAGGTTCCAGCTGGTTATAATGGACAAACAAAATGTTCTTTCACCTGGACCACGTATGCTCAAACTTTTTTAATGACTACAGGTGGGGGGTGGGGGGTTACATGCAGGCATGTCAGTATTGTACGCATGTCAATGCTGTTCTAAGTGATTCTATTATCACAACACAACATAACACATACACTGCACTGCGTGAATGGTGAGGCATATAATTATTGTTCAAGAGCATGCATGTATACATGCACTTGGCATTCAAAGAGTTAAGTCTGGGACACATTGGTGTTCATAAGTCACCCATTCATTAAGTCTGCTATGCAACACATTGGTGTTCATAGCCAATGATAATTAAGTCACCAATTAATCAAGTCTGCTATACAATTCATTGATGTTCATAGCCAATAATGGGTTGCAAATCAAAACAGCTGTAATAAACATAGGCAATGCAATATACTTAACGTTGTAAAATTGCATGAGACCAAGACCTGGCAGCAGAGTTGCTATAAGTTCTGAACAATTAGTATGAAACGAGTGAGATTTAATTTATTTATTAATAGCAGTACTAGCTAGCACAGCTTATATCTTCGTAACAGTTAAATTAAGGAATATACAATAACGAAAGACTCAATCATCTACATTCATACTAATTTAGGCTTTGAACCCTTGGGGATAATGGTTTTTAAATGACCAGTCGGGAGAAGGCATAGGTGACAAAAACAAATTTTAAGATATGCTGTACAATAGTAAGTCAATTATAGCAATTTCAATACAGAAACTATTTATAACATTGTGTTAATGAGATGAAATTTGCAAAGAAACTGTCAGTTTGCTTTGGTGATAGGCAGAATGCCAGGGCAGTTTTGGCCAGATATGTCTCACCAAACACTTGCTGTGACTTTTAGTTATTTATAGTGCTTATGTTTTTAATTAATTTATTCCACTTTTTCTTTTTATAGGAGATAAGCAATGAACATGGTATAGCATAAACCTTCAGCCCACACTTACAAAATATCAATGATAGATCTATTGAAAGCACCCTGATGGATAGTGCTGATACTGCAATGTTGAAGGGACCTGCAGGAAATTTAAAAAAAGAAGCAGCGTGCACAATCTCATTGATTGCTCAGTCTAAATAATGCTGGCATATGAAGATAGAGTAACCAATTTTAAACTTTGAAACAATTTTCCATTTAATGCAAAGTACCAGAATAACTACACCAATGCAGTATATGCAAATAAGGATACCAGAGGTGGTTTACTATATGCAAGTTCAGAATAACTAATTCTACATTTCCATTGTACCTCACATGTTCATTACTACATAGTAGTTACACACCGAAACGGTCATTCCGTACCAAAGTAGGATGGCAATTGCACCTCACCTTTCCAATTTTTGTTCATATTTATCATATATACTCATCTTCATATGAGTTGACATTTGTTAAAACTTCATCCACATTATTTGTGCAGTTACATTTTGAGTATCAAATCAGAGGCCATGATACCTAGAATCCATCGATGATATGCATTTTGATGTGAAACGAAAGGTTTAAACAAAAATGGTTCAAAGGACAATTTCCATAATTACTGTATCAAGAAGTTGAAAGTCATTCTTTTTCTTTTAACCACATTAAATGAAAACATAAACTGCTCCCTTTTTCAAAATAAAACGGTTCATTATTAATAAACCCTGAGGTTCTCATCGTGGGAACACAGCCATTTTAGGTTGATACCAAGGAGCGGCATTGCTAAGTAACAGTATAACCACATGCAGCTATCAAATCATTCTTTACACAGTTCACACTATTACGCAACCCACTTAGCAACACCTCTCCATTGTAGCAACGTAAAATGGATGCCAAGCATACAACATGTTGAGAATCTAAGGTGCATAATTAATAAATTTTGAAATGTGGTGCAGTTTATGTTTTCACTTGATGCAGTTAAAAGAAAACACGATGACTCTCAACCTTCTTGATAGAGTAATTATAGAAATTGTACATTTGAACCATTTTTGTTTAACCCTTTTGTTTCCCACCAAAATGCATATCATCGATGGATTCTAGATATCTTGGCCTATGATTTGATGCCCAACATGTAACTAACTGTACACATAATGTGAATGAAGTTATAACATTGCTAAATGGAGATTATAAGCAAACTAATTAATTGATCTGAATCAAAATTGAAAATGTGAGGTGTAATTGCCATCATGAATGGCCTGAAACTGTGCTTTATGCTAACAAGTTCTAAAACACAAAATGATTCGTTTTCTGGCATTTATGTATGAATGCAACAGAAATTATGCAGTGGATTATGATCACATCGATCTTAATGTGTGCTGGTACATACATGTGGATGAATACATGTATGTAGTAGAGAAATAGGGTTTACCCAATTAAAATAGGGGGAGTGTTGCATCTATGCATGTATCAATTGCTATCAGTTTTACCCATTTCAGATGTCACTGGAATGTTATTAGAACACTTCTCATTTCTGACAGTATCAACTCTTCAAATTAATCATGGAATAGGTGTCCCACAGTTTAACTTCTCTTATCATCCAGTGCCGTCGAAATTAACCAGACAACTAAACCTGCTAACCAAATTTACTTGTACATTTGACGTGAATAGGTAGTAATACGTTCAGGTCCAGCATCTAAGTAGATGCTCAACTGTAATACTACTGTATGTATATTCATCATTGAAGCCATGAGCAAACTTACAGTGTGGAGAGAACGATGCCATAGAAGACGTTCTTTGCAAGTACCTCTATCGGGTTGTAGTCAAGGTCAAGGTCTTGCAAGTGGCTCAAGCTCAAGACACTGAAGGATTTCTGATCCATTGTTTGAATGCTACAAGACTGAAGTGATCTGCAAACAAAAATGTTCCAGTTAAAAATACAACATCCTATGATGGCGTTAATATAAGCTTTGATTTTAGCATGTTGCAATATTTTAATAATTAAGGAGCTCATGTATCAAACTATAATGTCCTATATTGTGGCATGTTTGATAAGCATTGAAACGTTAGTACATAAAAGTTGAAATGCAATTTTCACACATAGAAAAATAATTTACGTACAATGATGTGAGTGATGGCAAGTCCTGAAAGAACGCAGCATTTAAATGAAAAAATCGGTTTCCATCCAAAGTGCTGAATGTAAGACCATTACACAAAATAAAACAATGGTATTTTTAGGCAGACAATAGCACAAATATGCAAGCCAACCACCTCAAAAATAATGTACAAGCATTATCCTGAGTGGAGACATCTATACACTAGGGGAAGATACAAGTGCAACCACAAATGTACACTATACAAAGACCTGCCTGCTACCTGTTAGTGTGTTCTTTATTATTAATTGCTACATGTACTTCAAGTAACTTACAGCTTTTGAAGATATCCAAAATTCTTCTTATTCAGTGCTTTGCGGAGGATAGTCCCACTGGACAAGTTGCAGTAGGACAAATCACTGCACAGATGGCAGAAGAACATGATTGGTACAAGAACATATCTTATTGATTGGTACAAGAACAAATATAATTGGTTCTGTATTAGCGTTATCACTGCACAAGTGGTTATGGTTCCAATTTTTTAAAAATGCTTATTTCACATCATAAATTCTAAACAGCATAATTACATCTGCTTTGTTCATTTACTTACAGTTCCTGTATGCCCGTCACGTTCTCAAAAGAAGTTCTAGTCAGTGTCTCAAATGGGTTGTGGTCAAGGTACCTAGATAAAGATTGGGTGCATGGGTAACTTGGAAACATGTTTGATTAACATGGATGAAAGTGTACCAATGTAATTTCCTTTTTATACAATGCCCCAGTGGGTACTGTTGTACTATTGTGTCTTTTGCAGCACTTACAGTACTTGTATTTGTGTAGTCTTTCTCAGAGCTGCTGATGGTACCATTGCTAAATTATTATGAGACAAGTCACTGAGGAGAGGAGGCGGAAAGTCACAGCAAAAAGAGATACAAACACAGGAAGGTTGATTATTAATTGTAAATGCTATACAGAGTCCTACATGTTCCAATAAATCAAACAGGAAGAAAATGCCCCCAATCACCTGCTGCACACTGATGTCATTAGGGATGTGCAATGGACAGGTACAAATAGTTACCTGTCAGTTGCACATTACTACTTTAATAGAAGCAAGACAGTTATCACTGCATAGGGCCCAGGCATTGTCACTTTAGCAGTAAAAGCAACACAACACTGATCACAGAAGCACAAGGATATACATGTAGCTTTCTTACAGCATTTGAAGGTTAAGTTGCCAGAAGGCATCTTCAGGTATGCTTGACAGTCTGTTCTGTGACAGCACACTGTAATATATATTTGCAAGCAGACGTGTGTGCATGGATGTGTGTTATGTATGTGTACATTTTTACATTGTGCTCAAATAATAAACATACTTGTGCTTGATCTAAAATCTAATCTATAGTTATTAATTGACACATTTGAAATGCAATTACAAATTATTATGCATTTGATTCTGCTCATCTTTAGACATTGTCTCATTGGACGGTGCTATTTTCCAGGTGGGAAAAATTGCTCTATTCATAATCTGATATATATTAATAATTTAAATACAATACACTGATACATAAACAACACACAAACACAAAATTCATGTGGACACCATCCTACTAAGGATGGCTGAAGAAATTGATCTCGTGAGTCAAGTGTTCAGCCTGCCGTAAAGATAATTTATAACGACCGACTTTGGCTTGGAGCAGGCAATTGCCAGCCTAGATGCCAACTGAGCAAAACTTTTGACAGTCTTTTGACCCCATGCACCGTATGTCTCAACAACCAATGGGATGCAAACCCATCTTAATTCCCCACATTTGGCCTCATGCTGTTGTGCTTTCTGATCTCAGATGCATGGGCAGCCGCTCCCGAAGACACTCCCGCTTCCGAAAGGATAAGTGAATTAAATATCACTTTGTTCATCACCTCTAAGTGCTGGCACACAACTCATATGGCCACTTTGATCATGAAGGCCGACCACACCCAGCACACAGAAGCCAGTACATCTGTTGCATTCCTCACCCAATCTACCAAATAGACACATACTCATCCACACAAGTACATACAAACTCTCAACAGAGGCTGTAGTTACAAACACTTTTACTCCGAGCACCAAATCTATTTTAAAATACATGGTATGCATGAAGTCTACCACATCACATAGTACCACACAATTGGTCAAAGCCTCACCCACATATGATAGTCACTTACATCCTCCGTAAGACAGGCATCATCGCAAAGGCCCCATTTTCAATGCTGGAGATTTGGTTATTACCAAGGTTTCTATTTCAGTGTATGTGTCATGAATGCATACATGTATGTGGGTAGGAGAAAGGCACACATCCTAACCACACCATCAGACATGACACACCCACAAAATAGATCAGAAGCTGACACATTACGACATGCACAAAACACATGCACACACACATGCACACACACACACACATACACGCACACAAACACATGCACACACATGCAGATGCACACACACATGCACACACACACACACAAGGAACGTTATTTTTTCAGTCAAGTGATACATATGAAGTATTTATTCCATGTCTGCATACATGCTCCTAGGCTAAAGATTTCAATGAGCACCTTTCAATGCTAATGCTTTCTCCTTATGTAATGCACTAGGTACCACTACTATTCTTAACCATAGTCAGGCATCCAGCTATTCTACACCACCCTTCCCAAACAATTACACCATACCGAAGGTTGAAAAATAGGAAGCCAGTGATTCGTTAACATGTACTTGAGTATCGGTCTAGGCTACTTCATACTGTAAATATTGCCTACTTTAAATTAATCCTATTTTGTAAGCTCAGTCCGTTATTATCAATCAGGGAGGGTTTGGGTTACAACTAGCAAGGTGACAAACACTTTCTATTCACACAAATGTCCCCCCAAACCAAATCAAATCATCCCCCCCCTAAGCAAAAATATGAACTCACATATGTACCAATGACTTTGCTGTGCTAATCAGAGAGCTTGAAGACACATGTGTGATGTTATTCCCACTAAGATCCCTAGATTGTGGAAAGGGGAGGAGGAGCAATATGCCATCAGATGAGTTCACCACATGATGGGAGGGTGGAGGTACCCTCATCAGATGATGGAAGGGTGGAAGTTACCGTCATCAGATGAGGGGGTGTGGGGACAGTGAAGAGGACACACATCAGGTGAGGAGTACCATCTGGTCACATCTGTCTAGTCTACAGGCCTCCCACAAATTATTTTACATGTATTGGGTTTCCTAATACCACAACCTTGTTAGCGCTTTAGACAAGTCTTCCCTTCTATATGCACACTGAACATCCTGCCAATGTAAACTCATCCTCCCTTCCCTTCTCCTTCTCCCTCCTCCCTATAGGTTTATCACTGTGCCAATATAATATATTTGCCTAATGGTGTATGGTATGTTGAATGCATACCAGTAATATGTTGACTGTTATTGGTCACATGTACACTATGCATTGCATACAGGGGGTTGGGCTTGTATGTATTATGCTGTTATCTCTCTCTCTCTCTCTCTCTCTCTCTCTCTCTCTCTCTCTCTCTCTCTCTCTCTCTCTCTCTCTCTCTCTCTCTCTCTCTCTCTCTCTCTCTCTCTCTCTCTCTCTCTCTCTCTCTCTCTCTCTCTCTCAACAAAGCCGTGCATGCTCGAATTTAAAAAATCGTGTACAAACAACTTCCCATTTCACTGTAGAATTTCCCATTACATTATTTTTTGGACAAAATCTACAATCAAACGTATTTTATTCAAAACATATACCTTTCCCATTCAATCATAGAATTTCCCATTTACCATTCTATACATGTTGTACAACATTGCATGGCACATTACAAATCTAATGGGTGTAGTTTAATTTTGAAGCCCATATTCAAAACTACAGTCCTTATTTTGCACATGCTCTTGATTTGCTTCTTTGTCATCTTCCCACTCTTCACTCATTTCTTCCTCTTTCTCTCCATTTTCATTTATTGCAGGATATTCACTCAATGCCTCTTCCAAAAATTGTTGAATGCTTGCTGCACTATTTGTAATAATGATGGTATTTCTTTTCATTATCAGAGCCTGTAATGGTGAATCTGAAGTTTGAAAGTTTAATTTAAGTTCATGAAGTAGTGTGCATACAATGTTTTTGAAATTTCAAAGCAGGTAAGCAGGTGCATAAAAAGTTTCCAGCACATGGTACATAAATAAAACATTTGAAATTTCAAAGCAGGTCAGCACCATTCATTACTATTTGTATTAATTGCTGTGCTCAGATTTATGATCGTGCAAACAATTTCATTTGAAATTTCAAAGCAAACGTTCAAAATACCATTTACAAATATTTGAAATACAAGTAATCTTGAAATTTCAAAACATTCATTTCACATAATGTTCAGATTGCAAGCAGCCGTCTTGAAATTTCAAAGACCCATTTAGAAATTTCAAAGCAGCATCTCAAATACTATTTCAATTGGGTGCTTTGAAATTTGATTAATGACTATCTATTCATTTTGAGAGAATCTTTCCATGCGACAAAGGACAACCTACAGCCATCCTTTTAATTACCCACATGCTCAACATACCAACTGTGTCCTGTGTGCTCAGAATGAAGTCATTTTCTAAGCTTAGGTGTGCTATTAAGTTGCTGTACAGCTCTGAAAGTGTTCCACTGAACAAGTTGCAAGCATTTTCTGGAAATGACACTAATTGTGCCCTAAACGATTTATCTCCAGCCACTGCAATAATGAATGGTTCAAGTGCTGACCTAAGGATTGGACCTGTGGGGAATTGTCACCAACTAAAAACTCATTTTTAAAAATATTTCACCACACATTTACCTTCTGAAGAGATGCATTTTTTATAGTAAGAAACCTGGACCAATAGTTGTAGTTCTTCTAATTCCAAACAAACTCCAGCAAGTTTCTCAATTGGAGCAAAGCACACTATGGCAAATGCGCAACAATTGCATGCTGTATTTATTGTTTGAATCACTCTGCCAGTATTGATAACCTATAAGTAAAAAAAGGTGAATAAGTATTATTATTGGTGAAGATCTTGTGCTAACCATAGGAGATTGATCTTTCAATGTGAGAAATGACAACCTAAAACCATTAAATTTAGGGACCATCCTTAATACATCATCTTCACTTATTGAAGCTCCAAAATCTGATCGTAAGAAGCCAGCAAGATTGGATCTGTCAGGTGTCCATGTAAATGTTATTTCCGAATCAATCACAGCTGATGACTGTGCTGCAACTGGTAGACCTGGATGTCTAGATATTTTTAAAAAGCATTACAAAAATAAAAACATAAAATCAATGCTGTTCTTACATCACAGCTCTTCTACAGTAATCCATAAAAGACATTGATTCTGGATTGAAGTTAGGAACAAACAGATCAAGTAACTTTTGTTCTGATGCAAATGCTGGGTATTTGAGCATGGCACTTTCCCAGTTTTCTGCTCCAACCTGCTTTATAAAACTAAGCTTTACTTTATCCAATGCCTTTATTTTTTTGCAGTAGTTATTGAGCTGATTAAGTTTCAGACTGCCATCCTTTACCTTCTGCAAAACCTTCAACACACAGTCAGGATCTAAGCCTCTCAAACCTTTAAAGTTAAATCCCTTGCAGTCTGATTTGATGTTTGACGAAGTAGACAATTTTTTGGGATCCTTTTCAATCATGTGAACAATGCTGCAATATATTTCATATGCAGATGAAGGCATTGCAGCTAAAAAATATACCATATCTTCATCTAGTTTTTTGTTCTAAATAAGTCAGAAAGAAAATGACTATTCATCTATGAAAGTTAAACAACACACTTACGGACATCATCAGAGTTGCTGCACAAGAGATTCTCCACTCTTGTGTTTTTAAAGGGGTGTCTTCACTAAGGCAAGTTTTGCCAGCAAGTGTGTAGAGACGCATTCTACATAGGTGAACCTGTACATTCACAGGTATGGCATATTTAAGAACAAGAATTGTTTGGCAACATACCTTGTCCTGTGTTGTCATTTTATTTACAAATTCAGTCGCTCGATTATGGCGATGAGCAAGGTGCTGTGACTGCTCATCAGTAAGGTTTACATACACACTTACATTTCTGTGCGTAAACATAGGGTCTCTAGAAACGTCTTCATTCTCACCCAAAAGTTGTTGCAGTGCTATCCGTGTATGATTTCCACCAATGCATTCATACGTGTATTTTTCTACATCAGCTGCAAGAAACTTTTCATCAGATGTTAGTCTTAGTAGTCCAATAATTGGAGCTATTTCAATTGTTCGGTTACGCAGCATCTCACACTTCAGACTTGCAACAAAACTGTCATCAGGTGTACGGATTAGCCTATCCAATTCAGGTGGTATAAGGTTGAGTACCGGAATGCGGAAGATTCCTAAATTTAATTTTTTGGGAATGCTTTATTATGGGTGGTGTTTATCATGGCACAGGTATCTAGCTATTAAAGCATACATTGTACAAACTATGTTGTACATATACTTACCAACAAATGATTTTCTAATGTCATCATCAATCACTTCTTTCTCTTCGGATGATTCTTTTACTGCTGGTCGTTTTCTGATGTTGCTAGTGTTGGTAGTAGTCTCACGTATTTCTGTCAATGGTGACATTCCAGTAGGCTGTGTATTTTCTAACCCAAATATATGCATACAAGATAATTTATTTCATACAATTACAAAAAATGGAAGGCAACCTCACTAGCCTAGTATAGAGTTTTGGATATTTTTTTGTGGCATGATTGTTTAGTTAAATACATGTCTATGTACAATAAAAAATACAATTATTATTATTCCAATAACTATACATGCATTTAATCAAACAAATAACCATTAATAATTTGTTCTTACCAGCTAATCGATTCCCTATCTTATCTGCAATTCTTTGTTTCCATATATTATATATTTGCATCAGAAGGGAAAATGTAATAGTCCTATATTTAGCACAGAAACAGCATATGCCTTAGTCGAAGTGTGCTAAATATAGGACTATTACATTTTCCCTTCTGATGAAACTTGTTTCCTTGCTTTTTACACCAGTATACTATTTGCCTGAAAAACCTATATCCCACCAACTTTCTCAGAGAGAATGTTTTATTTACTTGTATTAATTTAAACTGTAGAAACCATATAATGTTTAACCATATTTTATGCTACAAATGATACGTATGGCCCAAAAATTAATATGTCTAGCATATGACACCCACAATGGCTCAAACTAAATGGCGCCAGTACGAATCCCGGGCCATGCGATTCACCACAGCCTGGATCCAACATAGGTTACCCCCACTCATATGAAATTGAACTTTAATAATGCCGCCCCTCTGGCACCAATTGCCTCCACGCACCATACTATCATGCAAACACACTTGCGGCTGCCTAAGCCTGACCAGCTACATACCGATGCACTCTCACACACGACACTTATAGAGGTAAATGAAACCCTAAACTTGAAAACCCTCAACTTCTCATGCCATCCAGGCGTGGACGTAAGAAGGGGGCGTGGCAGTTAAAGAGGGGGGATGCACATTGCCTAATTTCCTATGAATAATATTATCAAAGGGCTGGGAGGGGGTTAAACCCCGCCCCGCCCCCTAGATCCGCTACTGCCATCCCTCACAGTAATAAGAGCTGGCTGGGCAGCTGTCAACCTCAACACCACATAGTTAAGAGCGGTACCTTTAATTTCCTTAGTACCTGAGGACTGTACAAATGGGTGCGTAGCTAGGCTTGCCACTCTCTGATACTAACGGTGTTTGTCCTAGTTTCTCTTCTTCATTGGATGCAGCTGGCCATCATGCTCTAACATGCCATTCCACATACTCAGGTGAATTAGTAACACGCCACAATGGCTCCCAGCTTGCCAAAATCCAACCACCATGCAGGGATTTAAATACAATGTGGTTTGGCTTTACAGACCACCAAGTGCTATATCAGATAACTGTGCACGTTGTACACCTGTCCACCATTCTTGCTGCTTATCAATGCCTTGAACGGGTTTTGCTGTTGACGCTGTTCAAACTACCTGCCTCTGCCATCAAACAAGCTCAGCTATGCCTATACGCCAATGTAATATATATAGTGCCTTTACACCTACAATAATGATTTACTGTTATTTCGATCTCAGTTACATTCTAGCTTACGTATGCAGTACATGTACAAGGTTAAAAAAGTGTTCCTCTTTACTCTTCATACAAGTCTACTATACTGTGATTTGTTTTACACATTACATTCGCACATAAACTGTCCTCCATGTAAAGACACTTCAAATATTTTTAAAGAGTTGACCAAGCAATTGGCCTTTAATCTGATTCCCTGAAGCCATTGACGTAGAATGACTGTATTGATATATTCAGCATTCCTTCTGTGATGGTTGTCCAATACTTGAACATCGGCTCCAGCATTATCCTCCATGCAGAATATACATACCAAATTTGCTCCAACATCTCTAACAACCTTCAGGTCTAACAGTTTGCGCAATGTTGGTGGTTCTGTTTGGGGAGTACAGGATAACTATCAGTGTTTATTGGAACAGACTGGACTGTATGTGCTTTGGATGCCCCTCATAATCTAATTAAAGGATGTCAGTGGGTGGGGCATAAACTATGATTTCATGCACTGCCCCTCATTCAATGCACAGTACCAGACACACATTGACCTGCCAACTGTGGCAATTCTTGGGTTATGCAAGAGCTGGATAAAAGAGGGGTAAGGTAAACTGCCATATTAGAACCGGTTTTTAAACGGACTGTACAAGTCAAACGCATCGTCTGGAGGACGTTTTAACACCACCAAGTGTCACTACTGATGGATGCGCACCATACCATCGTTTTAAAAGTTTTCCAGCACCTTTTGTTTTGTATATCCACTCGCACCTCTGAGGGGGGGGGGTTCGCGATGAGTGCCAAATTAGAACAGGGGGTGTGTCGTAGCTTTTTTAATAGTTTCAATCGTACAGACAACCAGCAACGCCGCCAACATATCTAGAAGTATCCGAAGTGAAGTTCTAAACACACAAAAAAATTCATTTGCGTTCTCTGTCTGCAACTATGTCACTTTCTGTTAGTTCGAGGGGTAGTGATTTTAAAAACGCCATGCATTGCAAGAGCTAGCAAAAGCCCTCCTTTTCCCCATCTTTCTATTCATAAGTCATGAGACATCGATTTTAAGCTTAAAACTTTGCTATAAGTGGTTACGCGGTAGAGCTACTTCAAGTCAAAGAGAGGCTTCGTGACCTCCATTGAAAATTACCGGAAGTGAGTACTAAATGAGCCATAGCTTGCATGGTGGAAATTGGCATCGCTAAGTTACGGTTATAACACAAATCTACGCAAGAAAGAATGAGATTCAAATCCCTACCTCTTCTACAGCCCCCTGAGAATCGCTGGAATTCAGCAAAACAAAACTTGTTTACCTATACTTGGTTAAATTATTGTAATAAATATTTATTGATAGATGCGCGTATATCGGGTACACAATCGGCTATGATTTTTATGGCGTTCAGATCAGTGGTGACGTGTCCTGGGCACTGCAGTTTGGCTCTACATTTACCAAATGCTAGGCCTACTTCCTTTGACCCCACGAACGGGTCGGTTCTGTGGAGCGATATCGTTTACATAAGTCCATCGTGACACCTTTACTATTAACTGGGATAGGCGCTTTCCCTTTCGCTGCCAGCCATTTCTTCCACGCTTGGCCTCCAAGAAATAAGAGGTTTACTAACTAGCTTTCGTACGTACGTGAAAACAAATTAACTACTTAGGGGCGTAGTTCGCTAAAGGGTATTATCAACTGTGGTTATAGGCTGCGGTTATTCTGACCCCCCCCCTGTTCCAATAAGGCCAACCTGTTCTAATATGGCAGTTTACCTTAGTGTTCTGTAAGGAGAGGGAACTGCCTTCATTTCCCATTTTCTCAACGATCTGGCAATCCAATGTATACAAAATAAAAGGCTAACATTTTGATTATTCTGACATCTTGATTTTGAAATTAAGAGTGTCTGCTAATAGGGGAATAGTCAGAACAATCACTACAAGGTGGTTCTTTTTGTTAGTTATCACGTCTGTTGTACTAGAGAGGCTGCTGGTACTCTTCAGCTTTGTGCTGGACATGAAGCTAGATGTGAAACTGCCATACATTCAATGTGTCACATCTTTCATGATGCAACGGCTGAGGCTGTTCTACTCGTTGATGCTAACAACGCATTCAACTCTCTCAACCGTAAAGTTGCTCTCTTGAATATCCACCAATTGTGTCCATCACTTTCCACTATACTTACAAACACATATCACAGAGACAATGCCTCTCTCTTCATAGCTATATAGATGAGGATCACACCTCACTGATGTGATCCTCACACCCATTTGGCTCTCACACGAAGTCCATAGATCCCTTGGTGTGAAAATAGGTGGCCTTCACATTTTTGTTCTTCAGGTGGAGAATCAATGATTTACATCATCACGCCACGAGCTTTTCTGGGTACACAACCAATTCTTGAAACGCCGTGACGTGAGCGGTACCCAACTTTGGCGTAACGTTAGCGTATACGGGCCCGTAACAGTGCAAGTAAATGAATAATGATACGTTATTCATTTAACAGGGCTATTACGGTCCCGTATACGCTAACGTTACGCCAAAGTTGGGTACCGCTCACGTTACGGGCGGGATAAGAATTGGTTGTGTACGAGACTACGGTCAATCCCCTTTATCTCTTAATGCAAGAACAACTTGAGGAATTTCATGAACTTGGAAGTCTGTTAAAAGCTGCTCACCTACACTATGCCTGCTAACATCGGTGATGGGATTGGAGAAGTCAGTCACAAACGACAGACTCTGTTTTAGATGCACTGCAGCTATCTTGGTCGCGGTTGTTAAACAATAAACTAGAATTGCTTATCGATTCACGTCGTTTAGCTCTGTTTTTTTTTTTGTTGATACAAAATGCCTCCCAATGTTCAGTTGTGGGTCTCGACTTGCACCTGCATCTAGGATGGTGGTGCAATACTGGTAAGATCGAGCGTTTCAATCCATCGTTGCCTTCTCGAGAGTTCTTGCATGGGGTGAGCGATGAAGAGAAACACTATTGTTTTTATTGCGGCACACGATGCAAACATTACCGCGCATTTGTAAAGGTTTTGAGTAAGCGGTTTACATGGTGCAGAACTGCTACTCCGAACGTGACGTCACGAGTAATTACTCGAAATCAAAAAATTCTCTTGCATGACCTTACCGCTCAATGAGATAGTTTATCAGTACCTAGATATGCCAGTAAAGAAATGACCCAAGTGCACACAACTTATAGGTTGTGTCTCCAGTCGGCAGATGTTGGGGATGTAAAACCAGGCAAAGGAATATGATCACGTTTGGCTTCTCGGTTGTGCTGTTCATGCACTTCTACCTTTCACCTTCGAGGCGCAACCTTTATATAAAGGAGCGAATAAATTTTTACAAATGAAAACTAAAACTTCATTAAGAAATGCCAGATAACATCCAAAATAATACTCAGTCTCTTACAATTATTGGCAGTATTATTATTGTTCACATTCCTGCACCATTACTACATTCCCTCCCTATTATTTAGAAGTTCTAGAGGCTAGCTTCGAATATCTTGATCAGATTCTGTGAGGAAAAAAGCAGTGGTAATTAAATATGAGATAACTGCATATATCATATATGTCTAATGGCATGATCAGATATGCACAAAGGAATGTAAACATATGTATATGTACAAATAGCATTCAAGTGGCATTTCTAATTCAAAAAAATATACATGAGCATTGTAATCAGAATAACCCAACCAAACTGAAAATAATCCAAGCCTCACCTTGAGCAATGCGTACATAAGTTTTAACATAGTCAGCGATAAGACCTTCTCCAACAGATTCAAGGATTGTGACCAAACACTTCCAGGTAGCACCTGATGTTCTCAACCATTTTTGAAACATCTTTCTACAACAGTCTTCAGGTTCATTTGATTCTTGTTCTATTCTTTTCAGTGTTCTACCAGCAGGATCAAAGTTAAATGCAACACAAATGTTTTCCAATTATCAGCTACATCGCGGATGATGTTAATAGTCTCTCCATTTTCTGTTTTGAAGCCCTGCAGTTCAGCTAATAAAGGTCTTGGATTAGCTATGGGATGAGAGAAACATTTGTTTCTCATTTACAATGGTTCAAGAGTGATAGGGGCTAGGGACTGCAAAGAATTGCAGTCAAACGAAAACATATGAAACCTTCTTGTGGATTTATATATATTGCCAAATTGCTATAAATTTTGAACCCACTGTCAATGACCTCACTGCCCTACAAAGATTCAATTGATTAGTAATTAAAAACGTACAAAGAAATGTTTACAGCAACGGATATTTGCATGTTTAAATGTGTATGGGGGAAGGGGGGGGGGGGGGGGGGGAGCGTTGCCCAACCTTAATGTGCTATAAGTGTGTCATGGCATGTTAAGTTCGGGTCATACCTAACTAGCCTAGCTCTCTATACAAGGTGTTCACGACAGAATGCAACACTTTCGAATAAAAGGGATGCAATGATTCATGAACACTGTGTATAATTTGTTCTATATCTTCCATGCTGGATGCAGATCACTATGTATTGTCAATTCCATTATTATTATTCATGAATGCTTGAGAATTATTGAGTCATTGGCATGGCAACATTACATGATCTGAGTCGACTAATAATAGCAGGCCCATTTTTAAAATGTATTAGTGCATCAATTTAACGCCAAGCCAGCAGGCTACTGCAAACAAGAACTACTCAACTATGCATGATATGATGATCTGAAGGCACCAGAGATGGTTGGCTCCCATCAGAAGGCAGAATTTAGTTCCCAATTTAATTCCAACAGTTGTTATCATTTGAAGATTCTATTTACAGAGCTAGGTGTTCAGTGAATATTGCTTGCATACCTGTCTAATGACTGCATTAAATCAGGTACCGGTTCCATGAAAATCGAATGTTTTTTACGCACATTTTGTCAAACTCACTTTTTAGAAAATTAGTCGGACAAGAGCGAACTGTTCCAAATTACCGTGCCTCTAGTAACCCAACCTTCTACTCGGTATTTTTCTACATTTGTAGCATTGGGCATACTTTCGCTCCCTTCCAGCATTCGTCTGCAGAAAAACAGCTAGTCTAAGACACTTCCCGAAAAAAATACACTGGACCTATTAAGGTTAACAAACTGTCCCAGTGTTCTTACCTCAACAGGAGACATAGCTCCCCTGCAATGTTTGATCCTTTACTTTAACAGAAGCATGAAACACGCTAAAAGCGTGGGGTCGAAGCTTCAGGCCTCGACCCCAGACCAAATTATTACATGTAATGGCTGTTAATAATTTTTGGCGAGACACTGCCCCTTCTCAGCTACAAGCAGTATGGGGGCTACAAGTCAACCGACTGAACGCAAGCTGCAAATCACAGCCGGCTTCAGATCTGGCAGCAGTATTTCTATCGTGGCCGAACCAGTGACGTCTATTAATCTGCTGGGTTTTCAGAATCAGGCAATACACAATCCTTCCTTGGTCGACTGCGCAAACACTATAGGCACACGTAGCACCTGTACAATAATTTCGTCTGTGTACTAAACCTTTCAGAATGGGGCTATCAGAACTTTCGGGTCAGGGTACCCGAACTTATGGGTCTGGGTATCAAACCTTTCCGGTCTGTGTACCGGAAGAATGTGTGTTGTGCATCAACCAGGCAGGTTGAGAGCATTTCACCTGTGTGTTATAGCTAAATAACCTACGCATGGCGCATGCGTAAGGAACGTGATTTATGTGCGTGATTGCTGTGCAATTGTCAGTCATGTAATTGGCTTGATACCAATAAACTTGATGCTTTACGATATTACATATTTGGCGACGAGGGTGGGATGGCAGCTGTGTACGGGTCGGTCGGCGAGTACGTGGAAGATGAAGAGGAGTGGGCTCTATACTTGGAGAGGCTAGAACAGTTCTTCGTTGCGAACGGTGTAAACGAGAAGGGAAAAAGGCAAGCCATTTTTCTTTCCACAATAGGACCAAAAACGTACAAGTTGCTTAGTACATTGGTGGCGCCAAGGAAACCAGCAGAGCTGAAGTATGAATTGCTGACAGCCACCTTAGAGAAACATTTCTGCCCGCAACCTCCACTAGCAGTACGGAGGTTTAAGTTCCACACGAGGCAACGGCAAATAGGTGAGTCTGTTGCTGCGTATGTGGCTGAGTTGCATTCGCTAGCCAGATACTGTGAGTTTAAGGACTCGTTGGAGGACATGTTGAGGGACCGTTTGGTATGCGGGGTTAACGACGCTCAAATTCAAAAAAGATTATTGGGAGAAGCAGAGCTAACGTTTGAGAAAGCATTTGCAGTGGCTATGGGATTTGAGGCGGCTGCAAAGGGTGCCCAAGAAATAGTGAAGGTTGAGCCGGGCAGGGATAAAACGGTAGAAGAGGTGCATGCCGTGGCGAAGCGGTCGACCGACGAGAGGACAGGTAAATGTTTTCGGTGTGGAAGAAGGAACCATACAGCAGGTCAGTGTCCGCACATTGAATCAGTATGTTATATTTGTGGCAAGAAAGGGCACATACAAAGGACATATCGTCAACCGCGAAAAGCTGAAAGGGGACAAGGAAGAGCAGTCCGACGTCTGACGGAGGACAATGGAGATGAAGAAGTACAAGGTGACGAGGAGCCACCAAAGTACACTCTACAACAGATATTGTCTACCGTGAACCATAAACCCATACAAGTGGAGGTCAGTATCGATGGTCAGGGTATAACAATGGAGTTGGATACAGGGGCTGCAGTATCTTTGGTGTCTGAAATTACATACAAGCGTTTGTGGCCAAAGCAGGTTCTAACAAGAAGTACAGCAACTCTTACTACGTACTCGGGAGAAGTACTGAAGGTGATAGGGAAATGGGAACCAAGAGTATGTTGGAATAGCAGAACAGAGAAGGTACCCTTAGTGGTGCTAAAAGGGAATGGGCCTTCCTTATTGGGAAGAGACTGGTTGGATTGTTTCAAGATAAATTGGGATAAAGTGCTAGAAATAAAAGATATTCCTTCTCTTGAGCAGGTTTTGGAGAATCACAAAGAAGTATTCTCAGAGGAATTAGGACTGCTCAATGGAGTAGAAGTGAAACTAGCACTAAATCCAGAGGCATCACCCAAATTCTGCAAGGCTCGACCAGTTCCATACGCCATGAGGGAGAGGGTGGAAATTGAGTTAAGAAGGTTGGAGAAGGAGGGTATATTAGAACCGATAGAATTTTCGAATTGGGCGGCACCGATTGTGGCAGTATTGAAATCGGATGGTAAAGTAAGGATTTGTGGTGATTTTCGTGTGTCAGTCAATCCTGCTTTGAAGCTTGACAGGTACCCTATTCCAAAGGTGGAAGATTTATTGGCAACGCTGGCAGGAGGTAAATCTTTTACCAAGTTGGACTTGAACCAAGCTTATACACAGCTAGCACTGGATAAAGAGTCAAAGGAGCTAACAGTGATAAATACACACAAGGGGTTGTTTCGCTATACAAGGTTGCCTTTTGGGGTGTCTTCGGCACCGGGTATTTTTCAGCGAATTATGGAAACCTTGCTCCTAGGCATACCGAATGTTGTGGTGTATATAGATGACATCTTGATTACAGGGCATACAAATCAAGAACACTTGGATCATCTACATGAAGTCCTCCAGAGGTTAGAAAAAGGAGGCATGAAACTGAAAAAGTCAAAGTGTGTATTTATGATGAAATCAGTTGTATACCTTGGTCACAAAATTGACTCTTGTGGCATATCCGGGCCTGTAGAAGAAAAGGTGAAAGCAGTTCATCAAGCCCCTGATCCTACGAATGTGACAGAACTAAAATCCTATTTGGGACTGTTAACTTACTATAACAGATTCTTACCCAACTTAGCAGCTACTTTGGCACCCCTGTATCAGCTGCTCAAACCGAACGTGGCGTGGAAATGGAATAAAGAAAGAAAGGATGCTTTTGAAGCGTCCAAGCGTCTCTTGACTTCAACTAAGGTCTTGACACTTTTTGATCCGGCTGAAGAGATGTACTGGCCTGTGATGCTTCTTCATATGGAGTGGGAGCTGTGTTGTCTCACACTAAACAGGATGGAAAGGAACGACCCATAGCATTTGCGTCTAGAACACTAAATGCGGCTGAGCGGAATTACTCGCAAATAGAGAGGGAGGCACTGGCGTGTATATTCGGAGTGAAGAGATTTCACCAATATCTTTATGGGCGGAAGTTTATATTGTATACTGACCATAAGCCATTGCTGACTTTGTCTTCTAGAGGCATACCGTCGCAAGTTTCGGCTAGGATTCAGAGATGGGCTCTAACAATGGCAGCGTACGAATATGACATTAAAAAAGTACAAAAAGACGTCACAGCATGGAAATGCAGATGGACTGAGTCGTCTGCCATTGACCGAGCCAGATGAAGAGAAGTCAGAGGTACCAACCGAGGTAGTGCTGCTGGTGGAAGCCTTGGAGGATGCACCAATGACTTATGCTCAGATACAGAGGTGGACCAAGCGAGATCCTCTGTTGTCCAAAGTATCTCAGTTCATACTACATGGCTGGCGGGAGGAAAGGAACGAGGGGGACGAAGAGCTGAAGCCATATTGGACAAGACGTTGGGAGTTGTCATTGCATGAGGGGTGTATTTTGTGGGGGAATCGGGTGGTGATTCCGACGCAGGGGGCGGGAGTACATATTAAGAGAACTGCATGGGGGACATCCGGGCATGAGTAGAATGAAAGCAATTGCAAGAACGTTGGTCTGGTGGCCTCGTATGGACCAAGATATCGAAGGAATGGTAAGAAGATGTGAAGAATGCCAAACACAACAAGTATCACCTCCACATGCACCGCTGCATCCATGGAAGTGGCCTACCAGACCATGGGCCCGACTGCACGTAGATTTTGCGGGGCCTATGTGGGGGAGAATGCTGTTGGTGGTGATTGATGCACACTCGAAGTGGATTGAAGTTGAAGATATGAATGAAGCCACAGCAGGCGCTGCCATTCAAAGGTTGAGAGCAATGTTTGCGAGATTTGGTATTCCGGAATCGCTGGTTTCTGACAATGGGCCTTGCTTCATCAGCAAAGAATTCAAGGATTTCTTAAGGAAGAATGGGGTAATGCACATCACATCCGCTCCGTATCACCCGGCCTTGAATGGTTTGGCAGAGAGGGCTGTGAGGATTGTCAAGGAAGGGTTACGGAAGATGAAAACAGGGACGATAAGTGACAAAATCGCTAGATTGTTGTTTCAGTATAGGATGACACCTCAAAGTGTGACAAAGCTATCGCCTGCGGAGTTATTACTGGGAAGATGCCTGAGAGGCAGATTGAATTTGTTGCACCCAAATCTGGCTGACAGAGTGGAAAAAGCAGCAGAAAAACAGAAAGAGTATCATGACGTTCATGCTAAGGAAAGGAAACTCCAGGTCGGAAATAAAGTGTATGTGAAGGTATACGAAAGAGGTGGCAAATGGAAGTGGAAGAAGGGAGAGATAGTGAAGTGTACGGGGCCGGTGTCATTTATAGTACAGTTGGAGGGAGGAATAGTCTGTCGCAGGCATCTGGATCAGCTAAGAGAGCTTCTGGAAGAGCAGAACGAAAATCAGTGGGATTGGGCGGAAAACATTAATATTGGTCCCGAGGTGATGAGTGATCAAGGACAGGAGAACAATGAACAGACGGAAGGAGGAGAAAGTATGAAAACGGTTCCAGAAGAACCAAGGGTTGTTGAAGCACATGGGAATGTTAATGTGGGGTCTGAAGCAGAGGGGGAAGTAACGGATGAAGCAGGCGGGAAGTTAGAAATTCAACCAAAGAAATACCCCAGTCGGGTTAGGCAACCTCCAGACAGATATGGATGGCAAAACCGTTGTTTTCCTTCGGGAGGGGAGAAGATGTTATAGCTTAATAACCTACGCATGGCGCATGCGTAAGGAACGTGATTTATGTGCGTGATTGCTGTGCAATTGTCAGTCATGTAATTGGCTTGATACCAATAAACTTGATGCTTTGCGATATTACACTGTGCTGTTCTCTATTGGGTAACTAGAGTCTAGAAACGTCTAACGATACCATCAAATACGTTCAAAACTGCTCCAGAAAAGTGTACTCAACAGCTTTTGAACATCGATAAATGGGTGACTGCGTCAGTTAAAATCAATACTGTAACAAGTACATTACCATTCATGATATGAAGCTAAGAATAGAGCCAAACGTCCTATAAAGAGTTGGGCTATCGGAATATGTATTTTGTTACATAAAACGTTTTCCGACTAATTTTCTAAAAAGCAGTTTGACAAAAAAAACATTCGATTCTCACGGAACCGGTGATAAAAATTTTTTAACCAATGACATTTAAACTTTCAACATACCTTGTGTCTTTTGTAAGCCAAACAGTGTGCCTAGTGATAAGGGTTATGACCGACCCTGAACAACAGGTACATAGTGCATGCTTTGTTTAAAATTTTCGGACATGGGATAGTGGCACATTAGCTTGTATTATTATAAAACCATTCCACAAGTCCTTCAAAGCAATATTTGAAACAACCTCATCCATTTTCTGCCACTCTTCAGACGGGCAATGCTTTGAGATTCCTGCATGAACTGTGCATGAACCAAGGAACCAGCTTTCATGCCATACTATTTACACCATGGATTTAGCATGTGGCTACTTGTGAAAAAGCCTTCAGAGTCTCTGCACCCCAACCCCAATAACTCTCTACCTGCTCTTTTGCTCTTTAGGGATGATGCAATTTCTTCAGATGCTATAGGGAAAAAAATGGCGGTATTTGCATGGCAGATAGCAAATGAGACTAGTCCATCATAATCAGGTGCCTTATAATTTTATTCCTATACAAACATTGTACATATTACATAGATCTCAATCAACTTTGAAGTCATACAACACTTTTCTATTGCGGTTTGCCTAATTCATTGGCGTGAATTTGAGTTTGTAGACTTTGCACAGCAATAACCAATAACATTCAAGTATGAAGAGATGGAAAAAAAGCTACAGCCCTCTTCTAATCACGTAAACTTACACAATTAGAGATACCATAAGGTATCGCTTCTAAGACCACCCCCATAGGCCCCCAAGGGGAAAAAACAAGGTGGTATGGTTGCAAAGATATATTAATTGCAATTCTACAGTACACAAGGGTGATTTGCTGTACATTGTCTCATATAGTGTTTACAGGCTCGTAGGCAAGGGGGTGGCTTGGGGGGCTTTAACCCCCCCTCCCCCCCAGTTTTTTGGGGTACCCCTGTTAATTTATTGTACAAGGGTTGTAGTAATGACTGGAAAAAATCATTAATTCCCTGTGCCGGTTTCTGAGGCAGAGCCCCAGACCCCAATGGGTGAGCTTACAGCGCTCCCCCATACCCCTACCTGTTGCAAGAGGTGGCTCCGCCCCCTCCTGCACCCGCCCCACCATTTAGCCCTCCAATTTTTCAACCTTTTCTACGTGCCTGGTTTAGCAATCCATTCTTTTTCTATCTGTTGTTGAAGATTTGGTGCCTGCATATAAAAATATTATAATAGAAATTTCACGAAAGAAAAAATAGAGCTGATCTGATTATATTTTTATCTTAATCATCATTATAGCTACGATGTGATGGCCACTGGTGATTGGCATCTTGTCAGAGTGACACTGACATATCAAATATAATCAGGAAACATTTCAGGAGCAAGTCATTATTATCTGATCATGTTATATTGGGTACACACAAAGAATAATGAGAACAAAACTTTTAAAACTAAGCAGAATTGCATGCAAAGACATTAAGTAAATATCTAATACATTGCAATACAACTGTCTCAACAACTGCAGCTTCACTACACCATACCAACTGCCTGATCAGGTAATTTAACTGAAGCATGTAAAATATATGCATTCCAATACATACCTTGCTCTCCTTCCTTTGCAAGCCAATCAGTATGCCTGGTGGTAAGGGGCATATCACATGAACAGTGTTTGCAATTTGCTTTACTTGGATCTTCCTCATAAAGTAAGGCTACACCATTGCAAGACTGGGTAGTGCAGACAAAACCATCTTTCAAGTCCTTACAGCTGTTGTAATGAAGAAGCTCAGCACTATGTTGTATACCATCATGGATAAGCTTTCTAATTCTAGGGCATGCTTTGGTGCTGTCTCCTTCAGTAAGGTGCACCTCTATGTAGGTCACTGAATCAACTACGGTGAACTTAGCAGGAAACTGTATGTATCTAACGGAAACACAATTACTATGAAAACACGTTGGGACTCCTTTATTCTCAACCAAGGCACACCACCCCTCCTTTTGCAGGAAAGCAACCAAGAAACTGAATACCCCATGTGGAGCACAATCATTAGGAAAGCAGACAAGGAGAGGGTCAACAAGCTCACACTCGCTACAGAGCCCTTTAGTACTCAGACGATCTAAGAGGGCTGGCATTAGGTATTTAACACGAACCATAATGCAAAGATGACACATCAGTTCTGTAAAATAATCGACTGTAAAAACTCCATCGTAAAAATGCTTTTTAAAACACTCATCGGACAGAAATGTATGGTTGACTAAAGCATGATCCTTAAACATAGAGCACCATTCAGCGTTTAAACCTGTAATATTGGACCCATCATTACCAACAAGTTGATGTTTGCGGTGGACTAGGGCTGTGATGATCCTCAGGATGACCTGAGGATCAGAGAAAACTACCTCCTTAAGGCCTGGTATTTTATGGTACCACAGGAAGAGGTTATACTTGACCATGTGGAGGAGAGCTGCCTCCAAGCCTTCCTCATCTATACCCAAGCTCTTTGCCAACTGTAGGCACGTTTTCAGGCTCAGAACACCTTGTGTAGCCGACACCCTTATCTGCATCTCTAGAGCAAACCACTTTAAAGGGAGTAGAGGTGTGATGCCCATTCTGCAGTTTTTAACAATTGCCTGCCTTAGAAAGTTATCAACGCTTTTATCCACATCCTTAGGATCATTACCATCCACGTCCCATATTATCTCATTATTACTTTTGCGGATAAGAAATTTAAAAAAATTTATGATTTCATCCTTGTCCTTTTTCTCTGAGCACATGTCTTTTTTATCTCTGTGAGTGCCCACTACAAATAGGTAAGATGGACATGTCTGGCATGAGCTGCCCTCACACGTTGCTCCAGCACCTGCTTGTGGGAGGATGGAGATGTGTATGGTTTGCCCACTGGTTTGCCATCTTTTCCATAGAAGTAGATCTCAGGGCAGTGGTCTAAGCTTTCTGAAAGGTTTACAGCAAAGAGAATGGCAGACACATCTTGGACAAAGGCTGGCAAGAGCTCAAGGAACTGAGGCTGACCACCACTGTCAATGAAATGAACCAAGGTCACTTTCAAATTCAACTTTTTATCTATTGCATTTTTGAATGCCTTAATAAGTCGGCTATTAACACTCTCAGCAGCATGCTTATCATGCAGCCTATCCTCCCTAGGAGGCTCTAAGGGTGCTCGCTGCTCTACAGGTTGAGATGATGGGAGCTCAGTAGATGGAGTTGATTGTACATTGACATCTGGGTTTGAAACCAGATTTTCTACAGAGCGAGATGGTTGCTGATGCACTGCTGGATGTGGAGATGTCTGTGTTTCTGTGGGAGCTATTGGAGGCAAAGGTAAATGCTCCATTTTGTAGGCATTTGCAAGAAGCTCTATTAGATTCTCTTTATCCAAAACCTCCCAGACACCAGTATCCTTCTCATCCACCCCTGCTGGAGTGGATTTGACAGATCCCACAAATGCCTACTCAGGGTTATCAGCTATTCCTGTGCTAACACAATGGATGTGTTTTTCTGTGCTCTCTGACAGGAGGAGTGACTTCAGGTGGGTCTTTCCCACACCTGCTATTCCAAGAACCAGACATTTGATAATTGACATTTCAACTGAACCTTGCTTTATGGCTTCTTCACACAACTGCTTTGCCCCTAGAGGAAAAACCCATTTACAGTTTTACTATACTCGGATTACATTTTAGGCACTGTTTCACTGATTATTGTAATGTCACATATATACAAAGGCACAGAACAGAGAGCCTAAAATGAATCTAAGTGAGTTGCCTATTTACAATAATAGCATTTATTTTTTAATTTGTAAGCAATATATTTCTTAGCAACTCTGTTTGCAAACCAATGTCTACATACTTGCACAGTCAGCAGAAATCAAAACATTTCATAGTTTCATCCTGAATATGACATTATGCTTTCATACAGTTCATTAATTACAGTTACATGTATGATTGTTTTTCCATTGTGTAAATAGTCATGCCCTACACTCAAATTTATGGAACAGCAGCAATTAAAAATACATTGTTAATGCACTTAATGAACACTGGTGCTTACCCACATATGCTACCCAATATATGCATGTGTGCTTTACAAAACGAACAATTAACAGCACAATTACACTTTTAAAACTGCTTCTGTTACTTTAGACAACTATAACTGTACAACTAATCACTGAATAGGCTGTCACTAGCAGGAAGATAAGGAACCCATTGATATTAGGTTAAGTCATCACATCAGTGGCATGAATGAAAGTAACAAGTGTGTGTGGGTCACTCACTCTCCCAATCAAGAGCGTCTTTGTTGTCCTCCATCACATAACGTGGCTCATCCTTCTCCCAAGGTATCAATGGTCTCAGGGATACCTTCACACACTGGCCATACAGGTCCACCAAGCCATACACATCCTTGGGGACAATGCAGGGAAGTCTGACCATGTGGACACCATTGAGGAAGAAGTGCAAGGTCCCAGAGCAGCTGTGGAGCAGGCCAACTGTGTCCCCAGCCTTCAGATCATGGAGATCAATGTCACCAGGCAGTTGGCCCATGTCCTAAAACAAAAATGAGATCATGGTGAAATGTAGCCAACTTGAAGCAATTAAGCGGCAATGATTATAGTCATGAATACTTAATGATGTCTGACCAATGTACCTCTTAGTCTGACATATTTTCTCATAACATGAAAGGAATTACAAACCACTCTCTTTCATTTGACTATCTGCATTTACAAGTACATTGATGAAGCTAAAAAAACTTTGAAACAGTTCCCACAAAAGGACAACATTTTATCCCTATGCTTAATAAATTTATTTTTTTGCCACAAAAAGATACTTAAGGCATGCAAGTTATAAACTGACCAGAAGCTGCATTAGCAAGGTTCATATAACCAAAATCAAGCTGTGTAGATTTTGGTGTTCTTATTCATTGTCTATTTGTCAGTTATTCCTTCAATATGTGAGTTTAAGAGTTTTCTTATGACATTCACCAATCCTCAATCCATCCTATATTGTCACAAAACGTTGCACTTCACTTCATGCTGTTGTTGTTGCCGTTTTGGTTACATTACATGTAACTGGAGCGAGAAACGTTTTTGAAGAATGAAAATAGTACCAATCACTTCAAAATATATCCACATGGTGCCCTAATAAAAGAGGGATCACCATTGGCAGCTAGCTCACACACATTGCAGCAATCATCAATTGAACTTACTAGTACCTGAAGTACAAAATGTTATTGGTCGACTCAACACTACTAACGTTGTTTTCTTTGGCCACCCAAAAAGGAATGGATTACTTGGCCTCATAAGTGTAGTACCAAACAAGAAGAACAATCCTAGATATGTGTAAGGTTCGCTGGACATAACATCGCACATCATTTTAGCACTTATGTTTTATTGTGGAAGTGCCTGCAATGCATGTAGAGGAACATGAAAATACAATTACTGGGGGATTCCTACTACCAAACTGAAAGTGAGGAAAACAAATGGTAACACTGTTATTGATTTTACTGTTGTGTTCCTGACAACATATCAGTATCTGTTGCATACATCCAGTATCACAGTGAAAGAACAATTAACTTGATACTGACTGCATAAGCACATGCAATGATTGAAGACATCCTACATGTGCATGTATGTAATCATGAATATGAGGACGTCAACAATGGCTTTAACCTCATCGGTGATCATCCAACAAGAACATTGGCAACAAGACATCAACGTTGCAGTAATAATGTCACCTATGGACTACTACAAGAAAAACAATTGCTATACCATTCTTTAAAATCATTTTTGGCCGAACAGTTTCCTACATTGTCATTCCAGAGGCGGATACAGGGGGAGGGGGGTGGGGGGTTGCAACCCCCCCTTTCGTATAAGGTACCTCCCCCTCTTCTGCTAAGCAGCCTCCCTGCTTTTGTATCAGGCCTGAAGCGCCGGACAGCACCCGCCCCCCACTTTTCGTACTGCAGATCTCAACCCCCCCCCCCCCTTTTGGAAAATCATGTATCCGCCCCTGCATTCGCAGCTCAGTTCCTGAAGATAATTTCCCATCATCTCATCCACCAACAATTGTATCCAAATATATCCGTTTCTTCTACAAGCCCAGTAACATCAGGAACATAGCTTTGACGCCCCAAATAATTTCTCTGAGCTCTAACTAAGGACATGTAAATATATTCTGAAGCAAATGGCACAATAGGGATTCGTAATATGTGACCTCTATAGTTATGTGTGGCGAAATGAAGGTGATGACCAAGGAGAAATATGTAACGTACATGTAACATGAGAAATGGAAACAAGCATTTTTGTTCTCTAAACGTTTATTGCATGGAACCTACGTGTACGTGAAAAAAAATCATGATTATGTCATCAACTATGAGAAATGAGATCTGATCCTTGGTTGTCCTCAAGACACACACATCATACTTGTAATGACATCCATTATACAGTGGCAATCCTATAATGGAACCTGCTGTCAAAGGCATTGTTTAATTCTGTAATCACCACAAAAAGCTAAATTTTCACAAATTGTATCTTCACACACATACATACACACACACAAACACACACACACACACACACACACACACACACACACACACACACACACACACACACACACACACACGAACGCACACAGGCACATATATACCTTTACTCCAACAAAGAGAGCTGCAAACTTCTTGCTAGTGGATGATGTAATGACAAAACTCTGCCCTGACAACTCATCTGCCTTGTCCACTAATACCACCTCATCAGGGGGCAGTATGGTGACCCCAATAGACAGAGAGCCACTCCATTTAGAGTCCATCTCTACTATCTCCACCTGTAAAATGAAGCGATCTGGCAATCTAAGCAACCATCCCTCCAAGCACAGCAAGGTGATAATACACCAGTTGAAACCGAGGGATATGTGTGATTTAGAACCCACGAGGGCTCCCCCAGGATTAAATTGAAGAGAATGAGGGCCCCCCTGAGCAAATTGAGGAGCATGAGGGCCCCCCTAAGCAAATTGAGGAACAGGAGGGCCCTCCAGAGCACATTGAGGGGCAAGCAGACACCCTGAGCAATAAAAGGGGTAAGAGGGGCCCCCCCCCTGAGAATATTGAGGGGCACAAGGGATAATTGGAACTTATAACATGGATGGACCTCTGGGCACTAAAAAATTCACCTGGAAGAGTATATCACAAGGAATAGGAGCAGATGTGACCACAATCCCTTTGGAGCTGCCATGAACCCTGTGGGCTGATAGTCCATCAGGCTCAAGTCTGATGTTCTCTCCAATGGAGGAGGAAAAGGTCACAACTCTGGCATGAGGAGTAGGGAGGAGGAGGGGAATGGGGAGAGAGGGGTAGGAAGGGGGTATGGAGATAAACACATAAACACATATACCCATGACACTATTACAATCACTTCTCGCTAACCGCTAAGGATAAAACATACCCTTCAACTTTCTTCTGCTCATAGTACTGTGGGTAGAGATGGACATTATGTATTTCTTCATATCACCAACTAAAGCCCAGGTAATATTGCTATTCATCCTCTCCTCCCCCAGACCATACAGTTCTGCTCCCATATCTCCTGGTTGTAACCTCCTCAACTTTAAACAATGTGCTTAACACTCCTCCCCAGACTACACAATCCATCTCCAAGGTTAGTTTCATTCGATGCTCCCAGATGTACATGCTCCCAGATGTACATGCTCCCAGATGTACATCATGTCCCTCACCTCATCTGCCTACTGTAGGGCCAACAATTTTAAATGGGTGAAAATTTTGGAATGCGGGCATTTGGAACGGGGTAATTATTGGAACTACGCAAAGGTTTGGAACGAATTTGATGAGGGATCCATGACGTGTCGTCACGATATTTTGGAACAAAACCTATATTACCGCAACTGTTCTACGCACCACGTGGTGTATGGCACGGTGCTGCTTACTTCCAAAAGGCTCCTTTCATTCAATCGCTCCTTCTATCATGGCATTACCTCAAGAGGAGATGGTACCTCAATCTCAATTAGTCCTATGTACTGCTATAGAAGAGATACCCAGGCCCAGTCGGCATTTGTCTGAGCCAGAGGATCACCTGTTCAACCTACCTTGTTCTAAACAAGTAAGCGCAATTCACCGTGATGCTTTACAAGAAGTAAACAAAGCAGTCTGCCAAGTTCTGGCACGTACAATACCTTGTAAGCGGGGCTCTTATAAGAGTAAAGCACTAGATCCTGCACAGCGATGTGAAATCGGTAAATGCGCTTCCGAAAATGGAATAAGCACCGCGCAAAAAAAGTTTGGAGTCCCACGGACTACTGTCTGGAAGTTAAAAAAACTTTATGAGAAGGAAAAAGAAAATTCTGTGGGGGAATTGCCAATAGTGAAACTGGACAGGCAAAAGAGGGGCAGACCAACGATTCTTGGTGCGTTTATTGATGATTTGGTGTGCCAGTATGTACTTGCTTTGCGCTCTTCGGGAGGTGTAGTGAATGGTAAAATTGTTAGAGCTGTTGCGCAGTCACATACTGGCACACCAACTCATCAACAAACGCACCAAGAATCGTTGGTCTGCCTCTCTTTTGCCTGTCCAGTTTCACTATTGGCAATTCCCGCACAGAATTTTCTTTTTCCTTCTCATTTAAGTTGTCAGTGGGACTCCAAACTTTTTTTGCGCGGTGCGTATTTCATGTTCGGAAGCGCACTTACCAATTTCACATCGCTGTGCAGGATTTAGTACTTTACTCTTATAAGATCCCGCTTTCAAGTACGTGCCAGAACTTGGCTGACTGCCCTGTTTACAGTACCTTCGCAATCAATAAACATGAATTATGAATACATTTGAACGAAATTTTGGTAAATGCTTTATATTGGAATGCGCTTATACATTGGAATGTTCCAAAATTTACGGCGTTCCAAAATTGTTGGCCCTACAGTACATGCACGAGTTTATTAACGAAATGCTGCTTATTGTAGTTATTGAAGCTAACGGGAGTGTTGAAATTATAATTACATGCGATAGTAATTAAAATTTTGTCTTGATTTTTGTATAACGTTGCATACTTAACCTTCAGTTCTAACAGTTTGGCAATGTTGGTATTTCTGTTAGGGGAAAGGGGTGAGGGGTGGGGGGTGGGGGTGGGAGGTACAATTATAATGGTTTAACAATCAGTTCACTACATGTATATACAAGTAAATAAAAAACATTCTCTATGAGAAAGTTGGTGGCATATAGGATTTGAAGGCAATGGTGGTGTAAGAAGCAAGGAAACAAGGGTCTAATAATAAGGAAAAATGGAATAATCCTATATTTAGCACAAAAACAACATACTATATCCTACATATAGAAATGTGCTAAATATAGGACTATTCAATTATTAGACCTCTGTTTCCTTCATTTTTACCTCAATTCATTCAATGCAACAGTACAAGACACTCACTGCCAGACAACTACAAAAATGTATGGTTTTAGAGAAGGGTCCCAATGTATACAAAATACGGATCCCATAGTGCCCCATGCTCTTTTACTTCTAATGACCACATTTTATCTTCTCTGGTCAGCAGTGGACATGGTGTTGAATGGATACGTGAAATTCCTTATTTTCGTAGTGCAAGCTGATAATTCATACAGTTGGTTGTTACTATGACTACTGGTGCCATGTTGAAACGCTTAACATAACCATCACATTGCATAAAATAACAATTTGGATTTACAATCGCCAGAGATGGGAGCTCTCACCCTCCTAACTGCTATTCGCTTGTGCTTTGTGAATATATACAATGTACTAAATGTGTTAGTAAATATGGTGTGACATCAACACTGTGGTAAATATAAAGCTTTCAATTACTATGGCGGAAATGACAAACATTTGCACTGCATTTTGATTAAGAGTGAAAATCTTAATTATTATCAGATAAGCTATTTGTCGATATAAGTACTATTCTTGTGCAGTTGTTAATGTCAAAATGAAACAAAACAACAGAGTCGAAAACAAGATCGTTGGTTATCAGAAGCATGAAAAGAAAAAGAAAAAGCCTGTACTCTTTATGTAGGAAACACCAAAATATACAACAGCGATGGTGCCGATCAAGAAACATAATAGGCTTCAAACAGGCTACGTTATCAGGTACTTAATCTAACTCTCACTTGTCAACACTTACCAGTATTTTTTTAAGATGTACATTGTTATCATCGATAATTGTAAAAAATAGAGTTAACAAGTAAAGAAAAATGTTCTCCAATGGGATATAGGAATTGGAGGCAAAGGTGGTGTAAAAAAGAAGGGAACAAGGTTTTGGGAAAAGGAATCCTATGTTTACATGTAGGAGAAACAAAAACAGCCTCGTATACCTCTAACCAAAACCTTGTTCCCTTCCTTTTTACACTACAATTGACTCCAATTGCTATATCCCACCAAATTTTTATTTGGGAGATTGGTTTTCTTTACTTGTAAATAGACAGTTCTGTTTGGAGAGTACAAGATAACTATCAGTGTTTATAGGAACAGACTAGACTATAGGTAGAAAAAGCTTTGGATGCCCCTCAAAATATAGTTAAATGATCTCTCAGAGTCCTTCATTCAATGCACTGTACAAGACACTCACTGACCTGACAACTGTGGCACTTCTTTGGTTATGTGTTCTAACAAGAGCTGGATAGAAGAGGGACAGTGTTCTGTAAGGAGAGACCAAACAAAGGGAACTGACTAACTTCATTTCACATTTTCTCAATGAGCTGGCAATTCAATGTATACAAAATAGAAGGCTAATATTTAATCATTCTGGCATCTTGATTTTGCATGTAATTTGAATGGGAAAGAGTGTCTGTAAATAGCGGAACTAGGCTGCACTGGGGGCTCTAGACATAGAAGAAATATATTTATTTCAAGCAGAACTGTTAATGTCTATTGTCCTGAGTGTCCACCCGGGGGTACAATTGGACACCCGGGTGGACAGCAAAATAAGTTTTTGCCGTTCGGTCATGAAAGGGACCTAGTGGCATTTAACGGTACCGGCTTATAGAACAAGTCTTTTTAGGATCGGGCCGAGATAAGTAAGGCTTAAATCCATTCGATACCCGTAAAACGAGCCGTGCTAGCGGACCTATCCATTACGCTCCGTGCGGTACGTACATATCGTATACGAGCTACGTAAGGTAAGTTTTTTTTGCCAACGTTCATACAGATAGTAAAATAGCTGTTTCTGTGGACTAGTGCTTGTCAACAAAAGGTGATAGAGAGCTTTCAGCTGTCTGTTTGCTGGTAGGGCTATGTTCAAAAGAACATGTACGCGTATAGACTACAAGTAAACAAAAACATTCTCACTGAGAAAGTTGGTGGGATATAGGTTTTGCAGGCAAATACTGGTGTAAAAAGCAAGGAAACAAGTTTTATCAGAAGGGAAAATGTAATAGTCCTATATTTAGCACACTTCGACTAAGGCATATGCTGTTTCTGTGCTATTACATTTTCCCTTCTGATAAAACTTGTTTCCTTGCTTTTTACACCAGTATACTATTTGCCTGCAAAACCTATATCCCACCAACTTTCTCGGTGAGAATGTTTTTGTTTACTTGTTTCCTTAATTTTTTAACACCCAAATAGGTACTTTTGCTTAACCGATTACCGGCCGTAGGCGCATAAATGCGTCTCGTAATTAAGGATGTTTAACGGCCGTAGACCACATACTCGCGTCCAATAACCTAACGTCAGAATCGCGTATGTCGTACGCTCACCATCGACACATAAAATCACAACTCAGTTGTCCAGCTGTTAGAAAAGACAATGAAAGCGCCGTATCTAATTTCCAACGTACGTCCGCGTAACTACGGGAGACGCTAGTTTGTATTATAATTATTTATACGGTTAAAAAGTCAAGAGGCGGGTCGTAGTATATGCCCGTACCAGGCGTGAGGTAAGTGCTGTAGATACCATCACACAATCAATGAATGACATTAGATATGACGAAACTGGGAGAGGTCTTTGACTCCATGAACAGGGATGAAGACTTCTGTGTTGTAAATATCGACTTCAACAATGCCAGTAGTGATGATAACATGGATGGGGCTGGGCAGCTGGAAGTGATGAGGACAGAGGGGTAGAAGTGGAAGAGGACGAGAATGAAGCAGACTACAATCCTACATCACCACTGAACCTCACATCACCCCACTGCACCCACCCATCACCCCACATCACCACTGCACCCACTATCACCCCACCCATCATCCTACATCACCACTGCACCCACACATCACCCCACATAGCCACTGCACCCCACATTACCACTACACTCCCACGTCACCACTGCACTCACCCACATCACCACTGCACCCCACATCACCATTGCTTCACACATCACTGCACCCCACATCACCACTACACTCTCACATCACCACTGAACCCACCCATCATCCCACATCACCACTGCACTCACCCACATCACCACTGCACCCATATTACCACTACACCCACACATCACCACTCCACTCCCACATCACCATTGCTTCATACATCACTGCACCCCACATTACCACTACACTCCCACATCACCCACACTTCACCCTACATCACCACTACGCCCACACATCACCCCACATCACCACTACGCCCACACATCACCCCACATCACCACTGCACCCACACATCACCCCACATCACCACTGCACCCCCACATCACCACCACTACACTCCCACATCACCACTGCACCCCACATTACCATTACACTCCCACATCACCCCACATTACCACTACACTACCACATCACCACTGAACCCACCCATCATCCCACATCACCACTGCACTCACCCACATCACCACTGCACCCACATCACCACTGCACCCACATCACCACTGCACCCACATTACCACTACACCCACACATCACCACTCCACTCCCACATCACCTCTGCACCCACATCACCATTGCTTCACACATCACTGCACCCCACATTACCACTACACTCCCACATCACCCACACTTCACCCTACATCACCATTGCACTCACACATCACCACTGCGCCCACACATCACCCCACATCACCACTGCACCCACACATCACCCCACATCACCACTGCACCCCACATCATCACTGCTTCCGGGTACCCACATCACCCACATTTCCACTGAACTCCCACACCACTGAACCCGTACATCCCCAGTGCCCACACATCACCACTGAATCCCACATCACCACTTCAACCCACATCCCCACATCACCCCTTCCCCCCACATCACCACTTCACCCCACATCACCCCTTCAGCCCACATCACCCCATATCCGCACTTCACCCCACATCAGTACTGAACACATCCAACCCTACACCCCAGTGCACCCCACATCACCACTGCACAACTACATCACTACTACACTTCCACATCACAACTACACCCCCATATCACCATCGCACCTCTCCACCACATGTGTGGGAAGCTTGTGTGAACAAACATACCTTCAAAGGTAAATGGGTTAAAAATCAGCTAGGTTTGCACAGTTCCTATAGAAAGAGGGGTATTCAAACAGAGCATAGCATGCGCGCAATAATTAGAACTCACTTCAACATGGGTTAGCTGCTGCCCATCATATTTCGAACTTTTGCGTAAGACAACAACATTTTAAAGAAAATACATAATAGTCCTCTTACTTGGTATTTCGACTGAAAATGCGAACATTAATATTCGTTCTAACGCAATTTCGAGGCAGCTACGAAAATATTCTACGGCAGTGACCGTACGTATTGACGGATAATTACATTGGCCGGTAATCGGTTAATTAGACTTGATAAGACCGTATGTAGGCTTTTAGGCTTTTGTGTATCAAAGCCTAAAAGCGAGTCCTCCGGCAAATTCTAAAGCTATTGGTGCAATTTTCATTGCTTAAAAGTGTTCCTGTCCCGAGTTATGAGTTCTCAAGAAGCAGACGACCCGCCCATTATTTTTGGAAGGGGAACGAGGACAGCAGTATTTTTCGTTCTCGACAACCACGCGGTTCTACGACGTGAAACAAAAACGAATTTAATTAAATTCATAGTCGGGGTCAAAACCTATATGGAAGTCTCTAGCGAGACTTCCGATGTATGTGGATACCTTAGACAATGCAGTACCTTTAACTTCATACATACATAAATATACTCATACATACATACATACACATACATACATACATACATACATACATACATGCATGCATGCATGCATGCATACATGCATACATACATACATACATACATACATACATACATACATACATACATACATACACACATACATTAATACACGCATGCATGCATGCATACACACATACACACACACATACACACATACATACATTAATACACGCATGCATGCATGCATACACACATGCACACACACATACACACACACATACATACATACATACATACATGCATAAACTTTCTCGCCACTATTATGTCCCACATAACATAACCAAATCCAATAAGAGCCCACCATTCAAAACAAAACTTCTCCAGTTAAGCTCATATAGATTGTAGGCAGGGTTAGCGAATCAGAAGCTTAAACACAATAGCAGGGCAAGGGTCATGTACAAGGATAGATATCCAAACATTGGGCTGCCCATCAAATGCACCACACAGATGTACATACATGCATAATAAATACAGAAGTATTTGCTTATACGGCGTATACACCAACCAATAGACTCAGTACACCACACCACAATAGCAAAGCTTCACATTACTTACATCAGATGTCATTTCCAGTGGTACAGGTGTCGAAGGTCTTGAACTTTTATAGGTGGGAGGTACTGGTACATACTGTAAAGAACTATGTGGCTGGTGAGGGGTTAAAGAGGATGAACTATGTGGCTGGTGAGGGGTTAAAGAGGATGAACTATGTGGCTGGTGAGGGGTTAAAGAGGATGAACACAGTACCACTGTAAATTCCATGTATTCATAACAGCGGGACATCTAAACACAAGGACATTATGCCCCACACGTACGCTGGATACATCCTTCTGTAAATTCCCACACTTACCACACAACATACCTTATATTCTGGGAGAACTTTGCGATGGCAGCCTTGCATTTCATTCCTTCGTCATATCTAAGCCCACGCCATTCGTTGCCACATTCACACTTGTAACCTACGCGTTTTGACTCTGCTCTAGATCCACACCTGATGCACTCCGCATACAACACCGCGGTGTAGTAGGGGGTAAGGATCTTCAATTGATGCTGATCTGCATGCCATGCGATGTTGCATTGTTTACATTCATAAGTTAACATTTCAGATTGCTGCTAACTAGAAAACTACATATACTCATACTCTTCTCGGCCTCATATTGTACGCGAGCGGAAATTAAGCCGGCCCAGAAATTTTGAAATCAGGACGTCGCTTGGCAACGTACGACCTTGTTGAAATAATATGTAAGCTTAACGTTGAGCTGGGTGTCGAAAACGACGAGGGTCTGCGTCTCGTCCTGCCACGAGTCGGGCAACAGGTCAGACATCTCGACGAACTCGAGGTCGACAATCCGTCGAGCCAACTTTGGTGGCAGTGCTACTGCGGGGGTTGTACTGCGCCTCGCTTGGGACCGTCACGATATCCTGCTGTCTCACGGTGAATTGCGCCGATGCCAAATGCGTGTTTCCTGCTATCGTCGGGTTGAACTGTCACGGAAATTTCGGTCCACTGAAAATTTTGGCCCGGACCAATATTTTCAGAAAATTTAGGTCCGGTCGGACCAATTTTATCTGAAAAAAATGGTCCGTGTCCAGAAAAAAAGGTCCGGAGATTTATTTCAAGCGACCACGTGGTTGATATTCAGTTTGCGAGTGATGGCGGAGATTGATGAAACATTTGGCGATGGTCTGATTGTGATGATTATGTCGAGGAGGCCTATGCCTATTTAGTATCGAAGAAGTATCCTGAATGTGTCAGTGAGATCAAAAAGAGGGCGTAACGAAGGAAAGCTGCGAAGTTGACAATATCTGTTGAAGGAGAGCTATTGTATAAGCACAAGCAGGGAAAGGAAAAGGTAAGTAGCGTTTTATTAATGCTGCCATTATCGTTTTTGATACTTTTGGTAATGACATGTATGTATGTATGTGTCCAATAAAGTAGCCATCTTTTAAACAGAAGGAAGTGCTGTTGCATTACATCCAGAGTTTGGAAGAGCACCAGAAGATCCTACTGGCATGTCACATTGATTCCACTTCTGGTCACATGGGTAAGACCAGGACACTATACAGGATCAAGGAATGAGTCATGTGGCATGGCATGGTTAAAGACGTTGTTAGCTTGATGAGCTCCTTATTTAACTGCATGGTACTACTTTATTTTTTATATTTCAAATTCAATCCTGGTTGTGTTATACTTCTGCAGCTATCAAAATGTGATGTGTGTCAACGCATGAACAGAAAGCTAACTACTAGAGTGCCTGAGCTTCATCCCATTCCAGTTAAGGCACACTGGTACATGGTTGGCATTGATTTCATTGACCTCTGAGCCCAGTTGCAAAGGACAGAAGTCGCTACTTCCTCACTATCTATCAGTGATTGCTTCACAAAGAGGGTTGAGGTGGTACCTACAGTCAACAAAATGGCATCTACAGTGGCAAGTTCACTGCTTAAGGTTAGCAAGTGTACAATTATTTATTTGCACATGTAGTTATTTGTGCATGTAGCAGTGGTTTGACCAAGTCTTTTAGTTTGATAACTTTTGTGGTACAAGGCATGCTCTTACCATGCAACTGATGAGATGTTTTGGTGAGCTCCAAACATTTATGGTCATGTCCTTACTTTAACTACAGATATTTATGCGAATGGGACTGCCACATGTGTTGCTTTCAGACAATGGCAGTGAGTTCTGTAATGCACTGAATGACCAACTGTCAGAGATGCTAGGAATTAAGAGGAGGCTAACTACACCTTACCACCCTCGTTAGTTCCATGAATGTTATTGTGTAGTATAAATATAACAATGTGTACACACAAACTGATGTCATCCAATCTCTCTCAACTTTGACTTGTAGGCCAATGGTCTTGATGAGCACTTCAATCAGACTCTTCAAAACATGCTGGTGAAATATGTGTCTTCAATGAAGGATATGTGGAGTCACTATCTGGACACTTGTGCCTTCACATATAATACTTCCCAACATGATTCTACTAAATACACACCATTCATGTTAATTTTTGGTCGCCGAGCAACTCTTCCAATTGATGTTGAGCTTGAATGGCAATGTTCTGAAGATCTGTGCAAGACATATTGGAACTTGAAGAACACCCCTATCCTGCTGCATTTTCAGATCATGCACGCATATTGGACGAGGCCAAAGGCAACATTATCACTGCACAGTTGAGGCAGAAAGAATCATATGACAAAAAGCACTGCAAACCAGGCCAATTTCAGTGTGACCAGTTGGTATTGCTGAGAAACTTCTCCCGTAAAAAGGTCAAGGGTGGAAAACTGACAGAAAGATTTCTTGGGCCATACACAATCATAATGTACTGCCAAATCGTGTATATGAGATACGCAATGAGGAAGGCAAGACTACTCATACTACTGGCAGCCACTTAAAAATGTACATGTCAAGTGATGCATGTTGTATGGAAGATGAAGATCAAAGTTCTTCACAAGGAGATTGTGTTTTAGTGTGTAAATATCATACAATTTAGAGATACTTGTCAGTCTGCAGCTGATGAATGCTCTCCGAAGGATGTAATAATTGATGCCATACATGTAAGTTTACGGGGGGTGTATGCAACTCTTAGCCACCATGGAATATGCGTTGTTTATAGGTTGCTCCTTCTGGTACTCTGGCAAGCCCTCATTCTTCTGTTGAGAATGGCAATGCATGGGTTTGAAGATGATTCAGATTGTCACACAGGAGGCCAATCTAAAGGTTTGTCTTATATATCCTTTTTCACTTTCTTAGAGTATAAGACTTGGTACATTTTCAATACACCCTGTAATCATGCCCATCAAAATGACTGTGCTGAAGTCAGTGGCATTGATAGTGGTTGCACTGTACTGGAGGATTTTTCAGCTTCTGAAAAACGAGGTATCATTCCGTAAGGTAAATTACTTTGTGTAGAGCAGAGGAATGTACTACCTATAGCACACCCAGTCGAAACTTCTGCTCATTTGGATTTGGATTGCACTCTGCATTACATGTGTAAACTGATGATTTTACTTTTATTTTCCTACAGAGAAAGTGCCCTTTCACAAGCAAAATGAAAAAACAAATAGTGGGTGGGGACTGGCTGATCGGGCGGACCGAAATTTTCAGCGAAAATTTTGGTCCGGGACCAAATATTTCAGGACCAAAATTCCAGTGACAGAACGTCGGTATGTTCGTCGAGGGGGCTGCAGAATGACCAGGAATTCGATGGTAATTAGATGTCAGCATTTGTGCATTACCCGCTTACTACCGTTCTACATTTAGTTAGCTGACTAACCCCTTACCCTACATGTTAACTACATTTGTATAGCGCCTGATATCTCGACGATGTCATGCTACGATGCTTCCCGAGCAGGCCGATGCTACGATGCCTTACGAGCAGGCCGATGATACGATGCCTTACGAGCAGGCCGATGCTGCGATGCCATACGAGCAGGCCGATGCTGCGATGCCTTACGAGTAGGCCGATGCTACGATGCCTTATGAGCAGGCCGATGCTACGATGCCTTACGAGCAGGCCGATGCTGCGATGCCTTACGAGCAGGCCGATGCTACGATGCCTTACAAGTAGGCCGATGCTACAATGCCTTACGATCAGACCGATGCTACAATGCCTTACGAGCAGGCCGATGCTGCGATGCCTTACGAGCAGGCCGATGCTACGATGCCTTACGAGCAGGCCGATGATACGATGCCTTAATTACGAGCAGGCCGATGATACGATGTCATACGAGCAGGCCGATGCTGCGATGCCATACGAGCAGGCCGATGCTGCGATGCCTTACGAGTAGGCCGATGCTACGATGCCTTACGAGCAGGCCGATGCTACGATGCCTTACGAGCAGGCCGATGCTACGATGCCTTACGAGCAGGCCGATGCTACAATGCCTTACGATCAGACCGATGCTACAATGCCTTACGAGCAGGCCGATGCTGCGATGCCTTACGAGCAGGCCGATGCTACGATGCCTTACGAGCAGGCCGATGCTACGATGCCTTACGAGCAGGCCGATGCTACAATGCCTTACGAGCAGGCCGATGCTACGATGCCTTACGAGCAGGCCGATGCTACGATGCCTTACGAGCAGGCCGATGCAAGCACTGCTGACTCTATCCTTTAAGAATTAACGCTTTCTAGGGAAAAAACTGTAACCCTCGCTATTAACGACTATCACTATGATTCCAGCTGCCTCGTCCTTTCGTGCTATTTTGACCACGTGGTCGCGAAAATTGGCGGACAAAACCGAAAGACTTACGTCCACGTGCGACTGGCTACTGCCGCGCCTAGTTTACTTTTACCCCGGCTCACCGTTCGTTCTTTCGTCGACCTCTGACGATTTTGGCGCTTGCCGTTGGTTCGCGCTGCCCGTCTTCTCGAACAGCTCCATCAGCCATGCCTGCTGGCTTGCACTAAAAGGAGCCTCTTGCCTTTCTCCACCGCCTTTCTCCACTGCTTGCTTATCTCCACCGCTACCGTTGTCACTGCTGCCGCCTTCCCTTTCTGCCATATCCGAGCCACAAAAAAAAAAATAGTACCCTGCCTTCGCGCGACCGTTAGAGCGAACTGATCTGCGCATGCGCGATGGCATATATATATCCACGTTCCCTACGCCAACGTACTCGTGATGCTGCTCGTCGGTTAACTTGGTTTAACTACTTTAAACCTTATTGCATGTATATATATTGTTTGGTGTGCGTGTATTGAGCAGTCTCACGAGTCGCTCGTTCAGTGTTTTGTTGTGTTTCAGTGCTCTGTATTTCTGCAGTTGTAATAACGTTACATATCACGCAATCAATTTGTACACACAAGTGCACACACACTGCAACCAAGGACACTTAATTATTACATGGACTGGAAACCACCGCGTAACGTAATACAATAAATTGTCGCAATCCTCGTTGCGCCTCGTTCCCAACCTTTTCAGACAAAAAAAGGCTTTTGTGAAGTTGTCTTAGCTTTGGAGTGGCTTACAGTTACAGAAAGCTGTTCTCTTGTTGAGGTAAACCCGTTATAAGTCTTAAAGATAACGTTAACATACGGGTCTTAGCTTCTACGTGCATATTTGCCTCGCTACGCTACTTTGGTTAGGCTCCTGGACACAACGATGAGTAGACATTTGTTATGAAAGGTGTTTCCAGCGCTTAATGGTATGATACAAGTCCTATGTTAGTTTGTATTGAAAAGGATGTTTCTTAAAGTAAGGGCAAACGATTTTAATCGAACGATGCGCATGTTTTGTTGTCAGGCCACTGCAAATATGGTAATAGTTATGGCCTTATTCAACGTTTCACAGTATACCAGGATGGTTTCTCTAAGTCCAGATTATATTTATATGATGAATGAACCTATGTTTATTTATATACATTGCCTTGAACTGATGTTTATTAATTATTGGTTCATTGCTTATTTTGAATTAGCGATGCCAAAAATGCAGAAAGGGAAGCGAAGAATGGTTTATAGATAACAAAAATCAACGTCGCAGCACCCCAGTCAAGTCCCAGTCTTCTGATGCACTATAACAGTCACATCGTCGTGTACATGTACTAACTCATTAATAATTCATGAGCAACGAGGATAGCGACATGAATTTATTGTGGTTTCCAGTCCATGTAATAATTAAGTGTCCTTGCTGCAACCAATTCCTCGATCCTCCCCACACACATATTTCACACACCACACACACACGTGCTACCTATTCAACCGGCTGTTCATACGCCGGATGACGGCGTACCGGGGATCCCACCCGCGGGGTAGTGGTGCCGCGGGTGGGATCCCCGGTATGCCGTCATCCGGCGTATGAACAGGTTGAGGGACCACCACTTCTTGAGCCGGTTGAATAGGTCTCACCGCCGGTTCATTTAAGCCTCGTTGTTCCTTTAAACTTCCAATCAAAAGAAATGTTGAGCTTTAACCATTTATGACAGTAATAACGAGCACCCTTACCTAAGCGTTAGAAGGCTTAACGGTTTCCAATAAATGCGCGATTCGATGTACTAAAAATCATTTTTTAAATTACCAACACGTACCCTTTCTTACTGTTGTGATAGTTGAGGACAGTATTATGTAATACCCTTGAGACGTATCTAAACAAAACTTGCTTCTCATTAGTGATATATCAACCATGAAGAAATTAAAAATGGCGTCTTGCCCGTTAACCCTCTGCAGTTCCCAGAACTAGCTGATACTCAGACTTTTTTTTTCTTTAATGTAAGGACAATGAACAGTTTTCATATACAAAAACAAAATTCTTGAGTATCGCCCTGCAAGTGACCTAAATATTGAAAACCGTGCTGTATAAACATTTATTCTTTAACCCTTTCGCCTCTCCCACAGAAACATATTATAGTCGGATTGTACATTAAGAGAGCTTCAATTTGATGCCAACAATAGCCATACAAGTTCTGTGAGTAGGGAGTTATGGGTCTTCAAAGTGGAAAACAATTAATTATTCATGACGGTGTTAATTCGTAAACCACTTGTGAGAAATTAATGCGTTAAAGTAACGTACATATTAGGTGAAGCAAATATGATAAATTGCACACAAATCTAAGGGGTGCTGTCCAATTACTTCCTGACAGCCCATGGAATGACCCTAGCAGCTTCTTAGCAGTATCTACTGATGTGTAGAAACAGTCAGTGGCAATGCAGAAGGGCTTTTGAGGGGTGGTGCGCACACATCAAGCACAAGTGTTTGTGTGTTACGGAGCTTGTTGCGTGTGTCCACCACGAAGGAATAGCAGTATCCACAGTGAGCACAATGGAGGCTGATTACCTTTATGTAATCAGATATGGGCTTCTTTGTTTCCCCACAATATGAAATGCGGGAGTAGCGATGGCCACACATGCACTGGCTCTCATCAAGAGAGAGTTGTTGTGGATTGTAGCGAGCCCGAGAGATTTGCTGTACAAGGTCAAGAAATGGACGAAGACGATCACTCTAATTCTCAGTAGGTGTGACGTTGGCAACCATCAGACAATGCTTGAATCGTTTGCGAGGGAGGATGTTCTGTACGATGCCCTGCATGGGTCAATATTATATCAGTGCTCCAGTAGTCTTCTTCATTTGGCAGCTGCACAAGCCCATGATAATAATGACAGCAAGATATGCATACACATTAGCCAAAGTGATGTCCTTGTACAACTTGAGCAGCACTGGTTGTTTGGAGGAACCAAGTTCAATGTGTGCTCGGCGATTGGATTCTATTTTAATCATGCTCACTATGTCAGGAGTGATAAATAAGTCGACCACATGTTCTGGTTCAGCGTCTGGGCAAATAGGTCCAATATCTTCCAAGGCAAACGCATGCATTGTGACAGAAATGCCTTGGTGCTGCTGCCAGTCTGCAACATTCCTTCGTTGTCGGCGAGGTGCTGGACTGCCACCACGATCCGTGCCTCGCGCACGTCCACTCCAAGAGTCCAGCTTTGTTCGTCACGACTACGTGTGCTCATTTCAGGTTCTTCATTCTCACTGCTGACGTCTTCATTGCTCCTGGCATCAAATTCACCGTCAGAACTATGGTACAAGACTTCTTCATTGTCACTCGACTCTTCTGAATCCGACACCTCCGCCATCTTTATTTAGCATACTTACGCTATTCATGTTTAGGAGTTATTCATGTTTTTTTTAAAAAGCAGCCCATGTTTTTCTTATGGGTAGTGTGCTGCACGATCAAGACGTAAATGGAAGCTGGAGTAGAAAACATACTACACACACATTAAGTATTTGTTACTTGGCCTTAGCTAAAGGTTACAGATAAGGGTCAGAGTACAAATTTCAAGTAAATCATTTAAAAGCATGTTATAACATGAATGGATATTTAAAGGATACATAACACATGCACACACACAACACACACAACGCACATACAACACACACCACAACACACACACAACACACACACATACACAGCACACACACACACACACAAACACAAACACACACACATTTACACACCGGTACATAAAGTGTATCATGCAACCAATTCCCCTTTTTCCCATGCACATGTACACACACTCATTCATCACCTCCGGTGTGTGTGTTGTGCACTACTCGTGTGTAAAAATTGGCTGTGTGATACACATGTGTGTGTGTGCAGGGGGAGAGGAGTATTGGCTGCATAATATGTATACTTATTAACTCAAATACAAACTGCGGTTTGTAATAAGGACAGGTATAAAACTTGCATTTCACAGTAACATTTATAATAAATATTCTAAGTTTAAAATACCTTTAACATTACCATCCCTGACCATACATGGCAAATTTCATAACGTTATGTTCTTTCGCTGCCTAGCCCACCAATAAACAAAAAAACCAATAAACAAAAAACCGTGCAGGTACCATTATTGTCTTTATTACAAACCGTGGCTTGTATTAAATTTATACAGTATCACAAATCTTGACAATAATGTACAATCATCTAGACAAATCCCAAACATTCTACAATTATAGGGTCATGGAACCTACAGATGGACCCTGAAATTTTGTTTCATCAACAAAGCATAGTGTATCACTATATAATAAAATAGTTTGATTATTTCAGTCTATTCCTGGTTCATGCTGAACAGAAAAGCATATTTCAATGGACGCATGCGCTGAAAGTTAACAGTCGTTTGTAATGACACATCAAGAATATGTAATGAGCGTCCACAAATTCTGGCAATGGTTTGGTTCTTATTGCCTTAATTCTTGGGAGATGAATAATTATCAAAATACTATTACATGCACGGTTGTCCAATATGTTGGTCAAGCAAGACATTTTTGTAATAGCTTTGGTCAGTTTTATGATCATTTCATGCCAACAAGCCACATGTTATGAGAGTTCATTTCAGATTGCACAGATGAGTACAACACTATGGGTCATCACACGTCAAAATTTGATGCTCAATATATTGTTGACCTGAGTATGAATCCCACCAAGTGACATGTCCATGAGTTGGCAGTAAGTGTAGTACATTGTCAAATAAGCACTGGTGGTATTATGCACAATGGATGCTACACCAATATTGGATTCATATGTAATATGCATGGGTGTATGAGGTGGAGTGTATGACCGCAAGAGTTACACAATACATGCACCTCTATGAAATGTAAGGTAACGTTTGTGAAAGGACAGCTTTTACTAGCTCTGCAAGATTATGTAGCTACAAGCCTACAACTAAACTATACCAACTTTCAGTCACGTTTAATGCAGCTTAGCAGTTGTTCACATACATGCACGATCAAGAATAAACCTAAATCACAATCATGAAAGTTTATCAGATACTCTTTATTTTAATGTCAATGAAAAAAAATCAGAATAAGACAAGTATGCATTTCAGGAGATACACATTAAAGCAATACATCCCGTGTTACATCAATGTCCACTACTAATTTCCATTGTGTAATAACTCTTGACATTTTGTCTAACACATCTTCTTCAAGTGGTCCACAAAATTTTGTTTTATTATTTATCAATGACTGCATGTTAGTCATTGGCTGCTGACCTGGTAAACGGTACTTATCAGATGGAACAACAAATACTATCTTCACTTCATTATACTTTGTCCCTACAACAGAATGTAAACCCTGAGCAATTATTGGATGGGATGTAGCTGTTGTAAACTGAAATACATGTAGAGCTCCAGAATTGTCTAAATAGAAACTATCCAGTGAAGAAAACCAAGGAGAGTAGGGTTGATAATATGTGTCTGGAGTTAGATTTTGCTCAATTTCTGTAAACCGTTTTACTCTGTTAAATGATGGCAATGTCAACGTTGCTGTTGTCCCAGGTACATCATTCCGACGTGAATGTTGAGGTTTTAATTGCACAATTGTGAATTGTTTCATTTTGCAATGATAAAAAAACATATGCATATGTGATTCGAAGGATTGTCCCCATTTAGAACTGTCTTCTGGAATACGCCTTGATACAAGATAATCTACCTGTTCATTGTATTCCTTACTTTTAAAACATTTGGTCAGCATGTTACAGGCAAACTGTGATACGTAAATCACATTTCCAGTTGGCAAATAATCTTCACGACTGATTATTGGGCAAAATATCTTTGAACTAAAGTTCTCAGTTTCTGTAATATAAGCATGTTGGGAACAGGAGAAGGCTAATTGCAACAATGTTAAATCCTCAGGAGTAATGACAGCTTTGACAGTTATCTGATTCTTAAGTACATTAATGCGTTTTGTCTTAAGCACATTTCGAGGATTGCAACCAGCTATAGTCCAACATTCTGCAAATTTAAATACTGATTGATCATCAGTACAATATAGATTTACCAAATCCAAAAATTCACGCTCAATAGGAGATGGATTTTTAAAATGTTCTGCATTAAGTCCCACCAGGTGTCCTTCATCAGTTTGGCTCCACCAAGGCAAATACATTATAATTGGATTCATACCGCAATGCTTGTCGAAATCTTTATAATTTTTTGCGCTGAATGATGCAAATAAAATCACAGTAACATTTTTATTCAGGCACTGATATGGCCCATGTTGCATTGCATCCATTAACCACATAACTTGAAGTCCTTTTATAGGCTGTGTGGTTAACAAAGTATGTATAAACAAATTATTAGCCACTTTTATGCCGTCTTTGGTGATAACACGATAATCTGGCTGCCCAGCACCTTCCCGTTGTACCGAGTAAATAATGATATTATAATTTTGCGATTTCAATATTTGAACAATAATATAACCTATGAAACAACTTTTCCCAATCCCTGATGAGCCAGTGATAATGTATCGAGTGTCACTGCTGCTTGAAATTTTTTTCCAAATTTGTTCATAATCATGTCGAATGTAGATTTTGTGAAAACTATGTTCAGTTTCTCTACTTAATGTCAATATGCCTCCCACATTTATAGTTGATACCACAGCTGCATCCAGAAGGTTCTTGTCGATATCAGAATCATCTGACATCCGACGTATGGCTGTAGGAAAAAAATGTTAAGACATCATGAAATGAGAAGTCCACAAAGGCAATCCTTAAAGTGTCAAGTGTGGAATGCATGTTTGTGCATGCAACCGAAGTAAAAAAAAAACATTTATGTAGTACATGTGAAACAGTAAATACAGTCCAAACTGAAGCGTCTTTGGTCTGGATAATGAATGAGTGGTGCGAAAACCGTAAGTAGATCCAGGGTGCTGCCTGAGCACAGTACTGTTTCTGAGATCCAATGAATTATTAATTAACGTGTGAAAAGCCACACAAAAAATGGTCCATGTCAATAGATAAGCTTATTTATCACTCGAAAAAACCTAGTGGCAATTTTAACGAGTGAAGTACACTTGTAATTTTGTAAAAAAAATAAGGTGCACGTCACTAGATAAGGTTAGTTGTCACTCGTGAAAAAAAAAACTAGTGGCAATTTTAACGAGTGGAGTACAATTGTAAATTTCTCTATACATATTAACAATTAGTGATGCGCTGAACTGGAAATAAAATTATTTGTAAGTTAGTAAAAAAATTCATACTGATACACCCACTATTAGTGTACCAAAAATGTAATTATACGTACGAAACGACACAGAAAAACATGTTCAGAGACGACGCGACATGTTCACAAACAAGTTTTACACGACCAAGATGGTTACTTCCGAGCGCTTGATCCTTCTGACATCTTGACGATACACGGGTGAGTTTTCTGGACATGTCTTTTTGTATGGTGTGCACTAAATAAGTAGAATATGCATTAAATATCTCACGGGTGGTTTGAAGGCATGTGTTGCTTCTGTTACAGGATGACAAGGATGGTTACCTAAGAGCGCTAGCGCATGATGCTTCCAAAATCTTGAAAAAACATGGTGCCATGTTTTTGGCATGGTGTAATTAGAATATCTCACTTTTGGTTAGTTGTTATGTGTTGCCTCAGTTAAAGGACGACCAGGATGGTTACCTAAGAGAGTTTGGTGCTTCAGAACTCTTGAAGATGAACGGTGAGTCCTCTGGACATGTTTTTTGCATTGCGTGCACTAATTTCAATACCTCACAGGTGATTTGCATGAGCTCATGTGTTGCCTCTGATCAGGATGGTCATACCTAAGGGTGCTTGGTACATCAAGACCTTGACTAAACCTTTACTGATATAGTATAGGATGTTTTATGCATGAATGCATGTATTTCTTTTAATGAATTCATCTTGAATATGATCACATGATTGCAATCCTGAGGGCGTGAGCAAAACAGTTCATTAGCACCCAAACGAGCTAATTATGAATGGATTCTCCTAAATTCATGTGAGAATTTGCTAGTGTATAGCACTATAAAAATGTAGTGACATTAAATCAAGTGGTCGTCACTACAATTTTCGAGTGCTATATTATTCTTGCACGTCCATAGATAAATCTAGTGACATGCACTACCTTTTGCTTCCTGTGCACATCAAAACAATCAAAATTATACTATCCTTTCCAGCATTAATTCACTTACATTTAAAAAGAGCTAAAATGCATATCTGGAAGTCTCCAGCACTTAGCACTATCATATTAGTCTATGTTACACAATAGACCTTTTTGGCTGCACTGTATAAAATTTTAACTCATTTGCAGGTGGTAGTTAATGGGTGGACATGTGGGGGAAAGTCAAAGGACTTAGTCATCGGCGCTAAGGATATGCAGAAGTGGTGTAATACATGCTCTAAATGTGCAGCCAGGAAAACGCCATCACAAAGAAATAGAGCCTCTCTCCAAAGCATTAGTGCTGAGTACCCTAGGCAAAATAGGTATACTGGGACCTATATCTCCCGGGGTGACCACTCATAGCTACACATTTGTGGCTTCAGATTAATTCACTACGTGGGTGGAGGCTTACACAATCCCCAATCAGGAGGCGGTAACAGTTGCAGATAAGTTCTTGTATAGATATTCGATTCCTCTACAGTGTTCCACACTCAGAGCTTCCAAATCTGAAAAATTTCGGCTTTTTGCCTGTAACTTTCAAACCAGATGAGTATAAGTAGAAAGGATGAGATATTCATTATTAGCCATCATTTCTGAGTAAGATGAACTTATTTTTGTTCAATTATAAACTGTAAACAACAACAGCATATTAACGGTTTACCAGCGGATATTTGAATGACGCTATTTGTACGTAACCGCGGAATTAAATTTGTTAATAAATTAATTATTAGCATAGTGTGATTCACTCGTGACTTTTGAATGGAACGAGTTTTTGTGGGGACGATTTCAAAATCTGTTTCATCAGTGGATACGCTACACGTTAATGCCAACCGATCCTTTGTACGATGTACAAAAGGCAGTGAGCACTTGGATCAATATCTTCAATAGAAACGCTTTGTTTGACATGGATGCTGTCTAGTGGGAAAATGGAAACTGTTTTCATTTTATTATCAAGTACTTGGAAGTGGAACTTAGTTATCATGCAAATTTGTTGTCCACGTGGATTGTGCATAAGTGTTTTTATCAAAACAGCCATTGTGTGTTTTAAAAATTGATAATTCTTATTAGAGCCTGTTGTGTGTACTTTGTGTGTATGGTGTGTGCATGCCTTGTGTGTGCATGGTGTGTGTGCATGGTGTGCGTTGTGTGTATATAGTTTGTGCACATGGTGTGTGTGCCTTGTGTGTGCATGGTGTGTGCCTTGTGTGTATATTGTTTGTGTACATGGTGTGTGCCTTGTGTGTATTTTGTTTGTGTACATGGTGTGTGCATGGTGTGTGTGTGCATGGTGTGTGCCTTGAATGTTTGCATGGTGTGTGTACATGGTGTGTGTGCATTGTGAGTGTGCCTTGTGTGTGCTTTGTGTGTGTGCCTTGTGTGTACATGGTGTATGCTTGGTCTGTGCCTTTAGTGTTTGCATGGTGTGCGTGCGTGGTGTGTGTGTATGGTGTGCGCATGTTGTGTGTGCATGGTGTGTGCCTTGTGTGTATACATATTGCACTGCATCACCACCTCTTCCATCAATGCCTCAGTAAACATGTAGGTGAAGATGTCTTCCAGATCATGGCTGACCAAGAACCTTGGTCCATTGGCAGCAGCAAAATCCTGGACAGTGAGTGCTGACAGTGATGAGCTCCAGGAAGCTTTGGTAGCAGATGGCTCTAAATGGCTTGGGGAGTTGCTGTGTGCTTCCTCGAAGACTTCTTTGTGTTGCACAAGAAGTAAAAGAAAGATTTCTATTGCAAAACGGAATGTGCATGTGTGCTTTTACCTTCCAAGTTTGGTTCTTCCATGTCATAACGACCCATAGGGCTGAAAGGGGAGTGGCTGGACGGGGAATGGCTGCACGTAGCGCCCGCTTGAAACACTATGTTGTCTTCGTCTTGTTCTACAATTTCCTCTACAATTAACAAATTCATCGTCGCTGTCCTCAGCCATCGGTTTGCCAGCATCATCCGTTTCCAAGAAACCCAGCACATCGTTGATACTGAAGCACTGATTTCTTTTCGTAATTCTATTCGTGTTATTTTGTGATTACAGCATGCTTATCTTATCGCGCGCATCTTACCTAAGCTCAGGATGGCCGCCGACTGAAAGAAGTACGATAAATTAACAGTTGCTAGCTAGCACCTGTTACTTCTCCCGTGCGTACTTTTTTAGCTACTTATCGTCATGGTTTCACTATTATGTTGCCGTGACATTCTTAACTTTATCTACTCCATTTGTCTATAAAGACATCGATACGTCGTAATCAGTTAAGCTGATGCCGCGTTATAGCTTGTCTTTTCATGGCATGTAGCCATGACGGATTTATCCGTCATCAGCGGTTACGCGACTATAATTTTATGACAGATTAATCCGTCTACGGCGGTTAAACCGTTAATAAATCATAAACGGTTTCAAGTACTATTTTTGATCGGTAACTCCTGTAAGGGAATTAGCTACGTGTTCAAATTTGGAATTCTAATTGTGCTCTGTGCTGTCTTCCTTTCGTAGCTGTTCGTTGTCTGAAGTCACGGCGGTTTTGTAGATCGGTCCAGTTTTGTTAGTATTTGGGTGTACTTTAGCACATGTGATGGTTCGGTCGAATTAGTTTGACTTAAGGTCTGAAAACGAATAAAAATAGTAGCCAAGACCCTGTATGATAAGTATATATATATATTTTTTCCCACACCATTTTGAGTACCCCAAATAGCTTTACAAGTGTGAAAAAGTCATAAAATCCAGTGATTTTATTTAATTGAACGTAGTCCTCCGTATTCTGCGGTAAATGTGACGTTACGTACGACTGACCAAATTAAGTCTTTTATTCATTCCTTGGAATAGAAAATGGCGTTTGTTGACGATCTTTCGGAGTCAATTTTAGCTACCATCGGTACTACGGGTTCTTTTCAGAACCAAACAAGCGTAGTGATAGAGCAACCCACCTGCTCGATTGTTTGCAGACAAAAGCGAGACATGATGGCCATTCTCGGAGAAGCGCAAGCAAACCAAACCTTTCCGTCAAACGACAGTGTCAAAAGTACCTGCAAAGTGAACGCTCAAGCGGCAATTGCAGGCTGTTTGGCTTCACGGTACAAACAAACCACTGATTCAACTGCAGTGACTTCAGAAAGCAAACAAACAAAATCTTCAAAAACCACAAAGAGGTGTTCAAGAAAGGGCTAGAAAACCTGCTAAGTTTCATTGAAAAAATTGCTTCATTTGAGCTGCATCAAGCATTCGGTATTCTGCTAACGGGAATTGCCATGAAGGACTGGGGAGAGGGTATATGCGATGCAGCTATCAAAGCCTCACAGGTAAGTGGGTATTCAGATCATACCATAAGAGCAGTCATATATGCAAAGTATTTTTTAATGTGTTGTCTCATGGCAATGAGGAATTTACACATACGGAAGTTGAATGCATGCTTTCATCAGAAAGGGGAGAATTTCCTAAATATGAAATATTAGTTCATGATGAAGAGTTTTAAAAGCATGCCTGTAGCTACATAAGAAGTAATGCTTGCAAGAAGAGAGAACCAAACTTAACAACAGGAATGTTTTCTGAATGGGTTATTAAAGAATACATCTACTGAAACTGCAAGAAGGTGGCTCCACTCATTTAGGTTTAGTCAAGTTCATCATCAAAAGGGTGTCTCTTTTGATGGACACGAAAGACAGGATGTTATTCAGCATAGGAGAGAATTTTTAAGTACTTTGTTTGAGCAAGATAAAATAACAATTACAGCAGACAATTTGCATCCAGTTTGTCCAGCTAATGTAAGACAGTACATGATGGAAGTACCTTCTATGCTGTGACCAGTCATATTATTGGGGTGATGGTCAAACAAGTGTGCTGAAGACAAAAAATCTCTTGGAAGTTCTATAATGGTGTCTGACTTTATCGATGAATGTGATTGATTTTTAGAATCTAATGGTAACAAGGCTCGTGTAATGGATATTTCAATAACAATGGTTTCATGATTCAAGTGGAAAATGCTGTAAATGTTTTCGACGCAAAGTATCCTTATGCATGTGGACTTTTCCTATTTGATAATGCACCTTCACAAAAAAAAGTAGCTGACGATCAACTTGGCTGACAAAATGAATGTAGGTGTGGGTGGCAAGCAACCAGTTGTAAGAGACACTGATTGGAATGGTGAAATTCAACACCTGGTACTAGAGGATGGCAGACCTAAGGGAATGAAAATGATCTAACAAGAAAGAGGAATTGACACTACAGGAATGAATGCAGACAAGATAAGGAGTGCACTGAAAACATTTGATTATTTTCGAGTACAAAAGTCGATTTTAGAAGAATATATAGAACGCCGTGGGCATATGTGCATGTTTTTCCCAAAATACCATTGTGAACTAAGTCTGATTGAAAGGGTTTGGTGTCATGCAAAGAAGCATACAGGAGCTTACGCAAATGGAAAAATTAATACATTACGTAAGATTGTCCCTGAAGGGCTGGAAAGCTGTTCTAAAGAACTTATTAATAAATTTTTTAGAAAGTGTAGAGATTATGAGCAAGATTACAGAAAGTGAGTTAAATAAAGTAGTTAAACTATACAAATCACATAGAAGAGTAAATACTAGTAGCAGTTGAACATGAGTTGATGTTTTTGCTGTGGAAGTGCATCAGAATAGCTCAAGTGCAAGATGACTTCAATACTGCTATGAAGGAATAAGTCATATCCAGCTATTCACGCATAGTAACAATTGAAATTGTTCCTTATTGTGCTTTGATGTCATCTTTGACCGGTGTACATGTACGTGAACGCTATTTAAAAATGCACGTATAATTTTATGCACAAATTACAGAAAGTACGTGAAACGTCGGTTAATGAGCTTGTATAAGATAAAAGGGCTAAATTTTAGGCTTTTACGCTTTCAAATATTGCTTTACATAACTTGTGCAGATGTGCATAAAATATAAAAATATTATACAGATATTTAAACCACTTCAAAATCGTGTTAAAACCGCCATGACTTCAGACAATGAACAGCTACAAAATGAAGACAGCACAGAGCACAATTAGAATTCCAAATTTGAACGCTTAGCTAATTCCCTTACAGGAGTTATCGATCAAAATAGTACTTGAAACCGCTTATGATTTATTAATTGCTGTTGTTGTTTACAGTTAATAATAAGTTCATCTTACTCAGAAATGATGGCTAAATATGAATATCTCATCCTTTCTACTTATACTCATCTGGTTGGAAAGTTACAGGCAAAAAACCGAAATGTTCAGATTTGGGAGCTTTACATGTGGAACATTGTTAAGCTCAACATTGATCAATGATCAGGATGGGTGTACAGTACCAGTCAGAAAAATGTTTCCATAACGTAGCGCAGTTTTAAATAACATAGCGTAGCATCGTAGTGTAATACCGTAACTACGGGTACTTAGTAACGGAGTTTGCGTAACTTGAAGCGCACGGTAGTCAGCGTAATACAATCGTGGTGCCGTATCGTTTGGCTACGCATACCGTAGCATAGTAGCATCGTACTGTAGCGTAATAACGTCGTCCGCAAACTTTTGAATGCATGTAGCGTAGCACCGTAGAAAAACTACTTTACGGTGGGAAACGTTTTTCTGACTGGTACTGTAGTGGCTGCTAAAGCCACAAACCAAACGATAAAACCTATTAACAATGGACAAGACATTGAAGGAAAGATTGATAAAGAAGTTTGTAACCTTCTATGTGATGGCAAAAGAAGGTAAAACATTTTGAAAGTATCCATTATGCATGAGTCATGGTGTAGATCGTGGCTTTCTTGGTTTGGGGATGTCTCATGTAGTAAGTAAACCTGAGAAGCATTTCATCTATCAGTTTGCTGGAGAGTGCATCATTACAGGCTAGTTCAAATCTATGTACATAAAACCAAGACCAAAACAGCCATGGAAGTCCCTTCTACATCCTTTCCTTCAACCCTTTGTGCTCCTGATGCTTCATCTGTCCCACAACAAGGATAGGAAAATTACCAGCAGCTCCAAGGACTCTGGATTTATTAAAACAGACAGTACAAGCTGAGATTAGAATGGAAGGTCCTACTGTAGACAAGTTTTCTGCAGAACATGCTGTTAGCCTTTGGTGGGACGACAGTAAAACTGGTTGCCGTATAAAGACCAAGAAAGCAGTATCAGCACAGGGCATCATCCAAAATAAAGAAACTGACAGTGATGAAGAGTCAGATACAGGGTTCATACAGCACTACTATCTAAAAATTCCCAAACCTTTCATGAACTTATTACTGGCGGTTCACAACGCGTATAAATATTTAAAAACTTTTCATACTGTGCACCATTCCCAAACTTTTCCGGGCCCTTGAAATCATAAAACGAAAATCCATTACTTTCCAGGATTCCAAAACCTGTACAAACCCTGCAGATAGAACAGCTGCCAAAATGGCTTGCATTTTAAAGGTCTAGTAACATGGATTGGAGGTGCTGTTACTCTTGAATATGTGACAACAATGTTATTACATATACACTATGCCATACAGTAGCGGTCAAAATAAAGTACATGTAACGTATGCGTAAAGATTACGTCGCACGCTACATTCCCAAAACGCTTTGTTATTCCTACGCAAACGCTACACTCACGCTTTATCATACCTACGCAAGCGCTACACTCCCGTTCTACATCTATCATTCCTACGCTTACGCTTTATCCGCATGAAAGGAACAAAAGCTCTGACCATATGGGACTTATTTGAGCGGGTGTGTGTGGAGGGGAGCATGTATGAACTGTTAATTCACATTTCATTTTTGCTAGCTGCCATTAATTTACTGAACAGCAATATAATTTAATTTATATGTGGCGTGCTAACTTAGGTCTACTAGCATGGATCTTAGATATATGGTACTACATGTAGGTAGCGCCACTTTGGCAAGCTGCTAATACGGAACTTAGGGCCATGCTGATAAGGATTTGTAAAACGTGGAAAACCCGGCCCATGCTAATTAATTAAATGACGATACTTAACTTATCTGACGTTAGCTATAGTACCCTTCATTCGTAAGTGTTGTAAGTGCCGTGTCTACATTTATCGTGACACCTAGAAACAGGCTGTAGGATGCTTAGCTATAAAGTGGTTGGTTTGCCCTACTTTCCCTACGTCTTTTGCCATGCTTCGTCAAGGGTGTACTAAGTCTCTATAAAACGCTATGTTCCCAAAACGCTACACTTATTCCACGCAAACTGTACGTCAAAGTTAACTGCGTGCAACGTTAATGCTACGCAAACGTTATGTGTACTATTTTACGACCACTACTGTACATACTTTTCACTCTATAGTTACTCTTATGAGAAAATTTGTATACATTTAGCAATATATCTTAATACAGCTTACCAGCGAATACATCATCAGACGTACCTGAAATAAAGTACGTTATGGAAAATAATAATCCATAATCCAGATGGAACATCGCATGTAATAACTTACTATATGAACTGCGCTCCTGCCTGGCTTTATCTAAGAAAAAAAATCATTGTAATACATGTATTCAAAGTGTATAGGCATTCCAATAATACCACCCTGTCAATAGCACTGCATTACCTCAGATTTGACGGACATTCAATGCCAAAAAGCAAATCACAAACACACACCAAAAGGTTCCTGCTAAACCAGCTAATTCTGTTATCACTAATGCAGGTTCAACAACAGATGGTACTTAAACACAGCAGGGTCATTCCTAAAACGATTGTACCCCTTTAGTTTCAAATCTGCACGCCTTTTCTCACAGATGTTCTCCTCAATAAAATAGATATACCCAATTTTATTTGGTTAATCAAATATACACTCTTGAATAATTAATTTTTTGTTTGTTTTGAATGACTATTGTTTGCACAGTACAAAGGGCATTCTTATTATTTTGGCACAAAAAGGAAGGCTTTATGGAGGACATGTTCCTCAATATACAAATGTGTGATGTACGTCACAAGGGGCGTGGTTAGACATTAAGGTTTGTGTGTAGCAAATAATATTGCCACCAAGTTTTTTATATACCAACTTGTCAACATCTTTTTACAACTTCGTGGTAAAATGATTAGGTGAACTAGGAAATTGATTTAAAGGCAAGGTAGCCATGTTAAGTACCCTTACAAGAGTCAAATCTGTTCTTTGTCACATACTTGTCTTATCATAACATGCAGCCACTGAGTTTGTATGAATATCATATCCAAACCACATTCACATCACAGTTTACAGTTTACATAAGTCTTGCTCTTAGAGCAGCATTGGCTTCCTGCATCTCCTTTCTGCTTAGAGTATATGTTCTACCTGTTGCAGTTGTCACATTGACAGAGGTCAGAACATCTGAGAGGTCTACATCTAGTAGATCCTCCTGCTCAGGGTACACAAGGGAGGATGCTGGATGCAGGGATGTAGGAACTTGATTGTGATGGCATGCTCAGTCTCATGAGCCCCAACAACACAACCAAGCCAGCATTCTCCACCATAAGCCACGGTGACATACCCACCAATTGTTGTAGTTTCAGAACAGAGGACAGGTGCACTTCCTACTTTAACCTTTTCTTTTCTGGACACAGCACTGGAAGAAAAAAGCTTCACTTCAACAGTATTAGTTGATGTTGGAATGAAGCAATGAAGCTTCTGTGTGCCCAGAACAGTTCTGCTCCTTGACAAATGGTCTTCCAATACTTTAGCTTCCTGTTCGTGCTCGTTTTATTCCACAAAACAGAAATGCATACCTTTGATGTTGCTAACAGCAAACTGGTACAGTTAATATGACGTCTTTGTAGGCATGATGCAAACTGGCTTTTGTGGCAAAGAAGTGCCACACTGCAGGCATTCCAAAATCCACGAGGTGCCAACACAAGTTTAAGAAATTTTTGCAATTCTTGTATTGTACAACCATCTGAGAAGTAGATTTTTTTTTTTGGTCTTTACATGTACCTTCACTCTTCTCTGTCAAGTACTCTATCAAATTCTTCTGGAATAAGTGCACTGCTATGACATCATGTTGGGTGCTCTCTGATATTATGATGAAGCAATGATGACACAGCTCTCCATTAATAACATACAATGGGGTGTATTTTTGCAGACCCATTGTTCCAGTGGAAGGATTGAATTGCGTCCTGGACAACAAAAGAAGTCTGCAATCACCAGGCATTCACCTTCCGTGAGGTTTTCCTTTGTTTCTTGTACAAACATGGCTTGCATTTTTGCTGTGAAGTCATGTATTGTCAACTTCATGAGCATGGAGGTGAATGCCTCAATGAATTCATCAATTGACATCACTTTTGTTTCTGGATTGGCACGGTCAGTTTGTGTCCTATGCCTTATCTCTACTGTATCAATGGAATTTTCACATATGATTGCTTGTAGCTGATTACAGAGTGGCTCAGTACCACGGTATAATTTGCAATTTGCAAATATGCACTTCAAGTTTGGAGGATTGCAGTGCTTTTGCTAGACAGTTACTGTAGTGTTTAAGTTGACCACCAGAGAAGGACTCAAGCTTGCTGTCCATCGTTAACTTCACGTTCTGCTGAACTGTACATATACAGAGTGTGTACTGCTTGCTCCTGCAAGAATACACTCCCTTGGTCGTAGACTGGCAAATTTAGAAAAGCCAACTTTTAAATCCGGATGGTGATTCTTCCACTCATTATAGGCTTCTTTAAGATTACACAGCAGTAGTCATTTTTGCATATGTTGCCGATTACCATCTGCTACTAATACAGACATGAAGTCTTTTCTGCCAGGCATGACACGGCTCATGACGTCAGAAACGTAAAAATTCTTGACTGCTTCACCAGTCTGCAATGATAGTGTATTGATATGCTGAGGATTTGGACTGGACAGGACTATCTTCTCTGCTACCAGCATCTTTGCTTGCCTTGCTAGATACCGTGAGACTCAAAGTGCACAGTTTGCTATTTTATTTTATGTTTATATACTGGCAAAGGAATTTGCTAGGCTTGTTTGTGTAATATTTAACTGGGTTGATATCATTTTTGTTGTCTTGCAGTGAGATCAATGCAACGGCCCACGTCGCGTCGCGGGGTCTTGCGTCAATTTGTGAACTAGGCTTAAAAGTGGGTCGTTGCATTGATCGCTAGGCAACCAAAAAAATGACATCAATCCAGTTACAAAGACCTACTGTACCACCCATGAGTAAGTTGACAGCGCCTGACTCGCGGGTCCCTCGAGTACCCACATGTGCGTATAGCAAAAGAAAATTGCTTGAGAGTTCCTTTGCCACCGTCTGCAGCAGATTTGCTATGAGAGGTGGCAAAGAAGTGCCACTCTGCAGGCATACAAAGATCGCATACAAAGCACACAAGACATGCACGCAAAGCACAAGCGAGTACCCACACGAGTACTGTCTTTTAGGCACGGGGGAGTTGTGTGTGTGTGCATGCAAATCGCATGTGTTCGTGGGCGGTACTGTATCCTTTATAACATACAAAATTAAAAGGTGTTACAATTGCTTCATAATATCAGAGAGCACCCAACATGATGTCATAGCAGTGCACATATTCCAGATGAAGTTGATCGAGTTCTTGACAGAGAAGAGTGAAGGTACATGCAAGAGAATAATCTACTTCTCAGACTGTTGTGCTATTGAATACAGGAATTGCAAAAATTTCTTGAACTTGTGTTGGCACCTCGTGGATTTTGGAATGCCTGCAGAGTGGCACTTCTTTGCCACCTCTCATAGCAAATCTGCTGCAGACGGTGCCAAAGGAACTCTCAAGCGACTTGCCACAAAAGCCAGTTTGCAACATGCCTACAAAGACCTCATATTAACTGTACCAGTTTGCTGTTAGTAACATCAAAGGTATGCATTTCTGTTTTGTGGAATAAAAAGAGGAAGCTAAAGACCATTTGTCATTTGGAAGACCATTTGTCAAGGAGCAGAACTGTTCTGGGCACACAGAAGCTTCATTGCTTCATTCCAACATCAACTAATACTGTTGAAGTGAAGCTTTTTTCTTCCAGTGCTGTGTCCAGAAAAGAAAAGGTTGAAGTAGGAAGTGCACCTGTCCTCTGTTCTGAAACTACAACAATTGGTGGGTATGTCACCGTGGCTTATGGTGGAGAATGCTGGCTTGGTTGTGTGTTTGGAGCTCATGAGACTGCACATGCCATTACAATCAAGTTCCTACATCCCTGCATCCAGCATCCTCCCTTGTGTACCCTGAGCAGGAGGATCTACTAGATGTAGACCTCTCAGATGTTCTGACCCCAGTCAATGTGACAACTGCAACAGGTAGAAAATATGTGAGCGGGTCAAGTAGAAATGACATTTTACCCGTTTTTCAATATTTTGAGAAAAGTTATTGTTCTTCACAATGGCTGGTTCTAAGCAAAAACGTCGTTCTCCAGCCTTATTTACGCAAGGCTACGCCAGAGCACGTTACAAACTGAAGTGGGAAGACATGACGTTGAATCCATATCGCGAGTCTGACTCTATCGCTGTATCACAAGGGGATGCGCGCCACAGCCAGGAGCAAAAAAGAAAAAGAGTTGTGCCTGTAGTGTAGCGTTGGGAGCACAGGAGCAGGCCTTCAAAGCAATGAAGGCCACTGGCACAGTGCTAAGGAAGAGGAAGCACTACAAGGCCAAAGGTAATGCCGACTGCCTGCATTGGGATTTAAAGGCACAGAATGCATGGCTGCTAGGCAACATTTTTGATGCAAATGGCGATTACTTGTACTGAGTTTCTTGCATTGTATCTATTCTTTGTGTTCGGGAGAAACGTTTGGCCAGATTACGCAAAGTAAAAAGGGGTGAGCTACCAGCTGAACACAAACTTTCCGGCAAGCCATCACATCGCGCCAGGCTTAATCTGAAGGCCAATTTCCTTGCATTTGTTGATGCATCGCGTGCTCCTAATGGTCGCAGAGTTGGTAGTTCGTCTCCTGAATATTATTTTGACGCCATGTTTTCAACCTTCCTTGCACCCAATAAGAAGGACCAAGCATATGAGACGAAGGTACAACGTTCTGTTGTCAACTTGGCACAAAGGGCCAACAACCTTCCAACTGTTGGAAATACATCTGCACGAGAATGGCTAAGAAAAGAGTGCCTGAAGACAGCCATTTGTCCACCAAAGTCAGACTTTTGTGACATGTGCAAGGAGTACTGTGAGGAGATCAGCAGAGCCCAAACAACAGCAAACCGAATGGTGGAATCAGGAAATGCAGAAGCTACTGCTCTGCAGCAGCAGAAAAACCTCGGTGAAAGCTATAAGCTATTTTTGGCATCCCACAAGGCAACTGCTCAAGGGTGTATTGATGAGTACAAGAGCAATCGCCAACAGAGCCAGTCAGATTGGAAATGAATTCAGGAGCTTATGGCTATAGAGAAACCCTCACAATCAGACATGCAAGAGTTGGTTGGCTTGAAAGACAGCTTTACATGTCTCATTGATGCAGATTACCAACAGGGAAAGCTGCTTCCACACTGGGGCTACTCGGCTCAACCTGCAGCATCATACTACAAGCAAAAACTAGGTTATGACAACTTTGGGATTGTTTTTCATGGCAGACCATCCAATTACTTCTATGTCTATCACAAGGGAGCTGCTGGATCAAAGTCTGCAAATACAACAATCTCCTGTTTGGATCATTTCATCTCTGCCTATGTGCCTGCATGGGTGAAACATGTTGCAATTGTCTTGGATAATGCAGTGGTCAATAAGAATCAGTTTGTTGTTGGTTGAGCATCAGGTGCACAACATGCCACGGCAGATGAGTGGATTGCACTGATGGAAGAGGAAGAAAGGAAGAAAGAAATGAAACAGAGGGAAGCAGAAAAAAGAGCCAAACTATGCGAAGAGCTGCGAGCAAAACGTGTGCAACAAAAACAAGCCAAGGGTCTGTGTACTGCTTTATATAAAAGTGGGCCAAAGAAGGGGCTTCAATGCACAACACTATGCCTGCCTGATGCAAATGGTGCCTTTCTATGTGGCCGTCATCAACATAAAGAAAATGCACTTCTTAATCTTGTGCCTCTTGAAGTGGAAGCACCTACTTCATCTCGATTTCAGCAAGCATCATCAGTGGCATTGGAGTTGGAGCGTCAAGAAGAAGAAGAGTTGGAACGTCAAGAAGAAGAAGAGTTGGAGCGTCAAGAAGAAGAGTTGGAACGTCAAGAAGAGTTGGAGCGTCTAGAATTCGAAGAGTCACTAAGTGGCTGCTATACAGTACACATCATTGACCTTTTTTATTTGTAAATATTGTAAATATGTAATAGTTTGTTTAGTGGTTTCTTGTAACTACACTATAAATCTAATTAAACTTGGTTATGGGATATTAGCCACGAAAGGTGGATTATTGCAAAAATAGCATTCGATCGGTTTTTATCTGAAGTATTAAGCATATACGCGGGACTTACTACTGTGAATTTGCCATATGCTTCGACTGTGATGTGGCATCATGGTAAAAAAGTTTAATAACGTTTAGTACACATTGATAGACACATATTATGAAAAAATCAAAACTCGCCTTAATATGCGGGAGCACTCTACTCTAAGCAGAAAGGAGATGCAGGAAGCCAGTGCTACTCTAAGAGCAAGACTTATGTAAACTGTAAACTGTGATGTGAATGTGGTTTGGATATGATATTCATACAAACTCAGTGGCTGTATGTTATGATAAGACAAGTATGTGACAAAGAACTGATTTGACTATTGTAAGGGTACTTAACATGGCTACCTTGCCTTTAAATCAATTTCCTAGTTCACCTAATCATTTTACCAGGAAGTTGTAAAAAGATGTTGACAAGTTGGTATATAAAAAACTTGGTAGCATAATTTTCTTAATATTTTTTGCTGCCTAACCACGCCCCTTGTGACAACATTTATATATTGAGGAGTATGTCCTGCATAAAGCCTTCCTTTTTGTGCCAAAATAATAAGAATGCCCTTTGTACTGTGCAAACAATAGTCATTCAAAACAAGCAAAGTCTGAAAATAATTAATTATTCAGGAGTGTATATTTAATTAGCCAAATAAAATTGGGTACACAAATGCATTGTGATATTGTCTTTTATTGAGGAGAACAAATACTATTGCTCAGACTTCTTAATGAAGCAGTGTACTGACACTGAATTGTGTAGCAATGATGACATAGTTTACCAAAGTAAGAATGAAAGCATCAACGTTTGTTCAGCAGCAGCAGTTCAAGTGCAAAAGTAAGCGTCTAACAAAAAACGCTCTAATGCACATAAGCGGCCGACTACCAGCGCAGATCAGATCTAGATCTATAAACACTACACGTACATCGCAGAAACCAGTGTAACAGACCGCGCATAAAAGATGCCTGACATAAGATAAGCAAAACCGCTTGTGTAAAAGATAGCATGTCCAGTGAAAAACTATATTGTTAGGCTGATTTGGCCTATATCTCTGTAACCAGCAAAGGTCCCCGCCTAACTATTGCTATCCTGATTGTTCATAGTTTGAGGATGGTGCCAATTCAAAATTTGCGTGGTTCTTTTAATAAACCTAATGCACACATTAATGGGTAGTTTAGGAGCATTATTGACACTTTTTTAATGATGCTTAATAAACGACACACCAAAACAAGCATAAAATGACACTTTATAAATTGACATGGGTACTTGTATTATATCTCGATCATTAAGGACTTAATAAATAGAAATGCCCCCCCCCCCCCCCCCCCCCCCCCCCCCCGGTTTGCACGATGTAATCATAAAATGGTAAAAATGTTAACAAGCTATAGTTCAAATGTGGTTAGTGTTACACAGCTCAAACTCTGCACTTTATCACATCATGATACATACAAGATGGTTAGATACATGTATGAACATGATGTCATGCAAAAAGAACTGATGTGACTTGACCCTGTGATGGTACTGGTAGTACTGCACTGCATCTCACACTAAAGGCTAGTCTGCAACGTCCAGTGTTGGATCAGACTCTTAAACCAGTAAAACCATCAAAGGAACACAGAGGTATCACCGCTAAATTCCACAATCGACAAGCACTCTAGTTGTTCATGAGAATCATATCTGCTGGTTCATGAACTGCTATCATCAGTGTTGTGGAATTATCGCAGATTGATGATACCTCTGACATATCCACTAACAGTTGCATTGCATGCATTCATGTATGACGGTAAGGTTTGGTTTGGCATAGTGGAGGAGAAATCAAAATGTTTCGTTAAATTTATGCATCCAAGTTCCAGAAGCAAGCACTTTTTTTCCCCAAAGAGGGACTATACATGCTGGGTTCTTGAGAATGATATCCTCTTTACAATTGATCCTCCCACTTTTACAAGTGGAAGAGGATACTCAATATAAAAACAAGGTTGCAAAGGCTTGTGTTCTATGGGAGAAAGCTTGCTAACTTGTATTTCCTTACTGATTTATAAAGTGTGTGCTTTCACTATCATAAATATTTACATGTATACAATGTGCATGTCAACTAAAGGGGGTTGTCATTGATAGTATGGAATGCAAAAGGTCTGCATATACCAGCAAAAAGTTTGATTATTCATACACTACGATGATAGGTCTATATTGGGTACATGAAAACGTACATGTACCATCTGTCCCTTTGAACATAGCACTACTTTATTGTTTAGGGATTGCACAGTATACAGTAGCGGTCAGAATAAAGTTTCCGTAACGGGCAGTTTCACGGAAGCCATAGAGTGATAATTAACGAGCGGTTCCCACAGTCGTTAAAATAAAAACGCCATCTCAAAGGCGTTACAACGACTAAAGTGTAGTCGATCTGAACGGCACTAATGGAGTTATGGCCGGGCGTCACGTTATAAAATTGTTGTCATTCTGAACGTAGGTGGTTATAAAATAAACGGCAAACAGTTGTGATAATGTCCGTTTGCGCATTGCATCGCCTTCCTTTTGAAATGGTTTACTCGTATTATACCAAAAGCTGCATGCATATCTTGTCCGTTTTTTTTGGAATGGTCTAAATCCACCAGCTATTTTAAAACGCCTCTAGGACGAAGGCATGTACGCAACTAGGTAAGATACATGTACATTGAAGTTTATAAATCAGATGGAACGATTGGAAGAAAGCATGGGAGTGGACGTAAGTCGAAGGTAACGACATTGGTAAAAAGTTGAAGAGCAGATGAAGATGACGAAACAACTGCATCCTAACTGCACGCTCTCGGGGTAATTACCTGTCGTTGTGAATGAAACATTATGTTACAGCGTTATATATCACGTCAACCCGTTCACCATGTGGATGCGCACGCAACAGCAACGGTTGAAGAACTGATTATAACGCCGTTCAAATACCACATGGTTTCTATAATTGCACAACCCCGGTATGTTACGGAAACTTTAAGCTTGGTCGCACTTGAAGGACAGAGCAGTGGCCCTGTGCTTTGGAGGATGTGAAGCACATACTTGGGTCATTCCATGTCCTGACACAAATGAATTGGTGTGTACCACTCAGATTTGTGTGTAAATTATCATATTTGCTTGACCTAATATGGATGCTACTTTAATGCAAAAAAATCACATGAATGGTTTACGATACAACACCGTCGTCATGAGTAATTAATTCTTTTCTACTTTGAAGACGCATAAAACTCCCTACTCACAGAACATGTATGGCTATTTTTGGCATCACATTGATGCTCTCTTACATGTAGTGTACAACCCAACTATAATATGTTTTTGTCAAAGAGGCGAAAGGGTTAAAGAATAAATGTTTATACAGCACAGTATTATTTAGGTCACTTGCAGGGTGATACACAATTTTTTTTTTTCGTAAATGGAAACTGTTCATTGTCCTTACATTTAAAAATAAATAAAAAGTCTAAGTATCAGCTAGTTTTGGGAACTACAGAAGGTTAAATGGCAAGACGCCATTTTGAATTTATTCATGGTTGATTTTAGCACTAATTAGAAGTAAGACCTGTTTGGATACGTCTCAAGGGTATTACATAATACTGTCCTCAACTATCACAACAGTAACAAGTGGTGTTGGTAATTATATTTAGTAAATCGAATTGCGGCATTTATTGGAAATCTGCCAAGTCCAGTGGCTTAGGTAAGCATGCTCGTTAATGCTGTCATAAGTGGTTAAAGCTCAACTTTTCTTTTCATTGGAAGACAACCAGTGTTTATAGAACTGGCAGCCTTTGCTCTGGGACCTATTGAGGCACCGGCTCAAAGAAGCTGTGGTCCCTGAACCAGTACCCCCGTTATGGCACTACTAGCTGGATCACCCACGGCACCACTAGCTGGACCACTATAGCTCTAGTGGTCCAGCTACTGGTGCCGCGGGTGGGACCACCGGTATGCCGTCATCCGTTGGTACTACTGGTTCAGGGACCACAGCTTCTTGAGCCGGTGCCTCAATAGGTCCCGGATCTAGGCCACCGGTTCTTTAAACGCTGGTTGTCTTCCAAATGTTGAGCTTAAACAGTATTAACAAGCACGCTTACCTAAGCCACGATCCCATTACCTGTACTAGACTTGGCAGTTTTCCAATATGCGCAATTCGATTTACTAAAAATCATTTTTTAAATACCAACACCACTTGTTACTGTTGTGATAGTTGAGGAACAGTATTATGAAATATCCTTGAGATGTATCCAAACAACACTTACTTCTAATTAAACCATGAAGAAATTTAAAATGGCGTCTTGCCATTTAACCTTCTGTAATTCCCAGAACTAGCTGATATTCAGACTTGTAAGGACAATGAAAAGTTTCCATTTACGAAAAAAACATTGTGAATCACCCCGCAAGTGACCTAAATATTGAAAACTGTGCTGCATAAACATTTAATCTTTAACCCTTTCACCTCTTAGACAAAAACATATTATAGTCGAGTTGTACACTAGAAGAGCAATGCCAAAATAGCCATACACGTTCAGTGAGTAGGGAGTTATGAGTCTTCAAAGTAAATTTTTTAAAATTATTCATGATAGTGTTATATCGTTAACCATTCGTGTGATTTTTTTTTTAATTTCATTAAAGCAAAATCCATATTAGGTCAAGCAAATATGATAAATTACACACAAATCTGAGTGGTACACGCCCATTCATTTGTGTCAGGACATGGAATGACCCACTCACAACTTATAACAATTACCCTAAATGCATGTCATGCAATCATTATTCACATGGTCCCTCACTTACATAGAATTGACATTCCTTCCATGTCCTCTGTCAGTTGCTTTACTAAAATACATAATATGTCAACGATAAAAATAGCCATACATTGTACACGTGTGTTTGCAACAGCTTTACATAGTGATAGAAAACAGCCCCGAACCATTCCAAGTGGATTGGATGGGAGGAAAAAAGAGGGGAGGGGAGGGGAGGAGAGATAGGACGAATGGTTGGATAGATTACCTGAAGATTGGTCGAGGGTCAAAAAAAAGTGCCGGGATTTCCACCCGCCAGCTGGGGCGAACACTTTTCCGTCTCCACTCTTCAATATCACGAATCTTCTCTTCTCATTCCTGTGTGACCATAATAAGATGAATGGTAGAAGATGAATGTTAGGCAATGTACTTGTATTTCAATCCTGTTGCTGCTTTATCAATCTGTCGTAGCGTTTGAAGTGCAATTGTGCCATCTTCCTCCAATTCAAGTTCATAGTTATCTTCTCCATTCAATATCAGGCACTTTTCGTTCTCAGTCATGTCTGTAGAAGATTACACATTATCCCCTCTGCAACCCAACTCCATTTCAGACAAAATGTAAAATACAGTATTTAACATTCAATATGCTTGTACCAATTACATGTACATGCATGTGAAAGATGCATGTGTTCAATAAAAACAATAGCCATATGTACCTACTGCATTATTGTAATTTAATAGTTAATTAAACATCATCTCATCTCGTACTAAAATCAGGGTTTAACTAAAGGGTTGCCATAAACGGCATTCAAATGACATTCATATTTTGATGACGATTGTCGGTAATTATGCAAATGAAAAAACGTCATATTGCATCACACGTAAAATGGGCGGACATTGTGAATTCGTTTGAAATGCGATAATATTAAACATCATACCACGCACCACACGCTAAAAACATACAGCTACATGGTTTTCAAAAGGGAGCCAGTATCTACATACGCATGAAGAGGGCTCCATTGAACTAAACAATGGGCTTATTGTACGGTCATAAGCGCGGGTATATGGGTCATACCGGCAGCGCTCTTGGTCAGTCTATACGTGCATAATTAAACGCATAGTGATAGAAAACAGCCCCAAACCATTCCAAGTGGATTGGATGGGAGGAAAAAAGAGGGGAGGGGAGGGGAGGAGAGATAGGACGAATGGTTGGATAGATTACCTGAAGATTGGTCGAGGGTCAAAAAAAACTCCCAGGATTTCCACCCGCCAGCTGGGGCGAACACTTTTCCGTCTCCACTCTTCAATATCACGAATCTTCCCTCGTTATTCCTGTGTGACCATAATAAGATGAATGGTAGAAGATGAATGTTAGGCAATGTACTTGTATTTCAATCCTGTTGCTGCTTTATCAATCTGTCGTAGCGTTTGAAGTGCAATTGTGCCATCTTCCTCCGCTTCAAGTTCATAGAAATCTTTTCCATTCAATATCCGGCACTTTTCGTTCTCAGTCATGTCTGTAGAAGATTACACATTATCCCCTTGCAACCCAACTCCATTTCAGACAAAATGTAAAATACAGTATTTAATATTCAATATGCTTGTACCAATTACATGTACATGCATGTGAAAGATGCAAAATTTGCATGTGTTTAATAAAAACAATAGCCATATGTACCTACTGCATTATTGTAATTTAATAATTAATTAAACATCATCTCTCTCGTACTAAAATCAGGGTTTGACTTAAGGGTTGCCATAAACGGCATTCAAATGACATTCATATTTTGATGACGATTGTTGGTAATTATGCAAATGAAAAAACGTCATATGGCATCACACGTAAATGGGCGGACATTGTGAATTCGTTTGAAATGCGATAATATTAAACATCATACCACGCATCACGCGCTAAAAACATACAGCTACATGGTTTTCAAAAGGGAGCCAGTATCTACATATGCATGAAAAAGGGCTCCATTGAACTAAACAATGGGCTTATTGTACGGTCATACGCACGGGTATATGGGTCATACGCGCAGCGCTCTTGGTCAGTCTATACGTGCATAATTAAACGCATTCGCGTTGTTTTGCGCACTGCAATGGATCCGAATGAGCCTTCTATTGCAAGCACGTGTAAAACTGCTCGCCAGTTCAATGATAAATGGCTGACATCCTTTCCATGGTTGCTGTATGAGGAAGGAAAGATGTTTTGTGCAGTATGCGCATCCCAGGAAGGAACATCAGGCCAATTCGTTGATGGCAGCACTAGCTCTCACAGGTATTCAATTACCCATCATGCTGAAAGGTACATAAGTACAGGCTTATAGACAAATTGAGTCGATTATATTATTTTAGTTTTGCACTTCCTTGTCTTGGAATGGGCCATTCCAGGAGAATTTGTACACCCTAATTCTCATTTTGAAGTACATGTACCACTTTCCATATACATGTAATACACAAAATCACTTTATATTTGCATACCCTTAGTTATTCAGTTTATCAATTATAGCCCTCTGAATATTTGGCCAACCTCAACCACTGTGGAAAACAATTACTATGGCATAACCGTACATACACTGTACAAGAGATCTAGTTGCACTCATACATGGGTCATATGTGGGCACATCCAATCAGGCATATATGGTTTATTAGATTTAAGTTGTTAATGAATTTATAATTAATTTTACTGTATCAAAATGCAAGCCTCTTTCGATTCTCACCAAATTTGTTGGTTAGATAGATACTGGTACTATTAACATGTTTAGCTTGTCAGACTGTTGGTTCTCTGGAATGGGAAACAATTTAAAAAGATGACTTGCATTATATCCTCCCTCACAAGTTGTTTTAGTCTATCTACATGTACATGTACCATAACAATTTGGTAAGAATCGAAAGAGGCATGTTTTTGATACAGTAAAATTCATTAACAACTTAACTCTACTAAACCATATATGCCTGATTGGATGTGCCCACATATGACCCATGTATGAGATCTCTTTTATGTACTAACTATGCCATAGTATTTTCCAAAGTGGTCGAGGATTAATTATTCAGAGGCTATATTTGATAAACCGAATAACTTGGAACATGCAAACGTGATTTTGTGTAGTTTGCATTACCGGTACAACATACATGAAAAGTGATACTTCAATATGAGAATTAGGGTGTACAAATTCTCCTGGAACGTTTAAAAACAAATACTGTACATAAAGTTGGTATTTCAACCTAATGCATTCTTCAAGCTTATAAGGGGGGGAGAAGGGGGGTTGGAAAGATTTTTGAACCAAATTACTTGAAACAATACGTGTTGTGCTCGGAGTTAAATTGGAACGCACTGCACCATTTCTGTGCACATATGTCAGTGCGAGAATACTAGTTAGGAATGGTATTTTGTAAATGGTAGTTTGTTTGTGGTTCTGAGAGATACATGTTTAATAATACAGACAGTCGTTATTTTCTCAGAGTCTCAAAAAGGGGGGAGGGGGAGAGGACAATGTAGGAGATACTTCATTGTACACACTCAAGTTTTTATGCACCTGCTCTGGTTGTGTGGCGTAACTTACACACGCTGGCTGTGCAAAGTAGAGTATACAGTCTGGCTGTGTGGTTTGTGATCTAGCGCGTTCACTACTCTGGCTGTGTGGTGTGTGATCGATCTACATGTAGTGTGTTCACTACTCTGGCTGTAATCTGGCTGTGTGTTATTTTATGCATTGTGTACACCTCTAGTCTGTGTATGACATGGCACTCACACAAGCCATTTGTGTTTTTATTTTGCCATATAAATACATTATTGCCTCACCATTAACTCACACATCCAGCAAGCTCCTCCCCAATACACAACATCCATTCAAAATTAAAAGCTAATCACAAAACTAGGTTACAGCTACAGTACATTCTAAATGATCCTTCTTGGTTTTAATGACAAACACAAGCTTGTTTTTGACCTAGCCTAGCTGGCACAACGTGAACACTACTTTTAGAATCCAATTCAGTTAACTAATGCAGCAGGAATCAACCCATCCCCCATTATACACAGTAGATGCAAATGTGCTATCCTTCAATTTGTTTACATTAATCACAGTAGACACAAATTACATCCAGCTGTGTGCCATCACAACTGTACTCAAACAGCTACTCATCTTTCAATGCCTGATTTGTTAATTCCTACTCTGATACGTTGGCAATTGTAAATATAGCACTGTTGGATGGTACAAATGTGATTGGCTTGGTGCAACCTAAACACTTGCTGCGTTTCAAAATAGACATAAACATGTATGTGAGCAAACCCAGGCTTAGCAATCAAAAGGCATCCAAATGGGAATGTACTCGTAAGCAATTCACTACACGTTTTCAAACTTCGTAAAGAAACTAAATGAACCAAAACATACCCTTACGAGTGTAGACTTGTTTGTGCATCTTTTACACAGTCATACAGTAGTGGTCAAAATAAACTTGACGTTTTTTGTAATGCCGTTACAGTTGCACGGTCGTTTTAAAAGACCGCACGCTAGTCGAACTGTACTGTACGCGGACGCCTGTAGTTTACACCTAATTAACAAGTTCTTTGATCGCCGTTCGCGAACACCGTTTGCTGGAACGTTGTCACCGTTCGCGAGAACGTTTCTACACGCGCATTGAGAAGCTTAACGCTTCGCTGATGTTTGCCCTCGCCCACTCTAATTGCTTCCCTTTATTAGCTTCTCGGGTCATTTGACAATAGGCGCTACCGTGGAACTGTCGGTGAAAAGATGTTTCTGGTCATTCTAGCGGTGGTTTGTGGTTGAGACGTGGTGGTTGTTATCCGACCATTATCGCAACATGAATGTTTTCTTCGCGAGCTAGAAGAAAACATTCATGTTGCGATAATGGCAGATAACAACCACTGCGTCTCTAACACAAACCACCGCCAGAAACATCTTTTCGCCGAACAGCGGCTTATCTGCAGCTTCATATATCACAATAAACCCATTTCTGATTGCTTTGGACCGCTGTACCAATATTTTTTATGTGAGGAATGTCGAAGCGTTCGTAGTTACGTTGACACATAAACAAAACGTTTTTTTTAAACGGCACGGTGACGCAATATAGATTTCGTTGACACATAAAGTGTCAATAAGAATTTCTATGTTCTATAAAACGGCGCGGAACGGTACGCTCCTTGAACTATAGTTCTCACACCGTGCGACTGCAACGGCGTTATAAAAAACGTCAAGTTTATTTTGACCACTACTGTATATGTATGTCTTACTGTTCTATAATTGTGAAAGCACTAACACAGCCAGTAAAGTAAATAACATTGTCATTGCAATTGCGATAATTTGTTAACCCTTTACCACCGTTTGTCACACGATTACATATGCCATACAGTACTTGACAGTGTAGCGTTTCTATTGAGGCTAGGTATTAATTTCAGCTAAAATCGATGCTTGATGCGTTCCAAGTTAGGAATTAGGTAAAAATCAGAGGTAGGCATATTCTGTTCTTTCCGCATACGCATAGTGCCCAACAATACATAACAAACACACACAAGCAAGTTCCCAATCATACCAGAACGATGCCAATAACAGAAGACACAGAGAGTTTGTCAAGACTCAACTTATACGGCTCTGTAGCGTAAAGAACAAAATGTATCGTACAAACACCTCACACACCGAATACACACGTACGCTTATAGTCGTCGTGTTGCTTTCTTATTTTGCAGAACTTGTAACAAGTAGCTTCCGTGCCAAAAAACCTAACACAAACTCCACTAACGTAACTTGCCCAAGCTAAAATAGTGTTAAGCACAGGTTCCCTGCGTTCTTATAATTTCAGAAATACAAATAATTCCCTCCCCCCTTCCTCTTCCCCTCCCCTCCCTTCCGAAGAATTGAGACTGAAACACTGTAAAAAGAGAACCAGTTTATCACCAAACAGGAACACAAGAAGGAGCAAAGCCAACCACGGACACATCACTTTTTTACCACTTTGTGTCCTCATAGATAAATCTCTTTGCGACAGCCCCCTGCCCCCCACCAAACCCACCAAATAGGTACCAGAACCCAGAATGCTTAGGGAATGCTCAGACAAAGCCTCATCCAAGCCAGCCTCACCTTTGATGGTACAAGTTGAATTATATAGAAACCAGTAGTGAGGATCGAGACTGAAAGACTATAAAAAGGAAGACCAGTCAGTTATCACCAAACAGGAACACAGGATCTCGCAAAGCATATGACTCCATGGACACATCACTTTCTTGTGTCCTCCATAGACACATGTGACACCCAACCAGACAAATAATTCCCTCACCTCCCTCCCTCTCGTCTCCGCCCTCTATACATGAATGTGCACAGCTGAGAACATTCACACCCATGAATTATTTTAACTACCCTACTGTACATGTATAGCCTCACCTTTAGTACAGCTTTTAGAGAAACCAGCACACGAAGGCTGTAAAAAGGAAGAACCACGGACACATGACTTTTTTACCAATTTGTGTCCTCCATAAATAAATCTCTTCGCGACAGCCCCCCGCCCCCCACCAATGGTGACGAAAAAAGGTACAGTACCAGAACGCAGAACATGTGTACAACCGAACCTAGCAGAAAATTCCCCACATCCCCTAGGGTTGATGGCACGTTCGCGGCACCCTAACGGACATGCGTCCTAGCTTCCGTACACAAACCCCAATACGAAAGTTACCCAGGCAATAGTACTCTGTTTAGAGCAAACACAACCGCTTATCTACATGCCACTCACCTCAAAGTAGCGAGTCACATGAGAACACACGTCACGTGATTACGGATTACGTACTGTTATTCTAACAGGATGTTACTACTAAAATAAAGTCCCATGTATTCAAGCACACTTAACACTTTTAAAAATATAAGGGCCTCTCTCCTTTCCACACACTCCCACGTCCCCCTCTCTCCACGGTTGTTTCATTTCATTGAAAAGTGGGCAAAAAGGCTACGCCCCTTGATACGAAATTTTTTCATAGCAACGGACTTCATTACGACCCTAGCCAGAGATTATATATCTCTGCCCTACCAACACACCCGTTCTTGTGGATGAACCTGGCTTTTTATATAGCGCGTTTTGATACAGTGCCAATGCTGTCTATAGTCGGTTTCTTCGATGACGATGTAACTGGTAGTAATAATGTGAATCCTTTCAATTCTGGGACCTGTATACGCCTGCAAAGCCAGAGTGCGATTTTCGACCCAAGAGGATAAAGGTGGCCCTGCCAAAAGTTTCCGCCCTTATAAAGTACCTTGAAACTTTAACTGCGTAAAGAAGGTATGTTGTTCCTTCATGTTTTAATGTGAACTGGTGGTGCGGCGCATTCTTAGTACTAGGGGTACAGAGTACGGCGCCGCAGGCGCCAAGTACGGCGCCGAAGGCGCCCTCGTTCACAAAGATGGCGGTTATTAAGGAAGAGGTGAGTTAGTAAGTTTCAATGAAGAGTGTCGGGAGGGAGGGACGGGTGCAATTTGAGGGCGGATTCGGAGAGGGGGTGAAAAGTTGGGTCGTCGGTAGCGGGCTTCGGCCCCCCCCCCCCCCCCCAAAAACCCACCCCCCACAAAACCCAAAAACCCAAATTATATCTCCTAACGACGCATCGCTGCTTTCTTTAGGAGGTTAAAGTGTGGCGCCAAGTACGGCGCCGCAGGTGCCCACGCAGAGGCAAGATGGCGTTTATTAATGAAGAGGGGAGTTAGTAAGTTTCAATGAAGAGTGTCGGGATGGAGGGACGGGTGCAATTTGAGTTAGGATTCGGAGAGGGGGTGAAAAGTTGAGTCGGCGTAGCGGGTCTTCGGGCCGCGGGGCCTGCGGCACCCCTAAAACCTAAAGCTAGAAACCCGTAGCGGGCCTTCGGGCCGCGGGCCCCCCTAAAACCTAAAGCCAGAAACCCAAATTATATCTCCTAACGACGCATCGCTGCTACGGTAGCCCGGTAGGTCGCGGGTACGAGCAGCGGTTTGAGAGCACAAATGCGTACGAGCAACGGTCTGAGAGCTAAATTGCGTACGGTCAGAAAGCAAAATTGCGTACGGTCCAAGAGCAAAATTGCGTACGGTCGGAGAGCAAAATTGCGTACGATCCGAGAGCAAAAACGCGCAGGAACTGAGAGCAAAAATGCGTCCGAGCTGAGAGCAGCTTTGTTTACATATGGATTTAGGCATTACGTCATTTGTTTTTTTTTTCTTTAAAAAACTGGCTTCCAGATGCATCGCTAGCGTCATCGGTTTGTAACTTTTCCAAGGGCTGTTAACTTGTCCAAGGCTAGGGCTGTTAACATCCTGAGGCACTGCAAGGCAGCTATTCTCGATCCCTGATTGCGCACCGATGTGTAACTGCACCCAGCAAAAATTCGTACGCTTTAGGGGGCTTGTCCAAACTATGATTGGAAAAATTGACGTTAACATATTAACACCCCACCCCCCTCTAAGCGTCATAGCGTTTTTGTTAGATTAGTAGCATGAAACATTACTCAATGTGCAGTGTAGTCTGAATAGACGTAACTGCTGCTACTGGAGTCAACGCTGCAGCTAACTAGATGTTCCGTATTATTAAATAATACTTGCGGACAACAAAAATTTTCTTAACGTCACAGCCCCCCCCCCCCCCCCCTAACGTCACAATGACGCTAATTTTTCCAAACATAGTTTGGACAAGCCCCCTTAATCGTCAAACGATAGACCCCTTTCGTTCTACTAGCACGATTTTCATAATGTCGGGTGTACTTGATCTGTATGTATCGTACTTATTAACAATGCACCATATACAGGTATTCTGTTAGACTAGCTAATCGTCATCTATCTTACGCGAAGAATCGCAGAGATCGTATACGAATAGCAACGTTCTTTTATTTACTTCGTGTGCGATCGCTAGCTGTCGTACATAATCAAACTTAATTGTAAATAAAATCGGGATCAATCGTTTATATGCTATGTACTGTCCATGAGACTGATCGTATTCTGTCTTACACGAAGATTATATACGATTAGCAGTTGAATTGTATATAGGTTGCCGTCGTACATAATCAGACGTGATCATATATGCATTATATATGATCATGATATCAAGCATGCATGAATCAATAAAATCGGGATCGGGACCAATCATTTATGTACTATCCGTGGGACTGATCGTATTCTATCTTACACGAAGAATTACACGAATAGCAATTGAATTGTATATAGGTCTCCGTCGTAAATAATCAGACGTGATCATATTATATGTGAAGCATGCATGACTCAACCTCCATTATCAAATTCTATCGTCTGTACTCGTATATAAGATATTAGCACATTTGTATTCATATATACCTGATCAGTTTACAATCAATAGCTATCGTAGTACAGCAAATACCCACATTATTTATAAATCGATTGTGAAATCACCATACAATAAGTAGTTCATACACTAAATCTATGCTTTAAGCTTCTTCGTAAAAATGTCAGAACATTTTTGGTTTGCTTGTTTCCGCACTTTCGGGGCCGTTTTATTGAATTTATCTCTGCAATAGCGCTCAATAATTGCATCTGCATGTAAGAAAATAATACATTAATTAAACAATTATAGATCGTTATATACATACTACCATCTATCAACTTCACCCTCTTATGATCTAGGGGGGGGGGGTTTAGGGTCATACCCCTGTCTCTTTCTGGTCGCTTTATAGTGTCCGTTGGCCATCTCTTCCATGGAGAACAATAGATCCATAGCCTGCAAACAAAATTTAACAGGGTCTTTTGCTGGAATTGCCAGTAGATCGATATCGTTCACCTGACAAATAAATATAAAAACATGATGACATTATTTGCTCTGCATTATTTATTTCACATCAATATGTATTGTTGCTAACTCAATTTCATTACATAATACATTTATATATAGAGCGCTTTGACTCATGCCACGTTTTTACTCCAGTGGCAATAGATAACAGCTGGAGTGTTGAACCAAGGACAGCTGATTTTTGGACCATCGATTGAGGCAGGTGTCAGGTGAAGCTAATTCCTTTGCATACCTTATCCAGAGACTATCAGTTGCAGTCCAACGAGGTAATGTCACCTCAGTATTGGGGAGAGTGAAGATGGACATTGAATATGAAGAGTTTTTGTATAAGTGAGATCGAGGCAGTGATAAAGAACCTAGTGCTTTTTTTTTAAGTATTCAAGTTTTTATATTCTGAGGGACACCTATGTCCTCTACAACTTCTTTCCTCTGGAAATTAGTCTGTCCATCATAAAGTTACAGTGGCCTGAATTGTTTTATGTTGCATAATATTTTATGTTTGTAGTGTTTAATAATAGTACTCAGGATTTTTAAAAATTTATTGAACTTGTTTTAAATAGATTATCATATTGTGTACATGTTTTTTATTGAGATATTATGTAAATAGATATATAGGGGGCCGAGGCAGCAAAAAGGGACCTAGCACATATTGTAAAAATTGCCAGGAAGGAGCATCAAAGTTTACGTGTGAAAATGAAATGTATGCATAATTATAATTCAGGCCACTGTAATTCCATGATCGAAAGACTATGAAAATAAATTGAAAACATGAAAAATATGCACTAGGCTCTATTCGCTGTCTTGAGATATTCAATATAAACCGAGGCTTTGTAATCAGCAAGTAGTATCCTGTGTGAATGAATGTATTGAAACTTTTTTTGCTGCAACAATTATGTAATATTTTCTATTATGTAAGGATATCCTTACATAATAGAAATAAATATTACATAATTGTTGCAGCAAAAAAAAGTTTCAATACATTCACACAGGATACTACTTGCTGATTACAAAGCCTCGGTTTATATGAATATATCATTCCATTCTGCTAGAATAAATCCTTTACACCACATGGCTAACTGATTAATAGCCAATTAATAACAAGAATTTTGCAAAACATATTTTAAAACATTCCATCTTTAAATAATACTTGTAATAACTATGTTTTCACTTCAATTTAACAACACCTAACACCTATCAATTATTGTCTTCTCCCTATAGTGTCCTCCTTAGGGTTCGTAGCTCAAATATCTTGTTAGGTACATCGATCAGACCTACTATTCATGCTGTTGGCCAATTCCTTATAACAGCTATGTGTTAAATTCCCCAAGCTTTTAGCGCCACTGATATTAGGCATATTCCACTCTTGTAGATTGAATTGGAGACGAGTTATACATCAAGCCACTAAACGATCTGTGAATGTGAAATTGTGTTGAATAGCTTTTTAAGGTTTAAGATTCAATGACCTTTTTAAAGGATGCTAGTCTTAATGTAATAAATGCAGTAAATCTACAGTTCTTACACAGGCTGGTATGAATTTACAGTTCTTAACAGGGACACAAGACATATTACTATCTGCAGTTGGAATTCTGAACTGAAGGCAAGTATATCATTAACAACAGTAAACTGTTACATGTCCTTAATTTGCAAGTTGGCATCGATAGTGTTACCATACAGGACCCCATAGACACTGATCCTCCTAACAGCTATGTGTTAAATTCCCCAAGCATTTAGCGCCACTGATATTTGGCATATTCCACTCTTGTAGATTGAATTGGAGATGAGTTATGCATCAAGCTACTAAATGATC